>PVIJ01000446.1:89332-100570 GCA_004024925.1 Scalopus aquaticus | reverse complement strand
TGGATTAGTGTTTTTGTGTCCTTGGGTAGATTCCCAAAAGTGGGATTGCTGGGTCGTATGGAAGCTCCATGTTGAGCAGTTTGAGGAATCGCCATACAGCTTTCCATAGTGGTTGGATCAGTTCGCATTCCCACCAGCAGTGTAGAAGAGTTCCTTTTTCTCCACATCCTTTCCAGCATTTGTTGTTGCCTGTATTTTTAATGTGTGCCATCCTCACGGGTGTGGGATGGTATCTCATTGTGGTTTTGATTTGCATTTCCTTGATTATAAGTGATGTTGAACATTTTTTCATGTACCCGTTGGCCATTTGCTTTTCTTCTTTGGAGAAATGTCTTTTTAGCTCTTCTGCCCATTTTTTGACTGGGTTATTGGCTGACAAGGGAACTTCTAAGGCTGGTTAACTCAGCCTCTTTTAATTGCACATACTAAGAAACTAAGATCTGAGGAGTCAAGGAATACAGGCTTGTGGCAAAATTAGGCCTAGAATTCAGACCTTTTAGCTCCAAATCCAGAACTCTCCATACTGCATTCTAAGGTTTCTTGGGGCCACACCCTTCTTCCCATTCCTGAGCTTTTTACTCATCCTCAGGCTCCATGTTTCAGGTACAAAACTCATTTCTTCTTTTGGCTCAAGATTCAGACATTACCTGTGGAGACTTTTCTCCTATAAATTCCAACAACCAAATGATAATGGTAACAAAAACAATAAAATTCAAAACATATTTACCCTCACCTATTGCGTGCCTGTCACGCCCTCCATTTAGGAGGTAGAGTGAGCCAGGGAGGTGAGGAATCTACCTCTGGGGAACTGACATTCTTAAGGGAGGTCGGCAGCATGGGTCAAATAAGAGAAGTAGAAGCTGATGTCATGAAAGTGAACAGGCAAACATGACAGTGGGGACCACACTGGGCATGACCAGGCCTCTTTGACAATCAGGCATTTGATTTGAGTCCTGATTGAGGAGGAACCATATGCACTTCAAAAAATGGAAAGCCCAAAAGCCCTGAAGTTGGGACAAACTTATCCTACTTGAGAAAATAGAAAGGAGGCCTCTGTCTTGTAAGGAAGCTATGAGGAGAGAAGGAGACAGAGCAGTGAAGGAGCCAGGGGTCATGCAGGGCTGTGGGTCACATGTAGAGTCAGAAACTGTCTTGACTGGGCACCTGGGAGGGTACTAAGTGCTATGACACAATTTGCATCTTTGAAAGATGAATCTGGCTGCTTGAACGGAGAAGGGCTGTCGAGGATAAAGATGAAGATGGTTGATGAAATGCTAACCCTGGGTAGGGCTACCTGTGTATTTTAACTTGAATCCTCCCAGCCTTTCAAAGTAGATCTTATTGTGCCCATTTTCTGGAAGGGTTAAAGGAACTTGTCCAAGGTCACAGGACCAAATTTGAACCTAGATCCATCTGACCCCATTGAGGAGCCTTATTAACGTGGTTGATCCACCCCTATGCTAATACAGTTTTCTCATCACCATATTTCGAGTCACAAAATTTTAGAGCTGGAGGCTATAGATTAGAAGTTCCTTGAAGGCAGAAATCACATCTTACTCATCTTGCCATTTAGTTGGGACATAGGCTCTGATACTTAGGAGGTGCTAATATGTATCTAATGACCAAATGATTCAATCAATGAATTATCAACCAAATGGATTCCAGTTACAAGAGCTTTCTGCACCAACCCCCACCTCAAGCCTACCATTTTCAAGATACGAAGCTGAGTGTCCTAAACATCACACAACGGGCTGGAATGAGACTTTTGAATCTATGATTCTCCTGATTAAACTGTGCTGCCTCCAATTTATCCACTTAGGACAGATTTTGTGGCTTAAACTATTATCCTCAAGGTCAAGCCTAGTGTCTATTTCATACCATGGCATATTCGGAGTACGTGGAGCCTACAGAGAGCTCCACCTGGGCCTGGGAAGTCAGCTTTTGTTTGGAAAATTAAATCGAACAAATTAAATCCACATGTGATGGGGGAAAACAGACGTCTTTGAGGCCTCCTGGAACAGCTACTTGACTGGAGCTTAATGTCTGAAGAAAGAATGTTTGGTGTGACCAGGAACAAAGCACAAAGAGAATGACCATCTTTGACTAGATTACCTGGCAGGATGTAGAGTAGGGGACATTCAGGGGAGTGGGAGCTTTCTGGTTTCCAGAAGGACCTCTATGATGGGATATTCACCTCATGGTGCTTTGGCTATTGATCTCTAGGCAACACATTCTCTTTATTTTTGAGGTAACATTGGTTTACAATGCTACATGTGATTCATAGGACTAGGTTTACACCTCCTTAGATGTATGTTACCTCAACAGGCCCACCACTAGGGCACCCATAGTCTACCATAGTCCACTGGGTCCTGTCTCCCTTTGTTCCCCCTCCCTACCCCCCTCTATTAACCTCAATTCTGCAGTGATATTTCTAGGATTCATTCTGTTAGTCCCCTTGTTTTGTTTCTCTATAGTACACATAGGAGTGAAATTATCTGGAATTTGTCTTTTTTCCTTCTGACTTATCTGACTTTTCTCATTTAGTGTTGGCTTCATCCATGTTGTCACGATGGCAAGATTTCATCTTTTTTAAAATATGTAACTGTGCAGTATTCCGTGGTGTATATTATCTAAACTCGCTCCTCTGTTGCTGGCACTTAGGCTGTTTTCATACCTGGGCTGTTGTAAATAGAGCTGCATGAACATAGGCGTGGAGATATCCCTTCAAATTAGTGTTTTTGCGTTCTTTGGAGAATTACCAAGGAGTGAAGTTGCTGCATCACATGGTAGCTAAATTTTTCATATTTTGAGGAACCTCCATACTGTTTTCCATAGGGGCCGGACCAGTCCACATTCCCCCAACAGCATACAAGAGCTACTTTTTCACTGCACTCTCACCAATATTCAGGCAAGACATTCCCGTTTTTCAGATTCCTGGTTACCTTGGAAGTCCTCTGGGCAGAAGAGGCAATTATTTCATAACTTTAGGAAAGGATTTTTTCTTCACTCTACGTGAACTCATTTGGATATGTTCCAAGAAAATTGTGTCACCAAGAGTCTGGTCTTCCCTAGGCGTGGGGCCTCTCCAAGTTTAGAAAGGCACCAGGTACCTCCATTTTGTGAAGTTCTGGGCAGATTAAGAATTGAAAAAATGCTTAAAAACAGTTATTACAGTTGTGGTATATTTTTATTGTTTACTTTGAGCAAATTGACGTGTTTGGTGTACAAAACACAGTGTGTTGCTATTGTGCTAGTGACAATATAAATTGAGGACCTACAGAAATATTTCCTTTTGGTACACATACAGCAGTGGCAGCTGGAGAATAAGAGGGGAATTTAAAGACATGAATGAACAATTCATGCAATAATGAAATTTTTTCAAGTTGTCTCTAAGTGCATAAGATTATTTGGTGATCAGATCAAAGCTAAATGAGGTTTTCTAGGGTGAGGTCCAAGGCCAAATGGTGCTACTCATTGCTGAACCAGTCAACTCCAGCTCAGACCATCACAAGCTGATGCTGTGGACCACCAGCCACACCAGCCTGAGCCCTGGTGACACCTGAACCTTGTCATGTGTCCCCTGCCCCCACTTAAATTACCAAATTGTTTCACTGTGGTCAAAACACCAGCCTGCTGTGTATATAGTGAGAGCTCCTTGTAAAACTGGTTGGCCTGTCACAAATAAAGCTAGAACATTCAAGGGGCCTCCCTGGTGGCTCAAGGGGTTAAGCACAGCACTATGAACCTATTGCAACCACTTCAGCAAGAGTTCGATCCCCAGCCAGGGAGATTCCCACATGGCGCAGCAGACCTCTCCTGCCTCACCCGCTATTCCCCTCAGCAGTGTATTTCAGTCAATCTGTCTGTTCTGCTCCCTGCTCTGTCTCTGGTGAATCCTCTCGCCACCCTACGCTTCTGGCCTGCACCCCAGCTTGCATGCATAAATAAATAAACCTTTTAAAAAAAAAGGCTAGAACATTCAAAAGTATCTTTTCTACATTCCAGTTGGGAAAGAGAGCATTAAGATGGAGGTGAGAATGTGCTTGGTGAGATGATAGACAATGTGAAAGTGTGGGGGGACATTTGGAAGGACAATGACTCATAATTACACAGCAAAATACTCTCCCTTTTATAGGATGCCAGTTCTACTTTAGCCTCATCTGGCTTCTTACCACTCTCTGTCCCTTCAGTCCTCAGCTTTCTGATCTGTGCATCTCCAACCATTCATGGCTTAAGAAATCACACTGGTGGGCTGCAAACATTGATTTCTAAGCAAAACAGGGTAGAAAATATCAGAATAGCTCACACATAGTACATGTAAAAAAAATGTAAAAAATGATTGTTTTATGAAGGCTATTTCAATTTCCTCTGTGTGTGTGTTGGGTTTTGGTGTGAACTTCATATCCTGCTGTGGACTGGAGTTAACATTTTCAGTCGGCTGCTCTAGAGGCAGATTGAAATGCCCCAGCCTTCTGCTGAGTGGCTTCTGGGGCCATGGCTTCTACGCCGCACGCATGAATGACTGGTAGGAGGTGCGCTGGTGGCGTGAAGCAGCTCAAGGTCTTAGAGACGCTGGTGCAGTGGTCTCAATTTACAGCTTTAGGGGAGGGAAGGGGCTGAATCCAAGAAGGAGGACAGGACAAGTCGTGGACTTGCAGTCCCAGCACTGTCCATGCCCGTCCTTCCGGGCCTCTTTGTCATTCCTTCTTGTAGTCCCTTTGGTCAGACAGCAAAGAATAGCAAAAAACATGTGGATTTCAGTCCCCAGACTTGGATTTTAGTCACAGCCCCACCCCTTATTAGCTGCATAACCTTGAACCTATCACCTGCTTAATAGCTCGACTCTCAACTGCATAGAATAGAAAGCAGATTCGCCCTACTGGGGATCAAAGGCGTTCATCTATCTGATGATAGGCGGCACCGGGCCTATTTTCTAGTCTTAATTCTTTTTGTTTCTTGCATATCTGCAACATTTATTAACGAAATGTGTATTGCCATGGGGATGAAAGGGGTAAATGTATTAGTATCAAGACTTATCCTCTCAAGTATGTTCATGGATGCTTCCCAGAGAGAAGATGCTTCTCCCCTTCACTTCACCCCACACCTGCTTCTATCCTCAGAACCCTCCCACGGGGCCTTCAGAGGTTGCCTAATTTAAGACTAGTTGGTTGTATGACTTGTGCTGACTTTCTTTAGCTCCAAGGCACGTGGGTGGTTCCTGAAAGTAGCCTGGAGATGGCATTTCTCTGCTTCTCCATCTTGGGTTACATCTGTACCTTCATCAGCCTGTAGGCACACATGAGGGCCTATGACCACGGAGGCCTCACTTTTGACATTGTGTGACCTCTAATCCCTCAGGTGGTACCTCAATACTGCACACATATTCCAATCCCCCAGCAGGGGCTGCTCTGGTTATTTCTCAGAATTCCAAGAGTGGTGTCTCACTTGCGTGGGCTGGTAAACCCCCTTCTTAACAGCCAATAACACCCTTCTTCCCTGGCCAATTTCAGAACCAACTGAGGAGCCAGACTGACGGAGATCAAAATGGCGGTCTTCTTCATGACAAATGCTAAATGGCAGGATGACCCCTCCATCCACAGCTGCAGTGGGCTGGCTGACATCTCACCCCCAGGTTAAATTACCCACTTAGGTGGAGCTGAAAACCGCCGGCATCTCCCCAGCGTGGAGACAGAGTGGGTGTGTTCCCAGGACAAGCTGGCTCCAGGTGTGGCAGGAGAGGAGACCCCTTGAAATAAGGGTTCCAGTTTGTTTTCCTGAACTTGCCAGTTAGAGACTTTCCCCCTTCCTTTTCCTACAGGAGATTCTTTGGGGGCATAAACATGGGGGATAAAGGGTGTCTCAGGAGCATGTCTGTGCACGTCCTTTATCCTTTGACTTCCTCGTTCAGGGGCTTCCCCGTGACTGCAAAAAATGCCAGCTTCCATGCGGCCCAGGGGAAAATGCCCTCTCCCCCTCTCTGCGCTGGCCCCAGGTGCAAGGAGAGTCTGGGTTCAGAATATCCTGAGGATTTGCACAAAACAACTTCATGCATTCTGATTTTGCACCACGACTCCCCTTGGGTCCACCCCCTGAAACAAAGCCTGAGAAAGGGCTGGGTCACGCTGCCGGTTCCCGGGGCGTCTCCTCTGCCGACGCCGACTCCCCTATCTCCCTGGCTGCCGGCATGGCCCAGTTGTGGCCCCTTCGCTGCTCTCCAACTGCTATTCTCGTTTGAGTTTCAGGGATTTTCAATAAATGAGAACCAATCTCAAGTCCTTAGATTTTTTCCTCCATTCATGACTTGCTCTTAAGCCTCTCATCCACCCTTTGCACATCTCTGCCCAGAACACACAGCGTGCCCATCACACATTTCCTGGGCTTTCTGGCACCGTCTGATACTGCCCGATAAAGAAAGACTGCAGTTTTCTACAAAGCCCGTCCAACACCTTCTAGGATCAAAACAAGAGATAAACTGTCCTCTTTTCTTGATCTACCCATTTAAAATCCAAAGCAGTTTTTTATGCAGGAACCCAAGGCCCAAGACCATTTGTACCTTTCTGGACAAATAAAATTCCTATTACGTAGGAAGTAATGTTGACCAGCAGCTGCTCCGGACTGTTTCTTGGTTGTAGTCATCCTGGATGTAACATCAGTGACCCACAATTTTTAGATTTGTGACACCTCGTCACTGTGGTTTAATCCCCCTAGCTTTCTAGTGGTACAGTGTAGATTTGAGAGGAGTGTAAGGATATATTTCAATTTTGAAATTCAAAAATCTGAAGTTTGCACTCAGTTTTAATGTCCCCCAAATACCAGCCATTTTCTCCTTCCCGGTGACTGCTCACATGTGTCGATAAATACTGTATAATAATATCGTGTATAGCATCATGTAGGAAACGTCACTGCATACCCTTCCTTTTGCTATAGACTAATGGATTAAAAAATAGCACTTTTTTAGGCAGGTGTTATGGATGGACTGTGAGGAGGAATGATAATCACACAAATCAGGATAAACTGTAAAGTTCTAATGCTGTGTTCTGCGGGTACCGGAGAAATGGGCCAAGGACTTTCTCTGGGGGATCCTGGAAGATGTCTGGGAGGTGCGGTTTGAGCAGAATTAAAGGATGAAGAAGATATTTACAAGGGTATTCTGAGGAGAGAGGTCATCTGGAAGAACTTTGGAGAAATACAGACTCCTGGACTCAGTCTCAGAATCTTGGGGGTGAAGCCCCTGGTACATGGGCTCCTGATGTGTAACCAGCTGGGAACCATCAGGAACAAAGACTCGGGTCTTTCCAGAGACCAGAGAAACGCTTAAAAGGCAGTCTCCAGGGCAGAGACAGTGTGAAGCAGCCATTCTCCACTTTATCAGAAGACCAAATAAGAGGAATTAAATGAAGCATGACGATTTGGTTTCCTTTGAAGATGAAGTTCCTGGACAAAACGTTTCCTGAGAGGCCAGGTTTGCACTCGAGGTGGCAAGGAAGAGCCTTCCCTAGAACATGGAAGACAATCTAGTTATAACCAAACCCCCAAACTGGGCAGATACTATTTGTCTCAGATGCCCTACGCCAAGGGTTGACATACGTTTTCTGTCCCAAGAGTCCAAAAGTAAATATTTTCAATTTTATAGACTATACAATCTGTCACCATTCAACCATGCCTTGTAGTGCAAAAGCAGCATTAGACAATACAGAAACAAATGTGTGAGGCTGCATTCTGACAAACCTTTACTTATAGACCCTGAAATTTGAATTTCATATCATTTTTTCATTTTACAAATTATTGGTCTCCCTTTGGTTTGCCTTCAACCACTTAAAAATGTAAATTCTTATTATTCACAAAAGCCAACAGGCGGAAGTAGCACAAATGTCTGTCAGCAGATGAATGGTTTTTTAAAAATGTGGTATATGCATACAATGGAATATTATTTAGCTTTAAAAAGGAAGGAAATCCTGTCACATGACACAGCATGTATAAATCTTGATGACATTATACTAAATAATATAAGCTAGTCACAAAAAGATAGATAGACTATGATTCCATTTCTATGAGGTATCTTATGTAGTCTGTTTATAGAAACAGAAAGTAGAATGGTGGTTGCCAGAGGCTGGGGTAAGAGGGAATGAGAACTAGAGTTTCAGTTTTATAAGATGAAGACATTCTAGAGATTTGTTGCTCTATAATGTGAATATACACTACTATATTGTACCCTTAAAAATGATTAAATTGTCAATTTTGTGTCTTTACCAAAATTACAAAAAGAAAATGTTCATTTTTCATTTAAACGTCATACAGAAATAGATGGCAGGCCTATGGGCTAAAGTTGACCAACTGGGCTATGGATGGCCAGTCGAAGGGTTAAAAAAAAAAAAAGGAACAAATCAATGCTTCTGAAACATCCCCCACTGAAAGACCTCTTTAACAACACAAAAGGGAGAATGCAAGAACCCCAGCTCATGTCCAAGCTGCAACCCCCAATGTGAAGGTATGAGGAGGTGGAGACTTAGAGGAGGCCATGAGGGTGGACTTCCACAAGTGGGATTAGTGCCCTATACCAAGAGATGGCTTCCTCGCTCCTTCTACCTGCATCTGTGGCCTGAAGAAAGGCCTGAGGGGACACACAGCAAGAGCAGCCATCTACAAGCCAGGAAGAGGACCCTCCCCAAGAACCAAACCTGCGGGCACTTGATCTTGTATCTCCCAGCTTCCAGAACTGTGAGAACTAAATGATGAATATCTATTGTTTAAACCACCCAATCTATGGTATTTGTTCTAGCAATCTGAGCTGAGACAGCCAGTTTCCTATAACACAAAGGACAGAAACTCTGGACACCTAAAAGGAAAAGTTATTCCCTTTGCCTTGAGGAACAGGGATTCATTTAAAGGAAAAGTTGGGGGAAATGTGAGAGGTCTTCATATGGGAAACACCAGGTGCCCGTAAGTGTTTCAGGAGTGCTTCCCATGAGACATTTCTTCAAAATAAATATAACATGTATACCTCTTCTCTTATTACTAAGATCCTACAAAGATTTGTTGTGAAAATATACCATAAAAAAGCATGAAAGTGACTGGTTCAAAAGATCCTTGTCTGGCTTTGGCATACAATTACAAAAATAAAGCAACAAGGTGTTCTTAATTGTATGTGTGTGTGAGATTTTTTTTCTCCCTGAGGATAGCAAAATAAGTTTACAGTCTCCTACAGCCAACTGCATGGTACAGGGACACCCCGTGAGCTCCACTGAGTGACAAGAAGAGCTGACTAGGGATTAAAATGATAATCCTTAAAGTGGAAAATTAGCTGTGGAAAATCAGAGGTTGATAAACAGCCCTCTTCCCCATACCTCTTCTCCCGTTCTACTGATTACCTTGCCCTCACCTCTCACACCTCAAGTTTTCCCACAGAGATCTGGTGGACTCTGTCCCACCTCTCAGTGAAAGGATCCATACCAGACAGGAAGCAAATACTGCACGATCTGAAATGTCTTAAGCCTAGGGGTCCTGACAGACACTTGGGGGTGCGGGGCTAGTACTACCAGAAGTAAAATACAACTGGCTCTTTTGAAGTCCAGAGTTAATAATAGTGAGAGATTTCTTTCATCAAGATTGCAAAAATAAGAGAAAAGTGGAGGAATTCTTAGAATGTGGTCCTTTTGAGAGCGCACATACCGGTGCCCAGGGAATCAGACTTAGTGGGTTTGGGTTATGAGCAAAGCGTCAGTTTTCAAAATACTCCCCAGGTGATTCTAACATTAGCCCGGCCAGAGAACCAGCCCAAACCTACTACACCAGGAACTGAGGTGCTGAGGCCAGGCAACCAATGTTGGCAGGAGCCCCCTCAAGTGATGCCAGTGCATGCTTCAGTCTGAGCAACCCTGGCCTGCACAGCTGTGGGGCGAAGGCGGGGACCCCAGTTTCCTAAGGTGAGCAGCTGGGAAGCACGCTCAGGGTGAGGAGCTCTTCCTCCCGCTCCCTCCTCTGCCTCAGGGCAGTGGACAAGTTCTCTCATGTGTGTCCTCCCTGAAAGACTGAGGTGGTGGGTCCAGTCTTGAGACCCCAGAGTCTCCCTCGCAAGTCTCAGTGCCCAGGCCCTATGGGAGCAGCCAGTTTCCCTCCAGAGCTTCTGAGCAGGCAGAAATGGTAATTGTGCCTGTGGTTGTGAAGGGCCAGAAATGTTTCTTCCTGGGGAATCCTGGCTTACAGTATGGCTCCTCATCCCTTTCCCCAAAGTGGGCCCCCAACTCTGAGCGCTGGCTTTCTTTTTAATCCCAGACAGGAACTGTGTCCATTCCCAGACAGAAGCCCTGCCTCCCTTTTTGCGCATCCAACATTTTATCCTACTCATGCCCCCTCCCACCATAAAAGAAGTACTTTGCCCAGGGCAACCAAACCCTGAACCCCACTCCTGTGGACCCCTTGTCCCCCAACTAACAGAAAGCACCAAGCCCAAGGGTCTCCTCACTTCGGGCCTCCACGTCCAGGCCAACTGGGCAGGGCCCGACCCCACCGCGGCGGCCAGCGAGCTCCCCAGCGCAGGGACCCGGGGGGAGGGCGGGAGAGGCGGGATCCCAGTTCCAGCCGCAACCCGGGAGGGGGGTTGTCTGGATTTTGGGCTGAGTCGCCCCCCCTCCTGCCCCCTGGGGAGGAGCGGCAGCCTCACTGAGCCGCAGCGGGTCGCGAGGCTCCTCCCCTGGGGTGGCCGAGCAGGAAGCGGGGCGCGCGGCGGGCGCGGGGGCGCGCGGACGGTGCGGGGCGAGAGCGGGGGCCGCAGGCGGCGGAGTATGCGCGGGCCTCGGCGGCCAGTCCCGGCGCACAGCCGCGGCCGGGGCGCGCGGCGCGGGGCGGAAAAGCCTGTTTACACAGACTGCACACCGCCTGGGGAATAATGCAGTAAAGGAAGTGAGCCGGCTCGGCCTGACTGCTCCAACTTCCTGCTCTCACACACACAGGAGGAAAAAAAAAAAAAAAAAAGAGGAGCGAGAGAAAGAAAAAAAAAGGGGAAAAATCAGGATCTCATTACAAGAGCAACAGACCGTCTGCAGACGCCTGTCAGCATGGAAAGTCGGGGGCTTTCGCCCGGTTCCTCCTAGAAATTCCCCCGAAGAAGGATCTTGAAAGCTCCCCCACATCTGGGTAGGTAGCTGGGTTTCTGCCTGTTGCTCGGACAGTTGCAAAGTTTGGTTGGGGTGGTTTTTTTTTTTTCTTTCTTTTCTTTGGCTTGGTGGGGGTGGGGCGGTG
>PVIJ01000446.1:0-80592 GCA_004024925.1 Scalopus aquaticus | reverse complement strand
GGGTAGTTAACTCAGCCACTGGGCATTCCCTGCCTCACTTAATTCCCTTCCGTAGTCACTTTAGTGCACTCACTCCTAATTCTCTATTTATGATGCTTGAATTAATAGGGCAGTTTTGAAGAGTGTTAAACATTTCTTAAAAACAAAGTGAATTATTTTCATGACAGAAGCATATGCTATTCGAAGAGTTTCTGGATCAAAGAAAATGACCCGAATGTGGATTTCCAAAGCTGGGACTCGCGGCTCCTGGTGAGAACGTGTCCTGCTTTGATTTAAATCAGAGCCAAACCACAAGAGTGGCAGGCTCTGTCAGCCTTTGCCACATCCTTTGCTTTTTTTTTTAACCTAAATATTAAGAGCCCCTCATTTGTCTTTAGAAAAGTAGAAACTTTGAGATCTCAACCTAGAAGATCTTACACGTCCCAGATGATTTAAACATAGAAAGGGAGGTTTTCTTTGGCAAGGGGCAGAGAGCATTCAAAAAGCAGAACCTGGCTGTTGCTATGTGCGGTAAATCTAGTCACGTTAAGCAATTATTGGAAGAATAAGTAGAACAACAAGTTGCATGTGATATTTCAGAAAAAACTAAGTCAACATAGGTGGAGGGCAGGTTCCTGAATGGGGTCTAGGGCTCGTGGGGACACTCTGGGGTGTGTTTCTGATGTTTGATACAAACACCATCAGCCAAACTCTTCATAGGCTCTTGGGGGCCTGTGGAAGGAGACCTGAACACTAAATTTTCCATTCACTTGATGACCGTTTTAATGTTACTTGTTCATTTATTTCATGCATTTTGGGGGTTAAATTAAAAATAGGTGTTACTATAATATAAAACAGGTGTTCTCACAGGAAGCCTAGGGAGAAGATGATTTGGTTTTGAAATCACTCACTGTTTTTGCATCAGCTGTCTTACAAACAGGAGAGTGTTCCACGAGAGTAGTCCACTGAAAATATTTGAATAGGTCCCACTGACCGTAGTTTGTCTACAAGTCAGGCTTGATTTCACGTAGACCCCCTCAGTGAAAAGTGAGACACTGTTCACTTGCCATTTTATTTTTGCTTCATGTTCAACAGGACTCATTACAAGTCATGGAAATTGAGTCCACACTGCATCTGGCACCTGTAGTCCCCGTATGTAGTTAGATTTAATATGGACCAAAATGTGCAGGGAGCACAGGCATCAGGAGGAAGCAGTTCCGGAAGGAACCGGTCTTAGCTTCGTGACTCTTGGCTCAGCTCAAGCCGCTCACAGATGTCCACCACACAAGCAGGTTATGATATTTTGAAGACTACAGAGTCACTGTTTCTTTATAGACTCCTTCCAGAGAGACTAGATTATCATGCCAGGTTTATGCAGAGGTGTTTATGCCTAAAATCGCCATGAAAATCTTGCTAAGAAGAACACCAAAGAAAAGCAGTGCAACTAAGGTGACCACAGGTCACTCAGAACCTGCAAGAGTTTCTTTCCTTGCTTATGTAAGGAGATTTACCTCAGAAGGAGGCTCTTTGAGCTTCTCAGAAATACCTAAGAAAGAGACCACCGATGTTCATAATTCATATTTATTTTTGCAATCGATAGACCCAAAGACTAATGTCAGTATTGTCCAGCTAACACTGGACATTATCAGGAACCAACAAATTTGGGCAGGTGTTAAATTACAGGAAAAGAAAAAAGTTTATAAAATTAGTAGCCATTTGTAAATATCAGCAGTTCAAATGGGCTACACATGATAAAGTTTAACGCCCATCCTGTACTTCCAAACAATGTCAAGATCAGCTAACTGGTATCACTTTCTATCTCAATCTGCTATTTTAGGAAGACATGTGAAATGGCTTAGGTGGATTTACTTCAGCAGGAGGGAAATACAACTGTCCCAGAAGTGCTGACATCCAGGACATTTTTCGTTAGTGACTTAACCATCCAGAATGGATTGAAGGAATGGTGTTTTATTATTAAACTCTGTCGACAGTGGGAGTTCCCGGTTTCTCTCCCTCTGCAGACCACTGCCAGGGCTTTCTGTGAAGGAAAGCTGGACTCAGAGGGTCTGGCTTTCCTGTGGCCCCATCCCGTTCCCAAGGTCACTGGTCTAAGTGCCTGCACCCATGAGAAGCAGCGCGGGTGTGTGTGTGGGAGGGGGGGCGGGGAGGAGACGTGTTCTGATGATGGCAGTAAATGAAATCAAGACCAGCAGAACTGAGCTGTGGAGAGGCACCCCAGTGGCTCTGGGGGCAGGGGAGCAGGTGCAGTACTCACTGGAAGGAACTGGGGTGCGCTGGGGAGATGAGCCACGGGGGCAGGGAGGAGCTCTGACTTTTCCCCTGGGCTGGAAGGAAGTAGAATTGCTGTGCAGGTGTTGGAGGTGGCCAGGTCCGGGCTGGGAGTGCACAGATGGCACCTTTCTGTGCAGAACTGCCCGCCATGCACAGACCTGGGGTGCTGAGCACAGCTGTGCAGATGTCCGGGTCCCTTGGGGACCCTGCTGGGAGGAAGGGATGGTGTCGCAGCCTGCACCTGCCTGCTGGGGCCGTCCTCCCTGGGGCTGACCAGCCTCCCTGCCCTGGTGTCAGCCCAGCGTGTGCACGGCAGAGTCAGGCGGACGTGGAGTTGACTGTCACTTGTGTGGGTGGTGGCCTGTGAAGCCACCACATTGCTAGTTACCACTGATGGAAAAAAGAGATGTTAAGACATGAGTTTTCTTTTATTAAGCCTGTTTTATCTTGCTTTTTTTTTTTTTTCTAATGTTTCCACTGGGTGGTGCTGCAGGAATTCCTACCTTTTGCCTTGGATCTACCCTTCCCAGAAAGACGCCCCTAGAGCATAATAGCAGGAAGTCCTGATTTAGAATGATTTTACAGTTTCAACACAATAGGAGGGTTTGGAGGATGCTCTGGCAGGAAATGTTTCAGTTTCTGGATGTGGAAAAACCACCATCATTTCGTATCATGCAAACATGTTCTTAGGACACCGGGTATATTCTTTTGGCCTCCCCGACTTGTTGTTTAGCTTGGAGAACCTTTCCAGTTTATGTGAAAGATTATGGTTTCATCCTAGTGGAAGTGGCTTGCAAGCGTCCCTTTGTGTTCACATTTCGTAAAACTCTCTCCACAAAGTATCAGAGCAAATAAACGTTTTGTGATGTTAAGACAACCACAGCTTTTTAAACATCTCTCTGCAAAGGCTTGATTTGAAACTGAATGCATCATCCCTCTCTTATTTTAAAGATCATTTACACAACATATTGATCAAAAGAATCACTAAGAATTTTTAGTTTCAAAATACTTTTCATTGTAAAAAGTCTTTTCATTTGACCAAACTCACTTAGGGAGTAGTAGGGCTGACCTTCTTCCTGTTTTACAGGTGAAGGGGTTGAAACAGAGACATGGACATCCCTGCAGGGAGAATTGATGTGTGCTAACTTCCAACGTTCCCTCTTGCAAACATGATCGAATTTTATTGATATTAATAGCACAAAAATACGTGTGAGAGATTTTCTAGGCAAAGGCATATTTGGAATGGAAGGACCAAGGGTGGCATGGGGAAAAAATTACCCCCCTGGAAATGAGGGAACCCATTACACTGAAGCTCATAATTAAGGGCTTTGAAGTAGGATTTTAAGTAAATTTTACAGCTTATAAAACAGCATTTTGTACATGTTGTGACTTTCCATGAAGTCCCAAGTCTTGATTTCATAGAATCCAAGGTATCTGATTTTTTTTAAAAAAGATTTATTTATTATTTATGCATACAAGCTGGGGTACAGGCCAGAGGCGTGGAGCAGTGAGAGGGTTCACCAGAGACAGAATGGGGGGCAGAAAAGGCAGAGCAATGGAAATACATTGCTGAGGGGAGCAGCCGGGCGAGGCAGGAGAGTCTGCTGTGCCATGTGGGAATCTCCCCTTCATCGCTGCGCCACCAGGGAGGCTGGTATTTGATTTTAAAAGACAAATTTTGAGCCCCTGCTGGGTCTTGGGTGCTGGGTGTCACACCAGGTACCACAAGGCCATCTGTTGATGAGGGTCTCCTGCCTGGCACCTTCACACAGGATATGTTTCTTGAGATTTGTGGTTTCATGAAATGCACGCATGTTGGGGCCCCCTCGGGTGAGATCACTGACTTTCATTTCTGACTTTCATCCTCTTGTCCTGTCATCCTGTTTCCTCATACCAAGTGGAGGACAAATCTTTCCCTCTGGGGAGGAGCTAATTCGCGAAGTTATGGCTTCTCCCATCCTGTTTTCGTCATTGATAGCCAACCTCAATAACATGGTGTTGCATGAACCTGATGCATAGCTAAACCAACACATGGATCTTTTTAAAGGAGAAATTGGTTTTAAAATAATGGTGGTCATGGAAGAGGCAGAAATGAACAAGGAAATATTCTGACTTCATTCCTGGTGGGAACGTTTTATTGGCCTCTGAGTGAAAGATTTTCCTCTTAGCAGCAGTGGGTGTGTGTGTGGAAGAAATGAAGCCTCCAGGGGCCTCCCTGGTGGCACAAGGGGTTAAGTCTCAGCCTATGAAGCTATCAGCAGCCACTGCAGCATGAGTTCGATCCTGGCCAGGGAGCTTCCCACATGGCACAGCAGACCTCTCCTGCCTCTCCCGCTGCTCCCCTCAGCAGTGTGTTTCAGTCAATCTGCCTGTTCTGCTCCCCACTCTCTCTCTGGCGAATCCTCTCACCCTACCCCCGCCCCCCCCACCTCTGGCCTATACCCTGGCTCATGTATGCATAAATAAATAAATCTTAAAAAAAAAGAGAGAGAGAAATGAAGCCTCCTCTGGGCAACATGTGTGCTGGTTGAGATACTGGACTTTGGAGCGGGGTGTTCCTGGACACCAGGTCCTGTGTCCACATTGCTCCTGTGGCCAGGAGTGTCTTGTTTCACCTTGTCAATAGTGTTTCAGCTTCCTCATGAGTATTAAATTTAGACAGTGTCTAAAGCACACAGCAGAATGCCTGGCACATAGTAAATGCTCACCAAATGCTAGCATTAAAAATACCCTATTTAAAGAAGGAATATGTGGGGTTTTTTGATACATGTCCTGTTCTTGGTAGAGGAGGATATGGGCTAATGTTTCCTTTAGAATGTAAACTCTTTATTAGGGATTTGAAATTATCTACAAACCCTATGGAAATTATGTGTACTTAAAAAAAAGATTTATTTATTTATGCATATAAGAACTGAAGTGTAGGCCAGAGGTGTGTGTGTGGGGGGGGGGGGGTGAGAGGATTCACCAGAGACAGAGTGGTGAGCAGAATAGGCGGACTGACTGAAATACACTGCTGAGGGGAGCAGTGCGCGAGACAGAAGAGGTCTGCTGCACCATGTGGGTTAGCTCCCTGGCCAGGGATCGAACTCATGCCACAGTGGCTGGGGATAACTTCATAGCACTGAGACTTGACTTTAACCCCTGCACCACCAGGGAGGCCCCATTATGTATATTTTGTATGAATACATCTTTTTTCCCCTAGAGAAGTTTTGACTCTCAAAAGAGGCTCATGGACCAAACAAAAAGAAGCTACTGCCTGGGGATGTGTGTGTGTGTGTGTGTGTGTGTGTATGCGTGTGTGTGTGTGTGCGCGCGCACACACATGTCTGTTCTCTGTGTGTATGATATGCCTTAGGGTAAATATATGAGATGAGATGGCTGGTATTTGACTGGTTTTGCCCCATAAAACAAATTCAAATTCATGTAAGCTAATAGTTGGCGACACTGTTAAGAAACATAATTTGAAACTGCATCGTAATGAGAAAAGTTACAGTGATCATACTGATTACAGTTTATTTTCCTATGTTATTTATCAAAGCCCAGCAAGTTACAACTTGCCTGGCAACCTTGGGCCGCTACTGATACTAATGCTGTGGATGATTTTATGGAATAGTCTTGGATTTTCTCTGGAGATTTCCTGGAGACTCTGTCACATCCCGTGAATTGTTTTTCTGGTTCTCTTTTGATCCAAGTGACTGCTGCTGAGAGAATCTGCTTAGTATTACTCCATGTTGCATTCATGGGGGCAGTGCCCTGGGCAGAGGGAAACGTTGAACCCGTCTTCTGGGCAATCAGAACAGCAGTATTCTTTCCAAAAGCAGAGTTCGCGGTCGCGGGGAGGGTTAACCAGAGCTGACACACAGGCACAATGAAACCAGAGCTGCAATTACAAAGTGGGACAGATGTAGGAGGCCAGGCTTCCTGTGGCCCATTTTCCAGTTTCCTGCCTGCAACCTGCAGGAGAGGAAGCTGCATGTTACCGAGTCTGAGAACTGAGGGCCGACGTGCTTCCAGCCAGAATTAAGCTGGGCGCAAAAAGCACGGACAACAACAAAAACAATGGCAAAGAAAGTGAGTGCTTGGGTTTTAGTCCAGAAATGTCTGGGAAGGAACAAACCCTCTGTTTAAAGAGAAAATCATTGTCAGCAGAGGTTCAGTTACACGTGAGACTGGGGGAGGAGGCAGATGGGGGGACTTGGGGACTGTCCCACGTTTTAGAACCTCTCATGTTTGCACCCCTACTCATCTTTCAAGATGGGGTCTGCTTTTGTGATACAATTGGTTACCTGACTGAGGTTCGCCAGCAGTGCCCGACTTCTCAGCCTGTTTCCTGGGCACGTTGATAAACGAGAGAGGTGGATGTGGTTAACCGAAGCCTGTAATGAACAACAGCCTCGCTTTGGGTAGCTTGGTGACCAGTTGGCTGCTTTGATCTAGCAGGCTTGTGTTCCTTTAACTGCCCAATAAAATTTTGTCTGATGTTTTCAAAGAAGAGATTAAATGGAGATGTGAATATTGAAAGTCGCAGATCGGGCCCTTGATTTGTGGGGCTACCTGAGGAGCCATGTGGAAGAACTGGGGCTTAGACACTGGATGAGTGGACAGGCTTATCTCTCTCCTGGGAATAAAAGAGGAAAAGAAAATGATTCTGTCGTGACTCTTTAGCACCCAAGAGACGTGTCCGAGATTAGGTATAACAATCTCCACCTTATGGGTAAAGAAATTGAGATCCAAAGACGTTGAGATTCACTGTCCACCTTTTCGTTGGGTGCCTGTGGTTTACCAGGTGCTGTGTTGAAATTGCTGGGTGACACCAATTAAACAAAGACTAATAATAAGTGGGTCCGTTGGTGGAAGCCTGCTGAAGGCTTCCTCGGAGGCATGTCGGAAGACCTGCTGAAGCTTATGGTGTACAGGACACTGAGCTTTTCCAACCCCATCTTATTTAAATGGACTTGTTTCTCTGAGAGACAGAGAAACGGGTTGTGCTTCTGGGCCAGCTGATTGTTGACTTACCTGTAGATTGATCACCACTTCCTTTCCACGCCCAGGAAGAACCAACGCTGTACCAGGAATATTTGGAAGTTTGGGGATGTTGCCAAATCAGGGATGGAAGAATCCTGGCATAAGGCATCCCACAGGGGGACAGCCCCTTTCCATCCAGCTGTGGGCCTTGTATGAAAATGAGGGTGAGATAGGGCTGGCTGGTGCAGTAGAGGGTGGTGTGGGAAGTAGCATGGGGGTAGCCATGTGGGAGGGAGGTGAATGGCCCAAAGACACTTCCCAGCTGGGGTTACTGTAGCCATCCACTTATTTTTCCAAAGGAAATGCACCTGAAAGTTACCAATGAATTACTTCTCATTTATCCAGAGACAATAGGGATTTTAGGAAGAAGGGATGGGGGTGAGGGCTGGATCACACATGCAGTAAAAATATACGTTATTGTTAGAGTGGTTATTGGTGATTCCCACCCCCCAATCTTTCTCTTTCCAGAGGATGGAAGGGTTATTACAAAATATTACAAATTATAAAGGGTAAACAAGTAGGTGGAGCCATACTTACTTTTCCTTCTCTTTTCCTATTCACTTTGCTCTTTAGAAAAATGAGCAGTCAGTAGACGTTCAAGGTGTGAATGAGAACACAAACCTTTGTTAATAGATAGGAGTTTTGAGGGACTTGAACTCTGCCTCACAGATTAGCATTTTTTTACATGCAATGGTTGACGATAATTAAAATCTCTTGAGAATAAATATAACTAATCTGAATTCCACTTTCTAAAAACAATTTTAAAGACACTTAGGAATTTGTAGTTAATTACTAAAGGTTATCCTTTTAATGCATTAAAATTATTCTGTGTTGATTAATTACAGACCTCATATAATATGAAGTGTTATTTTCCAATTCTTTGACTAAAGTACAGGATTTGTTTTGTATGATAACATTATTTCTGTCCTTTCTCTTGACCATAATAATATATTGGCACATAAATGCTTAGTAGATGCTGCACTAGACAGAAGAGTTAAATTTAAGAGAATTTTTGGTATGAAGTATGTAGATTATCCTCATTTCTTGAACCATGCAAAAATAAGCAAAAAGACATGTAGCTACTGAACACCTACTTTGTTTATTTCTTATGTAGGGTTTTTCCCTTTCTTTGAGCTCTCATTTCTAATTTTTGTTGTTTTTAGGTGAATACTCACTTTAGTTCCCAAAATATATAACTTAAGAAAACCAAAGATCATTCTGCCTCTAACTTCTTCCTCAGTGTAATTTTAAAAACGAAGCCAGGAACCTGCAGATAGAAGTGTTAGGTTGCCACCAATAGAAAAAAGAACAAATAAGTGGGTATCTCGACTTCTAAGAATGGAAGCAAAAACCTCCTGTTTTGCATAGTCTGTGCAGCCCCAACTCACAGTAGGACGTCTGGCGCCACCTTGTGGTAGACAGAAAGAATGTCCGCCTCCAAGCTGAGGAAAAGACCCTTTTGGGAGGAAGGAGGCCCCAAGAGAAGGGGCTCCCAGAGTGGCAGAGCAGATTTTGGAGTAACCGTCTCTATATATATTAAAAAAAAAATCCCTAATATTAAAAATGCAGAATCAGTAGGGTCCACAGGCTCATGCAAAATGAAGGCCTCTGAGGCCTTAGCTTCTGTGTGAGCGTCTTCGGGGTACAGGTTCCAGGGACAAAAGCATGCTGGCTGTCCTGGAGTAGATCTTCCTTCCCTCAGCAGCCTGGTGGCTGCTGGAGGCTTGATGAAGTTTGAAGGAACACAGTAACCCCTGCCTCAGGTTGATTTCTGCTCTTCAGAGCCACGTTGTCCTCTGGGAAAATTGCAGGTCCACTTGATCCAGGTCCCCATGCTGGTTTTGCTTTGGGCTCTGCCATTGTTCTCCCTACGCTTGCCCTGCCTTCTGGGGGGCAATGTCTGTCTCTCTCCGCTCATTTTTCTCAGATTTCACCAGCTTTTAGTTTAAGGAAACCTCCTCCAGCTAATCTAATAGTGCAAGTTCCATGCATATGGCGGAGGCAGTATTCCAGCCCAGTAAGGCTGCGCATGTGCTCACCACAGTTTGTTCTTTCATTTGTTTGGCAAATGTTTATTGGGTGCCTACCATGACCTGCAACCCATCTAAGAGCTGGCGGTGATCATCAGCGAGCAAAACAAAGGACTGTGCTTACAGAGTCAATGTCCAAGAAAAATGTTTCTCAAACCAGAGGTGGGAAGGGACCCATTTAAAAAATTTCCAACACCTTGTGAACTAACAATTTTGTGAACTATAATAAAAACCAATTACTAGGGAAATAAGGTAAAAAAATAAAGATATCAAAATACAAGTCCTGATTTTTTATTTTAGAATTAATAGGCTAAAATCACCTATTAATAAAAATAATTATAATAGACATAGTGGGGGAAATACCAAAAAGTATATCTATTGAAAATGCTTGTAAAACAATCAATGTAGAAGATCATTATTAATCCTGGTAACTTTTTGTTATTTAGTCATTGTCATCGGACACAGAAGTTATAAGTGAAATAGAGATTTCCCATAGAAGAGACCCATAAGCACACATTGAACAGACACTCTATTTGTCAGTTTCACTTTTAAAGTGGTAAATGAGCTTCTTCCTAACTAACCATTTTAATCGAGCTTGGATAGAACAATGCTATCTGCAGGGGAATTGTATATAAACTTTCTGTATTTTGTTTTAATTGCACTCCTGAGAGAGAAGCCAGCCTCACAGAGGCCTGTTGATGGGAATGGAATAAGATTTTCAATCCCATTTCAGCATACTCAGAATACTAACTTTTTACATTTATCCAAAATGAAGCAAGTATTGCCACTTTTAAGAATTCATCTTCAATCCTTCATTAGATGCCAATATCTACATTTACCCTCTAAAGTTGTGGTCATATTTAATTCATCTTTTTCAATGAAGTCGATAGATTCCAGGTTTCTCTGCATTTTCTGGGACAGTGGAAAACTAGCCTGCAGTAGCTCCCTCTCGTTGTGTCCTGCAGTGTGTGGCTGCCCTGTCTGCAGCTGGTGTCAACGAGAAGAACCCACTGATCACACTTGGATGTGGTGATAGTGACAAATGGCGAGTCTATAGTTTTGATATCCATAGTCCAGACTGGTGATCAGCAGTGTGGCGTGATTGATGCTGGTCACACGTTGAGTAAATTTCTCCAGCTGGTCCTCAGTTTCCTCATCTGCAAAATAGGGACACTAATTGCATTTCACTCATAGGGCTATTTTGGGAATTCAAGGCGATAATGCAGGGATGGTGCTTGGTATGTGTAAAGGTTTAGTAATACCCACTCTGTTCAGAGAAGACAAAGATAAGGAAATAATTATAATTGGAAAGGCAAGATTAATGCACAAATGACTAGCTCCGCAAGTCTGCCGAGGACCCGTGGCTTGTGTGTGTTTGCACGTGTGCACAAGTGTCAGTGACTTGCTTCTGGGTCCTGCCCCCTGTACTTGTAGGCTGCTGAGTTTTACTGCTCACCCCATTTCCTGGGTGTGGGCCTGTTTCTCACCCCTGGTCAGGGCGCAGCTTTCACTTCTTCGGTGGTTATTAGACCCCCTGTGGTCAGAGATAAAAATAGTGCCCTTGACTGGAGGGAGAGAATTCAAGGCAGGAAAGCTGTGATGTGCAGAGAGCGCTGGGCTGAAACACCCTTCTCTTTGAGGCATCACCCAGAGTAGCGAATGAACCGAGGGTATTTCACGTATGCTTTGAGAATGAGAGTTGAAAACCCCAAGCCAGGGTGGAAGGTAAAGCTCAGAGTTGGTCTAAGTGTATCTCCAGCTTTGTGCCACTGGACGGGCTTCTTACTGTCTGGTCACCTCCGCCGACCTGTCTACCTCGCAGCTGCTGCCCGGACTGGGCAGGGTATCCCCATGTGGGTGCCATCAGCAGCAGCCTGAGCTGCGTGGTTGTGGTGCTGTCACTTAAGTCCACTGTGCTCGTGTGCCCCTGCAGCGATCTCTGCCTACCCAGCCTCCCCGCGCCAGGGGCACGGGTAGATGGGTGTGGGAGCCCAAGGAAGGGGGAGCACCCTAGGGTGGTCTTTGCTGGATGGGAGGCTTCAAGTGGAGCATTTTTAACCAGTGCCTCGTAAACTGGAATGAGTGACTATGTGTTCTGGGATCTGCATTTTCTGCCAGAATTTAAACCCATTTTTGATGGTAGTTGAAAAAACAGAACCATAAGCGTATTCCAACTCACCTTCTAACAAGTCACTGAATAGCTGGCACTTCCCCCGTATTTCAGTACCTGTATTGGGGCTCCTGCTTAGTGAGCACAGAACTGAGTGGATGCAGTATCTAAATGAGGCCTGCCAGCCAGGTGAAGCCACATGACCTCCCAGCATGCTCTGTGAAGAGCTTTCCTTGGTGCTTAAAAAATAATAGCAAACATTTGACTAGCACTTACCTGCCGCAGGTGAGTTCAAATGCATGCTGACTAACTCACGACCACTAGCCCCCACAACAGCTCTGTGAGGGAGAGAATTTTATTTATATCATTCCCCATTTTACTTTTGAGGACATCAACGCACAGAAAGGTGAAAGCAGGTAACCGAAGCTCCACAGCCAGAGCGGAACTGTTAGAATTGTGCTTGCATTTGAACCGGGGCGTCTGGTGCCGAGTCTGCTCTTTCTCTCTGTGTCACCTTCCAACAAAAGTGGTATCCTCTCTCACCTGCTGCAAATGGCAGAAAATAATTGTGTTTCAGATTCCAGAGAAAACCTCTCTGGATGATGTGATTCTCATTTTATGATGGAAGCTATTTTACAACTCTGTTAATTATAGGTGACTGATAGTAAAATCTCTCTTGTCTATAGAGATGCAAATTTGGTTCTCTCATCCCGTGCACCCCCCAGGGTAGCCCCCCCGCTTCCTGAGTTCATCTCATGTTCCTCAGCAGCAAATGCCTCTATCATATGGATTCCTTTTTGAACGTGTTGTAATGTCTGCCTAGTTTTCTTCGTGATTAATGAGTAAAATAAAATCTTTAATGTGCTTCATGTTATGTCTGTAGGAGTATAGTGAATTTACCCATTTTGAAAATGACTGTAACGAGTAGTTTCTCAAGCTCTCACCTTCTTGGTGAACCTGCCTCGACATCCCCCCCACCTCCCAATCACTGGCCCCAGACCCCCTTTCTTGACTGCGCTGGCCAAGTCCCTCCACAGCCCTGTTTCCCCAGCCCGTGGCCACTGAGCGTCACACCGGGTCATGGGTGGGCTGTCCTCTCCCCCTGGAGTGTGAGCTCCATGAGCATGGGGGTCTTGGTCATTTTGGCTCACATGATGTCTTGGAATAAAACAGACAACCCTTGGGCCTCCCTGGTGGCACAGTGGGTTAAGCGCTGCATTGTGGTGCTATCTGCAGTTGCGGTGCGAGTTCGATTCCTGGCCAGGGAGATTCCCACATGGCGCAGCAGAACTCTCCTGCCTCGCCTGCTGCTCCCCTCAGCAGTGTATTTCCGTGCATCTGCCTGTTCTGCTCCCCACTCTGTCTCTGGTGAGCCCTCTCACCGCCCTGCACCTCTGACTTGCACCCCAGCTTGCATGCATAAATAAATGAATCTTAAAAAAAAAAAAGACAACCCCTGACCCCCACCAAAACTGAAAGAAGAGGGGAGAGAATAGAGTCTTGATAGGGGACAGTAGTGTAAGTACAGCTGACTTGAAAGAACCAACAACTTTGGCAAGGTTGTTGCCATGACCTTTTGTTGAGCATTGGAGGAGTTTCAACAATATACCTGTTATGTAAAAGTCATTGGTTCATTTCCATGGGGGCAGGGGGCGGAGTGCGGGGAGGGGAGAAGGAATACTTCTTATTTGTAAGTTTTATTTTTTCATTATGTAAGAATTATAAAACTTGAGGACCTTGCAGCCAGTTTTGTTGTTTCTATTTAAGGGAGGATCATATGCACATTTAATAAAAAGAATGACTTCGCATTAGGAACCTATTCATGTTCCCCTGCTCCTTTCAAAGGAGGGGTGTGTATTCTTCAGATTTGACAAACTGTCTTGCACGACCTGACTGCGTGCCAGTGCTGGGAGATTTCATGGCTCCACCTGACAAAGGCAAAGACGTGACCGGGCCAACAGCAGGCAGTGGGTCTGCAGAGGCCTGCACTGGGTCTCCCTGGCCTCTCACTGGCCTCTTGGTTCAGCTCCTGTGGAAATGGGGAGAGACCAGCCAGAGGCCCACTGGCCCTGCAGGGGACAAGACTGAGGTGGAAGGTGGCAAAGCCCCAGGGCCACCTCCTCTTGCAGGAGCAGTGATGTCTGCACACGTGGACTGACCCTCAGCTTGGCAGTCCCTCAGCTAGAAAGGTGACCTTTGTGCACAAAGAAAGGCATCAAAATAGCCAGTAAAATTCACACATGCCAAAGCAGGTCTGGACAAAGAATGGGACAGAGAAGCATTTTCTGGATTTAGAAAAATTTGATTTGGGGAATATTTTTAAAGATTTATAAGCTTTTCTTTCCTATGTTCTGTATATTTTAAGCAGAGTTGTGGGAAGTCTGTGGAATGAGGTTAGACTGATGAAACATTTTAACTTAAAGCAGGCCTCCGTTTGCATAATAATGTATGAAGCATAAATCTCAAGTATCACCACTTTCTTGAACTTTTTATTTAATAAGAGCCAGTGTGTATTGTCTAAATCACTCACATTCCTTGTACTGGCAGCCGCATAAATTGGGCTTTATTGTACCTGCCTGTTAAGACTTATTAAGGATTCCAGGCGTGAAGGGATTCATTTAGACCCAAAAAAAAAAAAAAATCACTTGAATATTTTTTTCTGGCGAGTGAGAGATTGATTTGGGTGGATTTGCTGATATTTGGTAGTGGCATTGGAGGTCAGATTCCCTGTTACTTTGTAAAAATCTTTCTTTTTCCATTTACCCAAAGAAGGCAAAATTTTAGGCTGACAGAAGTGTGATAGAACATGAAGCATGACTGTATGTGAAAACAATGTGTGTCAAGGATGAAACTTTAATGTCATCGTAATTAAGATAAATTAAGGTTGGAACTAGAATCAAAGAAAGGGATGCCCTTATATGCAGAGACCCCAACAAAGATGGCAGGGGCTATCCCCAGCCTCCCTCCCTCCATGGACTCCGACATTTTAATCACTGGCCAGAGTGGGTGGGAGCGTCCAGAACCCCCTTGGGCCCCACTGTGTATCTCAGAATGACTCTGCCAAGTGTGGGGGTGGTGGAGGGGGGAGTTGACATCTCTTCCTAGTCTGATGAGCTTACAGGAAAAGACTTCAGAGAGCGGCCTCTGAGTAACTGTGGCTGGGGCCCCCAGCAGCAGGCAGGTGGGAGCTCATAGGCATCTAAGCCGCAGCGGCCGGCCATGGCAGAGGAGCGGCTGGCCAGCGTGGCCCCGGGCCGGTGGCTTCAGGCAGGAGTGGCTCCATGCCCTGTGGCCTCTGCAGAGCCACATGACTCACCCTGAGCCCTTCCGAGTCACCCTGCATCCCAGTTGTAACCTGACTGACACCAAGGAGAGAAGTGAGGGGGAGGGAATGAATGTTCCCAGCTCACAGCCGCCATCTGAGCTCTGCTGGCATCTGAGAGATTTATTGGGGGGCGGGGGGTGCAGTCCTGTGAATACCTAGTTCCCAGCTCCTTGCCTTCCCTTCATTCTATTCCAGAAATCTGGGAGGTCCCTGATGGGGGGTGGGGTGTGAAGGTGGGCTCCCTCTTCCCACCATTCGCTCCTCTGCCTTTTCATCTTCTACTCTTTCTCATCTCCTTTTTCTTCCCTCTTCTCTCTTTGCCTGAGAGCAACACCATGGCCAGCACACAGCCGAGATCATCACTCGGCCTGCAAGAGGGTGGTCCTCAGGAAGGGGGAGTGTCCCAGGACCCCACGCCCACCGCAGGCCAGGGAGAGCCAAGACACCTAGGACTACGAATCCCAGAGTGCCATCATCACCAAAGAAAGGCTACTGAGGACTGAGGGAGGAGTTAAGGAGGGGTTTGGGGACTTAAAAACCAGATTTGAGGGGGGTTGGAGAGCCCGATGGTCCGTGGTGTGGATTGGCCAGAGTTTTTCCTGAGTAGGCGATAAGATTCCAGCTCAGTGGAACTGGTAGGACGTTTTCACCAAATTTATTTCTTTATCTTTTCCTTTTCCTTTTTGTAAATAAATCTTTTTTTTTTATTAATTTTATTGTGTGTGCCTGCATTTGAGTTTTTTAAGTCTCTTTTAACGCAGACAGGCACCCTACAGGGTTACCCTGTAACAGGCCCACTCATTGCCCTCTGTAAACACCTGACCAGCCAGTGCCCCACATTTAGGAGAAGCCTTCTTCACGTCTAGACTCATCTCACAATGCCTAGTGCAGGCTCTCTTCTGTAAAGATAATAGCACCTGGTGAAGAGAGAACACTGAGAATATTTTTCACAGAGACACTGGGCATTGCACGGTCTGTGGTTGCTGCAGTGGTGCTGGGTAAACTGTCCCGGAGGCCCTGGCCTCTGGCTGGCCCTGGCCCTGGCTCTTCGTTTTGTCTTGGTCAGCTGCAGAGATAGATGCTGCTTCAGCCTGCAGGTCCTGGGCCTTGGCTCTAGGCTTCAGGTTGACTCCATGAGTCTCCTGCTAGGGCAGCAAGAGCACAGGAGGGAAAGTACAAAGGTGACGCCTCTAAGATCTCAGCTCACAGTCAACATGTTGTTGCTTTACTTAACATCCCACTGACCAATTCAGGTTCTATAGCCAGACCCACCTGTCTTGGGATGGGGAAATGTCCTCTAGCCCCTCTTGGGCACCACAGCTTGGACACTTGCATGAGGCAAGGCGTGAAGGACTGAAAACTTTTATCGAGTCCACCACTTGAGTCCTTGAAGGTATGCCCAGGGCCTCCCTGGTGGCACAAGGGGTTAAGTCTCAGCCTATTGAAGCTATCTGCAGCCACTACAGCACGAGTTCGATCCCGGGCCAGGGAGCTTCCCACATTACACAGCAGACCTCTCCTGCCTCGCCCGCTGTGCCTCAGCAGTGTAATTCAGTCAATCTGCCTGTTCCGCTGCCCACTGTCTCTGGTGAGTCCTCTCATCCCCCACCCCCCCACACCTCTGGCCTACACCCCAGTTTTTGTATGCATAAATAAAGAAATCTTTAAAAAAAAGAAAGTTACGCCCAGTGAGTAAGGCTCCTATCCACAGGCTTGCAACACCGTGACGGGGATTTTAGGGGACCCCAGAAGCTCCTGGGCGGTGGAAGCTGTCGTATAAAGCATATGCAGGTATTTCCATCGTCCCACCTGGAATGTGATGGTTTGAGTCAGTTACAGGTGGGGCAGGGGAGGCAGCTGCCACTTTCCTAGGTGTCCCGTGAACCCCAGGCCTAGCCAGCAGCCCCTTCCCATCAGCCTGCAAACAGGCTGGCTGCCTTCTGCCTCCGGAGCAGGTTCTTCTGTAGCCACTTAACGTTTCAAAGATATTTTAAAACTCACTGCCTGAAGAATTTGGCCACGAACACGCCAAAGAATTTGAGACAACTGTTAGCAGCTCTTCATGCTAACGCTGGGAAGAGACTCTGTGGTTCATCCTCAAGTGATGAGCAGGGCGGTTCGCATTAGGAGTGGAGCAGCCGGCTGCGTGTCCCGGCTGTGCTGACGGCCCTTCTGAGAGGCAGGGCGGTTTCGGCCCAACCATGAAGTGATTTACTGTCTCACAGACCGAGGGGCCATTGCGGTGAAGATTGATTTCTGTAAAGAATATCTATTTTAAGAGGCCGTAAATAAAATGCTCTGTAGGTATTTAGAGAACATTCCTAGCTGCTATCCTTTAACTGAGAAACGCACATTGCTCAGAGAAACAATAAAATGTGTTCTTTTGGCTAAAGCTGTGAAAGGAAATAAGGAAATAAATACTCATTGGATGACCAGGTATTCTCATATCCATGCCCTTGGGGGAAGGGAGAAAAATTATTGTCAGAATCTGAAAGCTGCTCCTCTAAGAGGTCTGAGTGGGAGGATTGTGGAATTGACGAAAATATTGGTGCACATAACTCTCCCTAAAGCAATTTTTTGGCTTCCAGGTCTCGAGAGTTGAGTATATTTCTCTTTTATTTGTTCTGGTCCTGCTGGCTGTATCCCAGAACTTCAGGACATGCCAGGAGAAGATCCTTAGTTCTCTCTGGCCTTGTCTCCCCCTGCGCATCTTATCTTTAAAACTTAAAACTTCTCCCCATGCCAGGAGCAGCTGTCCAGCCTTTGGTTGTTCCTGGTTTCCTCAGCCCCTTGCTGGGGTTTCACCCCATTTTGTGGAGCTCCAAACTAAGGGCACTTCATGGATCCAGTTATCATAGCTCTTCCTGATTTAACAATTGTTGGGAAAACTAAATGGATCATTGTTGTTAGAATCAGTGCCTTTGTTGGGAAAGTCCTCCATTATCTGAAGTTGACAAACTACCTGGGAAAATAGGGAACAATTTCCCTGTGAAGGTCCATTTGAATTGGGTTATGAGGGATCAGTAGGAGTTCCTCAGTCTCCAGAGCTAGGGAACAGCATTTTAGGCAGAAGGAACAGTACTTACAAAATCTGCACCAGAGTCAAAGGTAAAAGATAACATTTTAGGTTTTCCTCTCATGGCAGGGGAAAAATGGTTTTCTCATCTCTGCACTTGCGACAGCTGGGTTTTATCCACAACATGATGAATGACTGGAAAGTGAAGGACTCTTGAACTGGCAGTGACCGATTCTTCAGTTCCACAAACATCTACCTGTTGGTTGCCAGCTACATTCAGGCGTTTTACTGGGCTATCAGAGTTCTGGCAATGCGAAGAGCAAGGCAGCAAAGTCCCTTCTCTAAGTTCATGCTGTCATTATACTGACCAGGGTATCTTGACCTTGTTGCACCAGAACCCTGGACTCTGGGCTTACCATGTGGTCTAGCATTTCATAGTAATGGACTAGAGACAGGCCAGCGAAGGATTTGATGAGTGGATGGAAGCAGACACAAGTGTGAATTGAAAAGCCAGGACAGTTGGGGTGAGTTTTAATGTATTTCTGGAACAAGTTAATGTACCTGCTAGGTCAAAATTATTGCTGTTTAGGGGTGATGATTTCAGGCCAGTCATGGTTGACCCTTTCTGATTCTACAAGTGGGCAGTTTAGTAATTTATTAATTAAAGATTTTTGCACATTCTCAATGCAACCCTGGCCCCATGGAGATGGGTGTGGCAAACACAAAGATCCTGCGACTTCCCTGTATTTCTGAATTGTGGCTGTTTACGAGGCACCGGACTAGAGTGGCTTGTTGGGGTGGATGTGAAGACTACTGTCGGTTCCCTGGGGGAGGAGAGGGAGCTGAGGTGCACACCCCAGAGCCCTTCCCGCACCTGGCTGGCACCTGCACTGAGGCTCTGACTGGCCCTTCCTCCCCAGGTATGGAGAGTGCAATCACGCTGTGGCAGTTCCTGTTGCAGTTGCTGCTGGACCAGAAGCATGAGCACCTGATCTGCTGGACCTCCAACGATGGTGAATTCAAGCTCCTCAAAGCAGAAGAAGTGGCCAAACTGTGGGGACTCCGAAAAAACAAAACAAACATGAACTATGATAAGCTGAGCAGAGCCCTGCGATACTACTACGACAAGGTAAACCTCTGGGCCTCGGTGAGGTGGTCTTGGGGAGGGGTCCCTCCACCTTCTTGTTTCTTTTCGGAAAGGAGCTAGTAGTACACTATGGATTGAGTTGGAAAATGTAATAGAAGCAATTTGTGGAAGGTTGTTGTTGAGGGAAACTGTGCTTTCCGGATTTTTTTTCTAGAAGTCCTTTGGGTGTTACTGTGGGTCAGATTTGTACTTCTGCATTTTCACCTGTAGTTGCCAGAGAGCTTGGCTAATGACAGAAATTAGGGGGCCTCCCTGGTGGCCTAGGGGTTAAATTATAGCACTATCACCACTGCAGCCTGAGTTCGATCCCCATCCAGGGAGCTTCCCACATGGCACAGCAGACCTCTCCTGTCTCACCTGCTGCTATCCTTAGCAGTGTATTTTAGTAAATCCACCTCTTCTGCTCCCCACTCTGTCTCTAGTGCATCCTCTTGCTCCTCGCACATCTAGTCTATACCCCAGTTCTTCTATGCATAAATAAATAAAAATAAAATCTTTAGGGAAAATCCCCCAGAAATTAGATGTAGGGGTATCCTGGGGTCTCCTCACAGGGCTTGAGTGACAATGAAAGTTAACATCTAGAAAGCCTGTTACTTCTGTGGTGTGTGGATCATTCAGAGATGGACCTTTCCCGGGAGGATGGCAGCTTGGGCAGCTTATTGAAAATCGGTGCCTCTGAGTCCTCTTTTATAAAGTGTGAGTCAGAATAGTGCTCTTGGGATTGTTGTGAAGACTGAATGGGCCTGAATACCTGAAGCACTTAGAATCAGACAGGTACCTGGGGTTTGCAACTTCATGGGAAACTTCCCTAATTAAACAAAAACACCATTTTCATTTTGAAGTCACAGAGATGAGTCAGTGCTTTGTTAAGTGATAACAGGACAGAGCTGCCAAAGCCAGGACAGTTGGGGTGAGTTTTAATGCATTTCTGGAACAGCAGTTAATGTGCCTGCAAGGGCAAAATCATTGCTATTTAGGGGTGATGATTTCAGGCCAGTCATGGTTGACCCTTTCTGTTTGAACATGTTGGTGCTGAATATTTATTTAACCTCATAGACATAAAGACATGGAGTCCCAGTAAGAGTAAGCTTTTGTTCTGATTTTACTGTTCATATTGAAAGGTGAATTAAAAACTGATTTAAATATTAGTTCCCGATCTATATTTAGTGCCTTCTATCTGCCAGCCTCTTTGGAATTCTAGACAGAAGGATTACACATTTCAGGAAATGGAGGCATCATTAATTATAAAGTGTTCCTTTATATGATCGTAATTGCATATGATTATGTCATTGAAATGTTAAAGGTGCTTTCCTTTAATGTGGCAATTAATTAATCCTGGCTTAATGCAGAGTCCTACTAAGATGGAAAAGCACTTCTTGCAAATTGCACTGTCTGAAAGCCTCGCAGATGGTTTATTGTTTTGCATTTTTCCCCAGGTTCTTAGTTACACAAAGGGAGTGGGGGCTCTCTGAAAGAAAACAGTCATTTTTAAATGCCTGTTGGCAGGGTGCCTAAAAGTCCCGGCTTTGACATTAAAATTTTTTTCTCTATTGTTTTAAATCATCAAAGAAAAGAAGTCCTTCCTTAGCGTCTGTGACTCGGTTTCACCTCTTCCTGGGCACTGGGGTACGGATGTGTCTCTTTGCAAAAATGGAAATGATTCCTCAAAAGATTAGCACAGCCACTGCGTGTGGACTACACCTGATCTCCCTCAGGCACATTTTTTAAATCTCTGGAGAAGCAGTTTCTGAGCCTCAGCCAGCAGGCTTGGTACTTCCTATGCTCGAGAGCTGTGCTGACGACGTCCTACCTTCCTGGCCCCGAAGCCACAGCAGCCCGGGGACAGTCTGCGGGCACACTTGTCCTTCCGCGTGAGGACACAGAGCCTTGGATGGGACCCTGCCCAGGCCCTGCGGCCTTAGCCAGGACCCGAACTGGCCCGTCTGCCCACATTCCTGTCTGCCCACATGCCCTGTCTTCCGGGACACTCATTTCCTTCACCTTGAACATCTGAGTCTCAGGCAGGCAGCCAGGCAGTGCCCCGGAGACTGTAGCCTTAGACATTTGTGCTCTGGGTAGGGTGCGCTGGGCCAAGGTGGGTGAGGCTGTGGGTCCCAGTGGCCTCGGAGCTGCTCACTGCAGTTCTCTTCTTCCCCTTCTGCCGGGCAGAGGGGACCTTCGTGGGGCCGCCAGCTGGTGCAAGTGGGGGCAGGAGTGTCAGGTAGGGCTGGCTCCCAGGAGAAGCCAGTGCTCTGTATGCGTATAGTTGAACGTGTATGTACACAGTGCCTGCTGTATACAGTCTGTATGCGTGAGAGTAAAAATGCAGTCACACGTTCAACTCTCTCTTGACATAGTTTCAAGTGATGAGAAAGTGAGCTGATTAGACTCCTAACAGGTTTCAAAAGAAAAGGACACGAGGAAAGAGGAGTGGAGGAGGAGGAAGAGGAGAGGGGTGAGGGAGAACAAGGGGATAAAAAGAAGGGAGAGGTAGAGAGGGAAGAAGAGGCGGAGAAGTGTCAAATAGTCTACAAATTTTACTGTAGAATAGCCCCCCCCCACACCCCCAAGCCTTCTCTGGGGGATAACATTCTCAGACCCTTAGAGGATGCTTGAAATATGGAGAGGCCCAAACCTTGTATGTGCTGTGTTTTAAACAGACTATTGACTTCAGACCAAAGCAACAGAATGAATTTATTTGGAAATAACAGGAAAGAGCGCAGATTGGAAAGCCCATGTTCATGGCGAGACCCTCTTTACAGGTCCCTGAATCCAAGGCTAACCCCACGCCCCCCAGCCAAACCTCCCCAGGGGAAATAGCATGTCTTCCCAGCAAAGCTGCAGACATATTGGTGCCTGCATTGAGCTCATCACATATGTGCACTCTCTCTCCTCCCAGCCACCGCTTCCCTTAAACAGGATTTCTATATATTAATGTGTATATGAGATGCCTCTGATAACATTTAATTGATGATAAATTAGACCCAGGGAATGATTAACAATAATAATAAAATAGGGCCTCCGTGGTGGCTCGAGGGGTTAAGTCTCAGCACTATGAAGCTATTGGCAGCCACTGCAGCACAAGTTCGATCCCCGGCAAGGGAGGTAACCCACATGGCGCAGCAGACCTCTTCTGCCTCGCCTGCTGCTCCCCTCAGCAGTGTACTTCAGTAGATCTGCCTGTTCTGCTCCTCACTCTGTCTCTGGTGAATCCTCTCACCAACCCCCTGCACCTCTGGCCTACACCCCAGCTCTTGTATGCATAAGTAAATAAATTTTTAAAAAAACAACAATAATAAAATAGAGCTGTTAGAACAATATAAATAACAAAAATTCTGTGAATGTCCCCCCTCTCTCAAACCATCAAATCTTTATAAACTGCCAGAATTTGACAGTGGATACCTGAAGCCGAGGACAGCAAAACTGCAGATAAGTAGGGAACTACTCAATTTTGTATTTTATGATGAATACTTCTTTTTCTTCCTCAGGGTAATTCCATGAATCATGAAATCACCAATAACTGACCTTTGACCATTAAAAATGGCATCTTAAATGCTTTGGTCTCCAGCCAGAGAGACAGATTTGAGGAAAGTGTTTGTGAATATAAAGCTCTGGGCTACATGGACACTCCTTGGGGTGCCTCACCCCACTCTGCACTTGTTTCTCACGTGTGACCCTCTCTACCTTTCAGAGTCCTCCCCTCAACTCCTCCCTTTTCCTCCTGATCACCCCTCACCCTTCCCCTGCCCCTTTTGCCCCCCATCTCTTCTCCTCCTCCTCTCCCCTCCACACCTCCCTCTACCTCCGCCTCCTCCCTCTCCTCCTCCCTCCCCTCATTCCAGTGTTCTTCTCCTCCACTCCTCTCTCTCCCCCTCCTCTGCACCCCTCACTACCACTTACCCTGAGCCTGCTCTGCACTGGCATAAATTAGGTGGCCCCCTACCTTGACAATTGCATTTGCCCGACTGTCATCTGCCCCCTCCTTGCCATCATACCTTCCCTCTCAGCTGGAACTGCACATCCGTGATGTGTCCTGATAGGGAAGTTTTCCCACCAGAGTAGACAAACATGAGACTATCATTATTTTTATGTTACATGTTATATTTTTAGCTCATTCCAGAATATTAGAAATGAACAGAGGGAAGAAAAAGTGGACAATGTGTGCAAAACTTTGCAGAAGGCATCAAAGGAGAATAAGACAGGGGCTGGTGGTGTTGGGCCAGGGCACTTTACTTGTTCCTCAAAAATAAAAGAGCATCATCGAGCCTGATATGGGGCCTCCCTCGTCGCCGTAGCTGCTGATAGCACAGACCACAGGCTAGATTGTCTGGGTTTCACTCCAGCTCCAGACGGTGGTTGCTTTACCTAATTTCTCTTGGCCTCATCTTCCTTTTCTGTAAAATGGGTATAATAGTACAGTGGCTGCCATTAGCTGGGGGTTACCTGAGGTAACACAGTCATTGCTGAGAATGGCACCCACACACATTCGTGCTAGAAAGTATTAGCCAGAGTCAACTTACAAGTGTTGTTTTCCTTAGTGCTGATTCAAAAGGTCCAGACAGGTGCAAAGAAAAATAGGATATAGCCCTAATTCTTGCACAAGTACAACGTGAAGAAGGGGGCGGCCAGACCCTGGCTAGCAGTTTTTTTTCACCTGTGAGCTTCCCAGGAGCACCTGTGGTCCTTCTCAATCACTGAGGATGGGTGGCACAGTTTGTTTACCCACTTGCCTATTTTTCCATCATTAGACTCTTTGAAAATTCAGCTCCTGAGCTGCTTCCTCCTTCAGTGATGATGCTTCCTGGCCTATGAGTCAGGACACACAGGTGGGGAGAGTCTCCATCTTCCCCATGTCCCCAAGTGACATGGGCTTTGCCTTCATCACTGCCCAGCTTAGAGCCCGAGTGTCCCCCGTCCCTGAGTCTTACCCATTGGAAAGTGGGCACCATGGAAGCACCCTGCCTGGTTGGGTGTGGAGGAATTCAGGGATCTGGTATTCAGGTGCTCAGCGCATGTCAAGCACCTGTAAGTGCACATTCAATAAGTGCTCAAGTTTTCCATTGTCTGTGTGTGATGTAACAGTCCTCACCACACTGTCCTCATCCTGCTCTTCTGGTTTACCCACTTTTGTTGCTCTGGGGCCTGGACAAGACCTGGCACTTCCCATTTGCTCGGTAAATGTTAAATGAATGAGCCAATGGATAATACAAGGAAGTGGGCACCACCCCAAATACGAATCACTCACCTCTGTAATGAAAGTTCATATTAAACAAGTGCTAAACTTAAAAACAAACAAAACGTCGCCACTTAGGGTTACCATAGTGTATTAGTTTCCTTGGGCTGCTGTAACAAATAACAGCGAGGTGGGTCCCTTAAAAGAGCAGACACTTAGAGTCTTGGTTCTGGGTGTCAGCAGAGCCTGACTCCCTCTGAAGCCTCTAGGACAGAACCTTTCCTTCTCCGGCTTCAGGCAAGGCGGCCAGTTCTTGCCTTGCGTGCATCGCTCCCCACGCTTCCTCTGCCTTCATCTGGTGTTCTTCCTTGTGTCTCTGTGTCCAGAGTCCCCTGCATAAGGAGGCCAGCGCTATTGGACTAGAAACCACCCCAATGACCTCATCTTACACTAATGATCTCTATTTTTCAAATGAGGTCACATCCACAGATACTGGGGGTTAGGACTTCACTGCTTCTTTTGGGGGGACATATCTCCACCCATAACATGTATACACATTTCAGACTCTGCTGGGCTTTCATTTAGAGTTTCAAAGTTACTCACAAAAGGAAAGCCTTGGAGAAGAAGGCCAATAAACACTAAAGGCAAATCACTCCTCCTGATGTGAACAGCAGCTAGGCAGGTATGAAGCTGGATTGTATGACAGGCATGTCATGGTACCCCCGGCCTGTGAGAGCACCACTCTGGTCCCAGGGTGGAAACAAAGATGAAGAAGGGTCTGCTTTGGAGGGATTCGGTGTCCTTGGGGATTCAGCAGCTCCCTGATCTAGAGGTGCAAATGGTCTTAGTAAGTGACTGGATGGGAGAAAGCCAGCCTCCACGGCTCCCGCCTGGCCCAGCAGCCTCTGCTGCGGCGCTTGCTGTGGGCTGCAGGCCCTGTGTTACTGGGGATGGCCGACTTCCCGCATGTCAGCGGAGGCTGGAGGGTCAGTTTGCAGCTGAACACTGTCAAGGACCTGCCTTCCACACTTACAGCTTCTGATGAGGACGCTGGGAAAGCTCAATTCGAGTCCAAAGAGGAGTGACGCCTAGTCCCAGAGATAGCCCTGGTTATTCCCTGCGCATGAACTAGAGGCCTCAGTTCGGTTAGGAAACAGTCAGGTGGGGGGGGACCCTGTGTATGAGCCCCCGAGAGGCACAGACTAGAGCACCAAGTGGGTCATTTAGTTTGTGCCTGGGCCTCTCACAGTCACCACCCCCCCCCCAGCTTACTGCCCTCAGTCACACTTTGAGGCCTAGGACTTGGGCTTGCTCATTATTATTTTCTGGCAAACAATTTTGGTGTAGGATTTGTGGCTTTCGCCCCCCTAAGATCCAAACTGAATCTTCCAGAAATATGTATATAACTTGATGTGATGAGGATCTCATTCAGAGATTTTGAGTTTAAAACCCTTTTCCATTCCTCAACAGGGTCAGACAGACTTGCTTTTTAAACCTCTCATCTTGAGGTGAAGACAGAGGGGTCAAAGCCCAGAACACACCTGTAACTGATGCTGTCACTGCCCACACACCTTCTAGGTCCACGTCTAAGGGGCTTGAGGAACCACTGCATTCAGAGCATTTATTTACTTCTGGAATAAGTTGTGGCTGGGTTTTAGCTTTGTATCTGTCTCCAGCTGACAGGCCCCTCTCACCTCCGCCTTGCCTTTCATCATTCCGCCATTAATTTCAAAACTCCTGCCCTCCCCTAGAGTGACTCAGCAGCTGCTCGGGAGACAGACATCAAGCCAATGTTCATAGTGCATCATGTAGAGCTCAGCTCGGCCTGATGCTGGCACCTGTAGAGAGACCTGGAGAGGCCAAGACCTCTGATCCATCAGGTAGAATGAGAATGAGATCTCTAGCCTGGAAAAGCCTGGGACAGGAGTTCCCAAGAAAAGGGTCAACATGTGCAAAGACCGGGGGCATGAAAGAGTTTGCCTTGCAGCTGTCCTGCCTGCCTGTGATTCCCTGTGCCTACGCAGGTGTGTCTTTTCACCAGCCTCCTCCCTTTGCAGAGCAAAGAGCGGCTCTCCTCCCAGACTGCCTCCCTGTGAACTTGCAGGCCTCTCTTTTATCAATCTGTCCCTTTCAGGGGCAGCTCCTCCTGCCTTCTTGTGTCTGTGCAAGCAACCTTTACTTCCTTCCCTTTTATAATAAACCTCTCCTCTTGGATAGAAAACAAAAGCTTGCCTTTTTCAAACATGGACTACTTATTAGGGAATGAGGGAGAGATGAGATTGGAAGAGAGTGGGGAAGGGAGTGTGGAGTATATCCTATTAAAAGAGAGAGAACTTTATACAGTGAGGGCCACAAGGGCTAAATCAAGGGTAGAAGCAAGAGAGCATCATGATCCTATTTGCATTTTAGACAAGAAAATCTTTGCCTCCTCTTATTCTTGGCATTTCTGATCCTTTTGGCTGGTTACCGCAAACTGATTTCTCTCTGCTGCTGGAGTTGGCACCATTGCACCTTCAGCCTCCAGTCCTGCATGTGCCTCTCCGGGGTGGAGAAGGATAATGTGGGAGTCCGCGCTCGTAGACCCAGGCAGCTGTCTTCTGCTCACAGGCAGCTGAAGCCACAACTCTAGGTTTCTGCAGAAGGAGAGCTGGACGCTTACACAATCCCTCATCCTTTTCCATCCAACAGCGCTTTTGTCTTTGTTGTTGTTGGCGATGAACAGTCATCCCAGGGGGAGGCTGAATGCTCTGCCAGCTTCCTTCTCATCAGATGATTGCAATGGCGATATGATGAAAAATCCCCCTGTCTCCACAGCAACATCCCAGCTTATCCTCGCAATGCATCAAACAATCTTGACTTAATTGGAAGGGGTTTAGGGGAGAACAGTCAAGGCAGAGTCATTGGCAACACATTCCTGGAAGTAGACTGCATCACCTTCTTAACATAATTGGATAATTCGTTTTAAATTGGGTGTGCAATCACAACAGGAAAATTCATATTAATAATACATAGCTGAGATCTAACGCTACTGCCAGGAAACCTGGCCCTGGCAGAATTCTTTAATTCCCCAAAATAAATTTTGCAAAGATAAAATGATGTACTCTCTTGTCAGAGTGGAGAAAGAACAAAAGTGCAATGTGCATTTGTGTTCTGGAACTTTCTAGAACACCATTTTTGGTTGCAGAATTCCACTGAAGACAACTCTAGCCTGGACTCCATTCAGGGGGTTTTAGGTGTTGCAGATGCCCTCCTGGGTCTGAGTGTTGAGGGCCTGGCATGTCTTCTTGGGTGTCTTGTTCCCCTTCTTGTCTTGCCAGCTGCTCAGATGCTTGGAGGGACAGCAGACAGCAATTGGGCTTTGCCTGGCGGGGACTGAGGGGACAACCCAGGTTGTCTCTCTTGCAAGGTGCTGGAAACTGCCTGGAAACCTGCGGGGTATCCAGGTACCCGTGGGTCAGTTGGGTCCCAGTGTCCTGAGAGGGAGCAGCTGGCACCGGTGGGCCAGGCTACAGGGGGAGCCCTGCGTGTTGGCGGGATGCTGCCTGTCTTGCACATGCGTCCATGTCAGCTTCCCTGTGGCACTCAGTGTTCCCCCAAATAGGACAGTTGCTAAGAGACACCCAGAGTCTTGGGAGCACCTCAGCACTGTGTTGATGAGGCTGCTGTGCCGGGTGCTTTGCTGCCAACACGCCGGCAGCCCGGCCAGATCCGCCGATGCCAGGCTGTTGGCCAAGCCACACCGCAGTGCCTGCGTGGTGTTCTTGCTTCCGGGCCGCTGGCTGCACAGGACTCGGCGTTTGTGCAGACAAACTGACAAACCCCAGCACTCACGTCACACCGCCCACCACCCACCCACCGGCCCAGCTGCTCCTCTGCTCGGCTGCCCACCACCCCCACCCCTGCAGCGTACTTATGTCCACTCCTCTTGGTTCCCACCCTGAGGCAGGGAAGCTCACATGAAGGGAGCGTTGCTCTTGAGCCAGGCACTGAGCTGGATGTTTTTACCTTTACCGACTTTTCTTACCTGGGAAACATCTGTGGTCATGGTCGGAGCTGGGCCCGTTTTAGAGGTGAGGATGAGTCTGAGAGAGGCGCAGGGACAGGTCCTTGTGAAGCAGCTGTGAGCAGCAGCTGGGATGGGCTGGAGCCTTGCCCTGGGCTGTGAAGCTGGAGGGTCACCGTGGGGAGCCTCTGGGCCCGAACTTAGATCACACCTTCTAGTGCTGCTGATTATACCCCACAGGTGGATAGGGAGGAGGGATCAGCCCCCAACGTTGTTGCTTGTGACAACAATGGAAAATGCAGGCAGCATCCCCTGAGTCAGCTGAAAAGGTGAGGGGGTGGGTGCTTCCGGCAGCCTCAGGACAGCCAGGCTTTGCGTCCAGATACGGCTTCCCAAAGCAAACCAGACCAGAGCGTGGCTCCCTTGGCCCGGTGCCTCCCCAACACCCCATGGCCTCCAGGAGAGACTCCAGATTCCCTTCACCATCTGGCCACCCTGCTGCCTCCCCTGCGCCATCCTGCCAGCTGTCGTCCTTCCTCAGCCTCTCCTCAGGCCTCCTGCTCCCCGGGCGCTCCCTCCTGCTGGCCCCTCCACTTCACCCTCAGGCGCCTTCTGCCTCACACCGACAGCTGGTGCCTGCGCTGGGTGATCTCCTGTGCCCTGTCCCTGCTCCATCCGGTCGGTGCCACCTCTCTGAGGGGGCTGGAGCTCCTTCTCCTGCACAGCTTCTCTGCGCCCTGAGGGGCAGTGGTGCTGAGTGAATGTGGGATGGAGGTGGGATGGAAGAGCAGACAAGCAAGCGTGTTTCTCCACACACAGAAGGAAGCGTCAGCTCACCATGTCAGCACTGGAAAGGACCTAAGGAACCTTCCAGCCCACCTGCCCTCCCCTCCTACCAAGAGGATATTCTTGAGAGAGGATGTAGATTTTCAAGGAACTCAGTGCCCAATCCAGGTCTTGCACTCCCTGACCGCCTGTGCTCCTGACTCCTGTGCCACCCCAAATCCGAGGTCACTGTCAGCAGCCACCCAGGGCAAGGAGGGCAGGCAGGGCAAGGAGATTTATGCTGGGGCTACAGAGTCACACTGAATCTGGTCAACACCTCAGAGGCCTTTAATGCAAATTCCCTGAGTGTTCGATCCGGAGGGAGAGAGGAGGAGCAGCCCGGAGCCCAAGTGTCCGTGAGCCTCTGGGGTGGGAGCTCGCCAGGCGCTCTGATGCGGCAGCCACGCGGGGAGTGCTCCCATCTCAGCCCGGCCAAACTTGGAGAGACAGTACACACTGCAGCTCACCAGTGCCAGAGAATAAAGAAATCGCAACCCAAACCACAGGGGAAGCTCCCCCTGTGCCGTCCAAGTCCCACACAGAGCTGGAGTCCTTGACTGGCAGCGCAGTATTCTTAGAAGCTGGAAGTGGGGTGTGAGTGGGTGTGTACGTGAGTATGCAGGCACCAGCTTTGAGCTTTGGACAAAGGACGGCCCAGGCTTCGCCCCTCCACCCCCACCCTCTGGCATCTGCCCAAGTAGTGGCAGAGTCTGAAGTGGGACGGTGAGCCCCCAGGCAAGGCCGTCCTCTGCACCCCACCCAACAGAGACCCGAGGAAGGGGGTGAACCGTCCTGGGCTGCAGGGACAAATTACCACAAGCTTGTGACTCAGAACAACAGAAGTTATCCTCAGAGTTCTGCAGGTCGGAAGCCTGAAATCATGGTGTTAGCCACGTTCCCTCCAAATCTCCTGGGGAGATTCCTTGTCTTCCTCCTGACGGTTGCTGACTGTCTGTCCTCACCAGGCCTCCTTCTCCCTTGTGTGTCTGTTCTCTCCTCTGCTGAGAGCATCAGCCACAGAATTCCATGTTCACCCTAACTCGCCATATCCTTAACTGATCACATGTGCAAAGACCCAATTTCCAAAGAAGGCACATTCTGAGGTTCTGGGGCGGTGGTGGGGACCATTGAACTCAGTGAGTCAGGGGAGACGGTCCCCCTGAGAAGCAGCTCAGGGGCTGGCTCAGGCGAGTCCCTGCTCACCACAGCCCATGGCAGAGCTGGGTACCAGCAGCCCTTGCGCTGATCCCCTGGGGTCAGGAGGCAGGGTCACCCCTGCACACCCAGGCCACAGCGAGCCACTTTGAGGACAGAGACTGAGTCGGATTCACTTCCTCTTCTGTCCCTCAGAGCCTGCCGGAAGCCTTCCCTGCAGAAGCGTCACGAATGTTAAAAGAATGTTTGTTCGAGAAGGAAGATGAGTGTGACTCCTACTGTGAATACTTACTTGTTCTAACTTTTGAGGGAGGACAGTCAGGTTGTGTCAGGAAAGAGTGAGTCAGACTGTGGTTGGGAACCAAAAGGGCGTTGGCGGGGAAGCCAGTGGCCTGGGGACTGGCTCTGCTACCTCCTGGCCTGTGAGCTCAGCCACAGCCTCACCAGTAAGAAAGTACCAAAGTGTTGGGAAACTTCCTGAGATAATGCATCAGCCCTTCCTCAGCTGAGGTACCCCCTTGAGGAATTTAGATGCCCTGAAGGTGGAATGAAATGAAGAGACACCTGATAAAACGAGATGTTGTACCTTTAGGTCGGTACCTGCTAAGTGAAATTCCACTGGGAGAGAGGTGGGGCTTGGAGGACCGGAATGAATGGAGCCCTGTCCTGCCCTGATCTTTTAGAAGCAACTGCCCTGGGAGGTATTTTTAGTCCTCTTTAGAGGTGAGCCGACTGAGGTTGACAGAAGTTCAGTGTCTTTCCCGAGGTCAGAGGCAGTAGAGAAGCTGGGATCTGAGCCCTGGTCGGTTCTCCCCACACTGGCTCCACGGCGCATCCAGGCCCGTTGCCTGCGCCTTGTGGGGAGTGGCTGCTCCCACCTGGGCCCTGGCAGCCCTGGCCCCCACGCCCCCTGCCCCACGGCTGCTGCTCAGTGGGGGTCATAGTGAGGCGGTGTCTGTGGCCATTAGCTTCCTCCGCTGTCCTGCCTCTCATCTCGCAGAGGTCCCTGCTTCGAGGCAGGCTTGTGATGTCCAACCTGCTATAGGGGGCCCTTTGCCCCGCCTGGTGCCGCACGAGGGTGTCCCATCAAAGCCGGCGCCTTCTGTATCCTGTGGGTGGCAAAAGTAGTTCTATTTCTAGTTAAAGAACAGACTACGGACAAGCCCGGCCCTCCTCTTGAGGAGCTAGAAATACTTGAGCAAGCGCTGTGCTTCCTTAGCGAGGCTGGTTTTCCCAGGCAGGCGGCCGTCAGCCCACCATTACTCTGGAATGCAGAGCCCGAGGTCCTGGTGGATTAAGTCAAGTGGCCGCCTCTGAGCCAACAGCAGCTGCTTTGTGGAAGCGGGTGTGGTGTCCCGGACAGAAAAGGCTTCAGCCTTGGCGCTAGGGAGAATCGGGTTCAGACTTCAGCACCGCCTGTTACAGGCTGTGTGATCTTGGGCTCGTCAGCTTTTCAGAGCCTGTTTCTCTAACACAAAACAGTCTCCAATAAGGACGACATATTAAAGACGTGTTTTCTAAATGTGAAAATGCAGATGACCCCAAAGAAACACTGCAAATCACTGGTGATCCTACCACCATTATGTTTTAGTATACGTCTTTTGAGATACGCTTTGTCCCTTACTATCAATATGTACAATTATTTATTTTAAAAAGGAGAATCATCCCCCACACCCTTTTTTTACCTGGTGTATATTTCTGTGTTTTCTCGCTAATAGAAGTATTGCCATATTTAAAGACATGGGAAAAATGTTCAAGTATTGTTTTCATGGCGTTCCACTGTGTGGCTCAGCCCTTATGTTAGCTGTGGAACCTCACTGCCCTCCAGGAGCCTCGACTTCTTCATCTCGAAAATGGGGTCACAGCGCCCATCTTGTGAGGCGGCTGTGCGAGTACACGGTCCAGACCCTAGGGAATGCTGGCCTCTCTCTTCTGCTGTGCTCGCCTCTGCTTCCTTCAGTGGGGTGCTGCACAGCAAGATGAACATTCCCAAACTTGCCTGTGCCCCAGGGTCTCAGCGACAGGCCCCTGAGGACAGCAGCCCGTGGGGCCTTCCTCTGGGGCAGCTCCCTCCGGTCTGGGCAGCACGTTTCCTGCTCTGAAATGCATCAGAAAACAGTGGAGAGAGGTGTCTGCTTAGTGTCTGCTGCACTCATCTGGCTGGACACGCCACGTGGCTTCTAAGCCGGACACTGGGATTCTGTGGTGTTTCACATCTGCTCCCCAAGGCCCATCCCTCTCCCCAAATTAGCTGGGTGTGTGGGGTTCTCTTCACACTGGATGTCAGGTGCTGGCCACGTGAGGCATGATAAACTGTGAGCCTTGCCTCTACTTCTCATCTGAACACAGCTAAGTAAAACAGCATGTTGCTCCTGCCTGGCAGAGATACGTAAACCAGATGCGGTTCTGTCTGCTATCTGACCCAGCTCGTCACCCAGCACTGTGGATGAAGCAAGGCGAATATGCACAGCCTTCAAAGAGGTTTAATTCTGACTATTCCGTTATCATTGAAGCTGAGAGAGGGTGGTTTTTATGTTTCGGTTGGGTTTAAACAGGAGGGTAAAAATAATGATAACACTAAGACTAGTATTGTGGGTTTCTCATTTGGCTGTACTGGGGGTTCTGCTAATCTTTCTATGGACATAGGATTATGTCCTTCAATCCCATGATTGAAGGTGGGTGGTAGATCAATCCCCATTTGATAGCTGAGGAAACTGAGGCATGGGGCCAGTGAGAAGTCGGGCTGTTCCTGACCACTCCTGGAATCCTAGTGTCAGTGTTTGGAACAGGGTCAGGCAGTATCGTGCGAGCGTCCTCCTCTCTGCCCTCTGTACCCGCCCTGCTGCCAGGGCTGGGTAATACGAGGCTGTTGGGAAGGAAGAATCTTCTGCACAACCTTTCCTGCTTGCCTGGTGATTGGCTGACATTTCTCAGTTTTAAGAACAAGATGGGAAAGTTGTAAAATCAGAACAGGCATCCTGCTGTTCCTGGCAACCCTCATATGGTGCAGGATCAAGAGAGCCATAGCCATAATGATGGGGCGCCTGTAACTGATTTTAGGGGGAGGGGAACACTGGAGAAAAAGGAAAGATGGGGTCAGAAGTCTGAGCTCAGGAATGCCTGATGCATGACCTTAGGTCAAAATCGGGGTGCCTGGCTAGAGCCAATGCACCAGCGGTGATCTGCCACGTATATGGGTAAGTGAAAGTGCTCACAGGAGGTGTGAGGCTGAGGGATTTGCACATGGCCCCGGAGTCTGTCTGGGACTTCTTAAAAACACCAGCAACCAAGCACAAGCGTGTGTACATGTGGGACACATTCCCATGGAGCTTTAGCCAGTCTGAGGATCAACCACAGAAACTTGTGTCTCAGGGGGAGTGAGCTTCTGGCTTCCTGCCTGAGTCAATTTTCTTTACAGTTAGTCATTCATTCAACAAGCCTTTGAATTAGCATTTTACTTAATATTATTGTCAATAACATCCAGATCAAGAAGGAAAGTACAATTTTGCAAACATCTCATTACCTAACACCAAGTGTAATTTCAAAAAGAAATCATAATAGTTAATAGACATAGCTCTAGTGTATCTACCACATGGGAGTGTTTTAACTGGCTGCTTCTTCCTCTTTGATGGGATGGGAAGGCAGCGTTGGCTGCGTGTATACACACCCATGGACACCTATTATTATTAGTGAGACTGGAACCTGTCAGGGCGAGATAGAACTGAGAGAAATGACCAGTTATTCAGTATTTTCCATCCCGTTGGGGTGAAGTAACTGAGGGAGCTTCGAACGATCATTGCCAGAGGTATTGGGGAGTCGGGAAGGTTTCTTTGCCCACCTGGCCACAGTCCTGCCCGCATTTTGAGGTATCCAGTTCAGTGGCTTTGAGTATATTTACAGAGATGTGTCTCCATCACTACAATAAATTTCAGAACATTTTTCCTACCCCACGCAAAACCCCTTATTATTTAGCTGTCATCCCTCAATTTCCCCATCATCCCTTAAGCCCTAAGAAATGATTAATTTATGTTATCTCTCTAGAGCTGTCTATTCTGGACATGTTACAGAAATAGAATCCATCATGTACCTGGTGGCCTTTTGTGTCCGGCTTCTTGCACTTGGCACGCTGCCTTCAAGATTCATCTGTGTTGTAGTGTGCCTCAGCGTGTCATTCCTTTTCATGACTGTGTAATATTCTACCATAGAAATACTCCATGTTTTGTTTATCTGTTTGTCAGTTGCTAGTTGTCCTTCATGTTCTTTTGAACACATCAAGGCCTAGCTCTCTATCTGAAAATGCCTTTTTAATTCCTAATCTTTTCTGAGTAACTTTTTAAATTTATATCTTAGACCCAGATTTCTTGTTGACTTGCTTATGAATGTCATCCCTGCTCAGACATTGTGTTCTTAATACCCATTATAAAATAAATGTTGGTTCTTTTTCTTTATAAAAAGTTTTTAAGACCTGCCAGAAGAAATGATTCACTCCATATAGTTTCTCTTTTCGATTCTGTGTAATTATTTAGGATCTGATAATTCATGCAATTTACTTGACTGTCCAGACTGATTAAGTATAAAATAAAGTGCCCCCCTGGGAGCAAAACATTATGAGCAGAAAATGAAAATACCATAGAATTTTAGTAGACCAGGCAAGTGAGCTTTCTTTATCTAGGAGCCAACTCTGGGTTGGGGGTCCAGTGGCACCTTTTCCTGCTGGGAGCTGATTTCTCCCAGGTGTGCTGTTACCCCAGCCCTGGTGCTGCTCTGGCAGAAATGCTGCCAATTAAGCCCCGGTGGAACTAAGTTTCCCCAAATTTTCTGAAGGTTTGTAAAGTGGCTTTCAGCTTTACTGGTGTTGAGTGTGAGAATGAGGTCAGATGGAGTAATTAGAATTCAGTGGCTTAAATTGCAGCCCTGAGCTCCAGGTTGTGGGCTGTTAAACTGTTTATCTTTGAATCCAACATGTCGAGGTCGGAGTCTCCTGGGTGCTGGGGCTGAGCTGTGTTTTGCCAGGATTGCGTTATTGGGATTTCCTGTGCTGAACGGGGACCGTTGTGTCCCTCCCTTAGATGCTTGCCCCAGGGAATTCCTCCTTGAAAATCTCCTTGGCATGGTAAATGTACCCTTCCCTCCCCAAGGCTGGATAAATTCACTTCTGGGATTTGAAGATTCATTTAAGGAGGAAAAGGGTAAATCAGCATGTCTTAATAAGGAGGAAGGCAAAATGTAATATGCTTCTATTTATAAACCAAACTGTGGTCACAAAGGAAACATTAAAATTTAAATAATTTCATCTTTATATTTGAAAGTTGCTAAGAGAATGTGTCTTAAAAGTTATCATCATAAGGAAAAGATACATTAATAACTGTCGGAATAGCAACTAGACTTAACTGGGGCAAACAGTCCATGGTATATACATATTGCTTGTGTTATATACATCTGAAACTAACATAATATTCTATGTCAAGTATATGTTAAAACTAAAACAAATGTCATCTCTAGGGGGGTAAATTCTCTCCTTCCAGGTTTGTGAGGAAATGTGAAAAGGCTTAAGCTTTAGAAGTAGATCTTGGTGGTTCTTGGGTGACTCACTCCCCAATTCTGAGCTTGTTTATGAATTAAGAATGATGCCTTCCACCCTCAAGATGGTTAGTGTGAGATCAAATGAGATACTTGCACAACACCCCCTTGCACCACACTCCTATAGAGTACACCCTATAGGAGCTACTTCTAAAGCTCTTCTGTCCCCTAATTTTTTTAAACCCTCATTGGGCTCCAGGCTCTAGGAGGAACAGTTTGTTAGGAATCATTCTGAGTCCTTTTGCCAGGATGGTGCTGCTGTTACAGGGCAGGGAGAGGGGCACCCCTGAAACCCCAAAACCTGCCCATTCTAAATAGGTTCTGCCATCCGCTGCATCAATACAAAATATTTAGGACCTTTTGTGGAAACAAACTTTAATACAATTAGAAAAGACAGAGAAGACAAAAACTATAGTATCTAAGTCAAGCACCCAATGTTATCAACTCCTCGTGGGTAAAAGTCCACTCAAAGGGACTGGCCCAAAGCAAGTCTCGAAAGGCCTGCCACAGTCTAGAACAGATTTTGGCAGGGGCCCATACAAAAGGGTCAGAAACAGCCAGACAATTCTGGAAGTTAAAGAGCAAAATCAAAACCAAAATCAACATTGCCATAGTCAACCTCCCCAGGGGTCTCTCACCCACATCTGTTTCAATCAGTCCAGGCCAGTGCAGCTTCTTTACAAGGCTCTCTGCTCCATCCTGCTTGCTTCTCCTCCTGTCTTCTGTGTGTCCCGTCCTCTTCTACTCCAGCTTTTTATCTCCTGCTCAGCTCCACCCTTCAGTTCCCAGTAATCCTCTCTTCAGTGATGATGGCATTAAGGGATTAGTAGCCCTTATCTCTTGGATCTCTTTGATCTGAGGTGGGGCCCATAAACCTATCTCTGGAGTTTGTTGCAGATGTCCTTTACCCCCCCAACACTGCTAGTTCTTTGTGCTTAAGGGAGACCGTCTTTGCTTCCCCTGAGTAGCTCACACCTTGTGAGCATTTTATAGAAACTTGCCAGTGTCCCAATTTGATAACAGACCTCAAAAACTGTTCCGTCTATACTATGAGGTCCATCCTCCCAGAGAAATGTGAAAACTTATGCGATAATTGTTGGTTTTCATTTATGTCCAATGTATGAGGTCTGGAGCCATAGACTGAAGAGCCAGAAGTTGATAGTAGCCACTTAAAAGATTATATGGATGCTGTAAATAGCCAAGCAGGCAGTTCCCCCCTCCCCCTGCCTTTCTTGGCAGAGAATTAAAAAGGGAAAAATGGTTACATGATTTAAGAAAACACTGTGGTGTTTGGTGATAATAACAACGTTGCTGTAATGCTCTCTGGCTTACAGAACGCTTTCCCATTATTATTTCATTGAATTCTTACAAGGTCCAGAGGTGGGTAGGACAATACTGTATTATGATTAAGAACATGCTGCCTCTACCACTTGCCTGCCATGTGGCTGTGTGAGTTAAGCACGTGAAGCTTATTTTCCTAAGTTTTGAAATGGGAGTCATATCCTCCTCTTAGGAATTCTATGCAGGGGATAGGAGCTAACACATGAACAGCAGCTATGTAGTAACTGTTTAAGAAATGGCAACTGTTTTTATATTATTACATATAATCATTCTTACTTTGCAGATGAGGAAACTAAAAATAACAAGTAATCACACCAGGAGTGATTGGCAGGGCTGGAATGCAAATTGATTCATCTGCCTCCATCTTGTGCTCTTTCCACTACTCCTTAGCTGAGATGTTTTGGGGCTTCTGCTGGCAAAATCCCAATGTTAATTAACGAACCTCTTCCATGATTTTTCTGCTCGGCTAACCTTTTCATGATCTCCTTTTGTGTTCACAGAACATCATCAAGAAGGTGATTGGGCAGAAGTTTGTGTACAAGTTTGTCTCATTCCCAGAGATACTGAAAATGGACCCGCACTCCGTGGAGATCAGCCGGGAGAGCCTTTTGCTGCAGGACAGTGACTGCAAGGCGTCCCCCGAGGCCCGCGAGGCGCACAGACATGGCTTGCCAGCCCTCAAAAGCACCAGCCGCAACGAATACATCCACTCAGGCCTGTACTCGTCCTTCACCATCAACTCCCTGCAGAACCCACCGGAACCCTTCAAGGCAATCAAGACAGAGAAGCTGGAGGAGCAGCGGGAAGACAGCCCCCCTGTGGAGGAAGTCAGGACTGTTATCAGGTTTGTGACCAACAGAACCGACAAGCACATCAGCAGGCCCGTGGTGTCGCTGCCCTCCACCTCGGAGGCCTTCCTGGCCTCGTCCGTCTCAGCCAAGATCTCCTCTTTAATGTTGCCAAATGCTGCCAGCATTTCCTCCGCTTCGCCCTCCTCTTCTAGGTCCCCGTCCCTGTCCCCCAACTCGCCCCTCCCTTCTGAACACAGAAGCCTCTTCTTGGAGGCCGCCTGCCGTGACTCGGATCCCCTCGAGCCTTTGAACCTCTCGTCGGGCTCCAAGACCAGGTCTCCATCTCTCCCCCCAAAGGCCAAAAAACCCAAAGGCTTGGAAATCTCCGCACCCCCTCTGGTGCTCTCCGGCACCGACATTGGCTCCATCGCTCTCAACAGCCCGGCCCTCCCCTCGGGGTCCCTCACCCCAGCCTTCTTCACCGCACAGGTAAGAGCCTGCACCAACCCCCTCTCCCCCCCCCCCTCACCCAGCTGTGCCCAGACGCCGCCGCTGAGGGGAGAGGGAGAAGGAGCAGCCCAGGCACCTGGCTTCTGCCCTTCAAAAGATAATCCTAGGGCCTCTGTGCCCAAGTCACATCTAACTGTGAAGAGAAACCACTTTTCCATACCCAGAGCAAGGTGCCCACAAGAGACAAGCCTGGCAGGGGTGGGGGGGTGTCTCGGTTGCTATGGGGTGCTTGGCCTGTCACTTCGGGTGGCCTGAAGTGACGGACCGTGCACACTGCCAGCAAGGCAGATCCACCGTGATTTCCTTGGGAAAGTTGGGCAGTGGCATTTCCGAAGGCATTTATTGGGCTCCATGGAATTTTTAAGGCAGCATCTTCTCATGGGGGGGTGGGAGGAGCTTGATAAGTAGCCATTTCTTTTAATTAACCAGAAAATAGTTGTTACCTGATCGGCCACTGTAGTGGTCAGTGTGAGACTATGTTGTCCAGTCTCTGATAAGACAGTAAAATCATAAACCTCTAATAAGACACAAATCAGTGAGGAAGAGAGTCTTCACTCCAAGCGGTTAACTCTGAGGAAACCCGGGTCCACATCCTGGGTGAGGAATCGGGAAGAAGAGCAAATCACAGAACAGGAAAGTCTCTGGTGTTAACGCCATGAGAAGGCCGCCTTTTCCTCTCAATGCAGTACTCAGATACTCTTTCTCATCCGGTGGCACTTGCAGGGCAAAGGCAAAGCAGGGGCTGGCCAGGCCTGTTCTGCTTCCCTTGGAAAACCAGATGCACTTGGGTGGCAGATGTTGAGTGCCCTGGCTTTGGGGCCCCAGACCTGGATTCAGCTGCTGGCTGCGCTGCCTGCAGGTGAGGCCTGTGGACACTTGCTTTCCGAGCTTGATCCTGTGGGTGAAATGCGTCGCAGTGAGGATGAAACTGTGGCCTCGGCCAGCCACCACTGGCTGGGACTCCCATCAGCAGCATGGGGGCACTGGGTGGGGTGCTCTCCCCTGCCTCTGTGCCCATCGCTGCGGCAGGTGCACCACCGTCAGCAGCAGCAGCATGTCCTGCTTGCCAGGCCCTGTCCTAATTGGCACCTCCTGGGCTTGCTGCAGTTACTTCTTAGGGCAGCCCAGGAGGTAGATGCCGCGATCGTCCCACTTTCCCAGCTGAGGTAAATGAAGCACGGAGGTAAAGTAACTCACCCCAGGTGGTAGAAGTGAATGTGAACCCAGTGAGTCCGCCTCCAGACTCCACACTCGTGAGAAAACTCTCTCGGCTTCCATCGAGAGCACACCTCGTTATCCACGAGCAGAACGGCCCGGGAGCCTGCAGAGCAGCTGAGAGCAGCTCTTGGCCATTTTCCTCCCCATAGCATCTCCCAAATTGACTGTGGCCCAGGAATTGTGCATCAGTTCAAGTGTGAGCCGGCAGGTAAGGACGTGCCACCACGGGAGGGAGGGCCAGGCTCAGCTGGTCAGAATGGGCATATGTGCTCTTAAATGGGCATTTTCTAGGCAGGCAGGACTGTGCAGTGCCTAAGGACTGTGGAGGAAGTGGTTCAGGGACAGAGCTTGAGAAACGGGGCCTGGGTGGACATTCTGAGCGTCCCTCCTGTGAATTCACACTGAGAGGTCTAGAGAGGACTAAAGCCAGGCCAGGCCGAATCTGATTTCAGTCTCCACTCTCTCTGCTCCTGTGCCAGTGGCACTGAACAGGTGCCAGTCTGCAGTCATCTCTGAGGCCCTCAGCTCAGGTGCCCACTTCCAGTGGGGCTGAGGAGGGTGGGACTGAGGAGTGTGGGACTGATTCAACCTGAGATAGCTATAGAGAGCGGAGGCAGACAAACGGATGCAAAGCTCAGGACCCAGACAGAACCTGCTCCAAGGGCCTGAAGCCAGGGAGGGGAAAGCCTGAGGATTGATGGAGAACCTGTGCTCCAGGCAGACGAGAATGAAGGGCCATTGGCCAGGCACTGGGGGCAGGGCCTTGGTGTGTGTTAGTATCAGGAAGCGGAAGAAGTGGGACCCGGCCTCCCGGCTTCCGGAGGCTTCCGGAGGCTTCCGGAGGGCAGGATGGCAGAGGGCCGGGCTCGACGCTGAACAGAAGCTTGGGAGTGGGGGCCTGAGCTGAGCCATCTTCTGATCAAGGTGAGGAGTGGAGATACAAAGAAGTGCAGGAGGAATGAGGTAGGCAGTGCCTGGACCCGTTCAGAGCTAAGGAGTCAAGGGCTGGCTGTGGGAGATGTGGAATCTTAGGAGCTGAAATACCGTCAGCTTCTAGCCTTGTCAGCCCTGCACCCTGAGTGAGTGGCTGAGGGTAGCTGACAGAGGGGGAGCAGCAGCAGTGAAGGAGAAAACAGAGCAGAGAAAGGTGGTTTTATCTTTACAAGCTGCTGAGGATTCAGGCTTGGCCTGGCATCAACATAGAATTTATTTTCCGAGATTCCCTCCCTCAGGAGCTGCTTCAGGTGCTCCAGAACCCAACCCATCCGCATGGTTCTCCCTCCAAAGGTCAGTCAGAACCAGCATCAGCTCTCTCAGCAGCCGGCCATCCTGCTGAGGGCCACTTTGCTTGTTAGCCTCCAGGTCACCTCTGGGGGCTCCTCCCCACTTGAGAGTGCTTAGTGCCTTTCTCTCACAGACAGCAGTGCTGTCTCGCTCCTGCCTCTCTCCTGCCGCTCATTGGTTTCCTTCTGATTGTAGCTCTTTCTGTCCCAGAAACTCTGCTTTCCTCTGAGGGGTGTGACTTTTGCACATAAACATTTGGTTACCTGTAGGAACTTCCTAGAAACTTTCCTTAGTGGTTGGCTTTAGAAGAGACAAAAAGTGCTCTATAATAACTTGATATCCTGAAAAAGCAATTGCCAAAAATTTTTTACTTACGTGTTTTTAATTGAGTCCAAGATGAACCCCCGGTTATTTTCAGCTAGAAACATGGCCGGGAGGGTGGGGCTAAGGGTGTTGGCCTGATGGCGGTCAGGTGGTGACAGTTTCCTCCAGGGGCGTCATTAAAGCAAGTACCTCATGGAGGCCTGAATTTCAATCTACATGATGTGTGTAAAAAATCATGGCACTTTGCCACCCTCCCAATACCATAGCCTCCGCTCCCCCGCAAAAAACTGGGGCCTAGACTAAGTGCTGTTGAGATCACTCCTGTCTATGAGATTTTAAGAAACCAAGATTACTGGAGACAGACATGAGGCTCCGCCCAAAGAGCCTCTAAGCGTGGAGAGCGAGGAACTGAAAATGAGAAAACAGAAGCCAGCTGGGTACCAAGGAGTGCTATAGTTGGAGCGTGGCCATTGAGGTCATCTTGGATGTTGCCAGCAGAGCAAGGATGTTCTCTCTGATGGCACTGGCTACAGAAATTAAGATGGGGAGGAGCCAGGATGTGAAACCCTCCTGGTTCCCAGCCGGGTGCCATGGGGCCTGAATGGCGCCAGCAAGAACTGCCGATTCTCTGTATCTTCTGCACCTTGGCATCATCTGCCCCCTTCCTGCCATTTGCCTCTTCCATTCAGTTTCTCTCTCCTCATCTCTTAATCATGTAAAGTTAATTCAGAATCGGAGGCTGCACACTGCATTTCCCTTCGTTTATGCCAAGGTCTGTGTTAATCTCATGTGCCATGTTTGAGATGCTGACCCCAGATAGGTGCAGCACCGGGGCACTGGCTCGGCATCCCGTCTGAGCATGCAGGCCCTGGGTGGTTGTGTTAGCAGCAGCCTGGGATTAACACTAATTGCGTGGAGACAGCCTGCTGTGGACTGAAATGCTAAAACCTCCTGCTTCATATACTGATGGATATAGCAACTGGGAGCCAAACCCATAAGGTGGGAATTTGGGGTAAAATAGATGCCTACGGTAAGGAGCAGGTGGGGGCATTGCATCCTGTCCCAGCTCTGGTTTCTTTGCTTACTGTCTCTTTTGCCACTATCACAAAAGGAAAAAGTTTTTTCCCTTAATCTGACTCTAATACTTGCCTAGCTCAGCCTGCAGCTGTCTCCAGTCTGGCCTACAGGGGAGGGGATGTCCTTTCAGCTCTTGGCAGTGGACGATGCCACTGATGGAGTTTTGTGGGACTTGTTTGCTAAATCTTTTGCTTTTCCCAGTTCTTTGTTCTCCAGGATAAACACTGTGGGGTGGTGCCCTTCCTCGTTCCACTCTGGGGTCTTCTCCTTCCTTTGCTTTTTCTGTTGCGTCTTCATGGTTTTGCTCCCACCTCCCCACTTCTCTCCTGCTCCTTCATTCCCCTCTTACCCTTTGTAGGGCCAGTTAATTAATCAGGCTTTTTGCACCACTAGCCTCTATGACTATCACCTGTGACCTTGTTGATGCAGAAGGCACTTGGGAGCTTGGGCATGGGGCATGCATGCCTGACTGTGGACACCTGGAGCATGGGTGTGCACGCATGCGTAAGTGTGCACACCTGAGCCTAGAGGTCAGGGATTTAAGGGCAGCATCACTCAGACAGGAGACAGCTACGGGAGGACGAGTGACTATTGAAGAGGTGAGACCACGTGAGAACGCCAGAGGGAGCCCAGGAAAGGAGTGTAAATATTCCTGGGGGGCCAGGAGGCTCTGTTACCTGCCAGTGCCCCCCTGCCTCCTGGTGCCTGCTCCCCTGCCTTGCCTGCCTCCAGGTTTGCCACTAGACCCTTATATCTATCCTGGACACGTGGAGTTTTCCACTTTGTCCCCCTTTACCTAAGGTCAGCATAGTCAGAGCTGATACTTGTGTGTGGCTCTTTTAAGGACTTTAATGTCTTCAAAACCATACAATTTTATTTGAATTCAGGACACTTGAGGCTTTTCTGGAGATTCACTGTCAACTTTTTTTTTTTTTTAAGATTTATTTATACAAGCTGGGGTACAGGCCAGAGGCGTGGGGTGGCGAGAGGGTTCACCAGAGACAGAGTGGGGAACAGAATAGGCAGATGGACTGAAATACACTGTTGAGGGGAGCAGTGGGCGAGGCAGGAGAGGTCTGCCGCACCTCACTGTCAACTTTTAATTTAGTATTTTTAAACACTGGAATGACATTGTCATGGGTTGGCATCCATGAAAAGATGAGAGAATTAGAGATGTTTGTTGGTACAGCTTCCTAAATCGACATTCTGACTTTCTCGCCTTTATTTTCTAAATCCTGAAGGACTTAACAGTATCTCAAATCAGCAAATGAACTTGCAGATACTTTTTGTTGAGCAGCTCCTGCATAGCCTCTTGAGCCAGTCAAGTAGTGAGTGGTTCATGTGGGAGGCAGTGGTTGGACCCCTGCTGTTTGCTGGCACCTGGAGAGCCAGAGGTGCGCAGGGTGGACAGAGCTAATGTGAGCCGAGAGCTTGTCCAGCAGGCAAAAGTGACAGTGCCAGCGTTAGGTTTGTGTGGAATCATGCAGGAGCCTGAAAACTGGCTGAGGAATTTGTTTTGATGGGAAAAATTACATTTGCTGAAGTTGTAAGTTAAAAAGAAACAAAAGTTCCTATTAGACTTTATCTACAAATAATTACTGAACATTATTTGTAAGATATACAAAGGACGGAAGGACAAGTGCCTACTTTTAGGACCTCACCTAGCTTTGACAACTAGGCAGAAACACACACACACACACACACACACACACACACACACACAACAATGTGTAGCAAGAATGAAATACACAGTGCAGAAAGCAACTTAGGAACAAAGTGGGTAAGATTATTTAGTTCAAGTCAACACAATGAACTGAGCACCTATCATGTGTAAACCTGGAGCTGGGGCTCTAAATACGAATTAGTCCGATAGTCAGGTGCGCGTAACGAGGTTGGTTACAGTACAAAGGAAATGCTTAGGTACAAGGGAAATACCGAGGAGGAAGGAGTTCATGTTGCTGGTGTGGGGGAGGGTGCCAACAGGGCTCACACTTGGCTCGAATGCTGACAGATCAGTAGTGATTTATCTGGCAGATGGGGGAAGAGGGCGTTGTAGGCAGAGGACGAGCAGGAGCCAAGGCATAAAGGTGTAAGATAACTTAGCAAATCTGGGGAAGAACAGTTTTAATAAAGGGGTAGGATAAATTCCAACAGTGAAGGAGGTGGTGGGAGGTGGGGCGGAGCGGCTTCATCAAATTGCCTCTGGAAATATCTTGTTGCGGACTGGGGAAGGGTCGGGTGGAATCGGGATACTCATCACGTTCCAGGTGAAAGACAGTGAGGATCTAAGGCTGTGACGGTGGGCTGGAGCCAGAGGATCTGAGATTTAGGGGAGGCATCAACAAGACTTGGTGACTAACTGGGTGTGGAGGCGGGTGGGGTCAGCCAGAAGTTGAGTGTGAGGCACACGGGAGGAAGGAGGAGCTCATGGGGAAAGACTGAGTTTGAGGTGCCCATAGGACTTTCAAGAGGAAACACCTCGCTGGAGCTGAGGAGAGAGTTTGGGGCTGGAGATAAAAGTGCAGGAGTCAGTATGTAAAAGGGTGGTTAAAATTATGGAGATGGATATGGGATCGCTGTGGAGCAGGGCGAACCCAGGGGACTGTGGACCGGGTGGTCAGGGAAGTTCTGGAACGAGTGCTGATGCACGGTGGGCTGGAATTCCATGTGCTCTGGACACAGCGAGCAAAGCAGGAGGGTTCACAGCGCGCAAGTGGGGAGCATGTGAAGCCGGTTATAGGGAAACCTACAATTGTAGCTAAGGAGGTATTTTTTTTCCTAGAAATCATGAAAATTTTTGAATGGACCTAGTATCTTAGAGTGATTGACTTGGCGGAGATGCGCCAACAGATTGGAGGGGAGGCAGGCCCCGACGGGCAGACTGGTTGAGGTGGTGCAGAGGGCCACCTCAGGGTGACAGGGCCTGGGATGCAGCAGGGAGGGAAATGAAGGGATTAGAATCAGTTCAAGGAAGGTTCCACAAGCCCTGGCAAGGGGAAGGCATTTTCATCTGTGACTGGGGTGCTGGGCTGTAGACAGAGCTGAAGGCGGGATTCATATTTTATTGCTGAGTTGGCACCTGGTCCATGCCGTGCTCGCGCTCTCTGTTGAGTATGGCTCAGCGGTCTTGCTGCTGGCAGAGTGGGAGGGCTCATTAGAAACGCTGGTTTCGGTAAGGAAGGTGATGAGTTCAGGTTTGAACTTGTGGTCACTCCTAGTAATGGGGCGAAACAAGGGGGTACACCTGGAGTTGCCGATCACTTCTGCTCGTCGGATATTCAGGAGCTGGGTATTGCTCATCGAATAAAGATAAGCCCTTACGGCTCCAGAGAGAGGTATAATAAAAATACGCAAATTACCATAATACGAAGCAGAACATGTTAAATGTTAATTTAAAATGTGGTTATAAGTGTCACAAGGATTCAGAAAAAAGAAAAGTGCCATCTGGTTGAGGGGAGATCAGGGAAGACTTCTGAGGAGGAGGAATTTTGATGAGCAGAGGGAGGCCAGAGTACCGGAGGTCAGGGGGCACGTCTAAACAAGCTTATCCTATTTAGTTCTGATGTGGCTTTATAAGAGACCTGGGTAGCAAGTGGGAGAAGAATGGAGCAAGGAGGATGAAAACAAGATGCAAGGGTCTTCCCCTTGAAAATAAATACCCATTGCCCTTGAGCCGTAGTACTTCCCGACAGCTGATGGCAGTGGGATCTGTGCCATTCAGAACGTCCCATGCGCTCAGATACGCTTTGGGCCAAAGACCAGGAATCGCACGTTCTGCTTGTGGTTTCTTTCTTCAGCCCCTAGACCTCAGCCCAGCCCACCCTGCCTGACTCCAGGAGAGCGTGGAGAAACTGTGAAGGATAGCACTGAACCACAGATAACCCAGGGTCGGTTTTAAAGAAACTTTCCTAAAAGAGCAACCCTAGTTTTTTCTTTAAGGCCACCGACCTGCAGGGAGCACAGGGCTGGGAGGGGGAGGAGCAGATGAAGTCATTTCACAATATTTATTTGCATATATTAGAGAAGACATTTCAAACACATTAAACATGAGAAACAGAAGGCTACTGTATTCCAAGTACATCCTGTATTCCTTAGACACAATGTGTAAACATCTCAAATCCAACAAACTTAAAACTATGAAAATTCCTTACCTTATAAATTGCTTAGAGGATTATAAAGGAATAGGTGTGGATTTATGGCCAGGGGTGAAAGACAGCTGTGGATTATAGTTTAGAAGACTGTGTAGAGTTTTTGAGACCTTCACTGATGGGTAAATGAGGCCCTGAACACACTGGTCATTAACTGTTAATGTGGTGTTCTGTGGTTGGAACCTGGCTCCAGAGGAATGTGAAAATATTAGTTCTTGCTTCACCTGAGCTTGTGGACTAGAGCCGAACACGACAAAGGAACCTTACGGTACCAACTGAATAGATTGATCTGTTTCGGCACATTAAGTTCTTTCCTATATACATTGGAGAATTTTGAATAGAAGGCATGCATTTCATAAACATGCCAAGTGTCCCTAACGTCAGTAATTACTATGATAACAGCATTTAGTACTTGTTGAGCTTTTGCTGTGTGCCAGGCACCGCTTTCTGTGTAAATCATCTTATTTGATTTTCCTGACAATCCTGGAGTGTAGGCATTTGTATCTCCCCATTTTACAACTAGGAAACTGAGGCACAGAGAGGTTCAGTTGCTCTGAGATTACCTTGCTGGTCAGTAGTGGTTCTGAGGTTGGAACACCCAGGGCAGGGTGCATCCTGGACCGTTAGGTCTTGGCCTGGCATACTTGTTAAACTGCCTTGGATTAGAACAAAAGGAAAGCTTATCAAAACATGCATTTATCCTGATAACCTCATAAGTCACTCAATATGTAGGAAATGGTATGGAACCAAAGACTCAAGTAATTGAGTATAAATTGGTTTACCTTTCAGCAGCTTCAGTTTTGAGTACCTATGGGTATTTGTCTTCTCTCCACTGAACAGAACAGACCTTTCAACTTAGGTTAAAGCCATGTAATCTCTATAATTAACGAAGGGGCTGAGGCCTCGATTCTAGGAAAAAGCACTTTTAGCGTCCAGTATGATGCAATCTAAAATGCTGGAACCTTTGCTGTGGTTCTTCTCATACAAAGTGCCTTTATTGACATCACAGAATCACTGAGGGGCTCTTTCTAGTGCCCGAAGGTGCAAAACCGCCCTCGGGAGTTTGCCTGCACCAGGAACCCAAGCCAGCAGACGTGCCAGCTGGGACAGGTTGTCTTCTGCCCTCTGGCTGGCTGACAGGCCAGGCCTCCTGCTGTGTGTGTGCAAGCAAATGCAGTCCTTGGCTCTCTCCCGGGAAACTCAGAGTTTTGGCCTCACACCCCATCTGACAAGAAAGGATTTTTTCCCTTCCTCCAAACCATTGCCAGGGAGATGAATTCTCGTCAGCCCCATATCTGGAGTGAAATGTGGAAAACCCAGTTGAGAACTTTTAAAGAAGCTGTTACAAGGTATTTCAACAGATCTTAAAGTATTAAAGGGCTGTTGATAGAGAAAGTAAAACTTTAAGAGGCCCTTTAAAAAAAAAGTGTGCGGGGTGGGGGGGTCGGGTGGAGAGACAGACTCAAGTAACGAAAGTCCACTGTAGAAAAATAAGAAAACAACATAGGAAAAATAAGCCCTTCATGGTCCTTCTTTGCGTAAACACTAAATCTAGTTTATTGTGGGAGGGTGAGTGAATTGAAGAAGCCATCTGGATAAAAATTGCTGGAGTTTTCCACTTGAATGTTTAGGGAAGGTAATTTGTCCATGCCTTCCTCCTTTATAAAATAGCTAATACAATTACATTGAAGAAAATTAAACTGCAGTTTTGCAGAAATAAAGTCATCTGAATTTCCTAAGATGGTGAAGCTTGTTTCTTGGTTCTTGGCCATCCCCCCAGCTACTCTGCTAATCATGGAGGTGATACCTACAGCACAATTGTCTCTTTGCTTTCCTTCCCAGACACCAAATGGGCTGCTTCTGACCCCGAGTCCACTGCTGTCCAGCATACATTTCTGGAGCAGCTTAAGTCCAGTTGCTCCACTGAGTCCTGCCAGGCTGCAAGGGCCAAACACGCTGTTTCAGGTGAGTATTTGAAAACGACGTTCTAAGGGATGTGTCCCCTATAAACCCTGCAAAAGGTAATGGTGAATTCTATCCTCTGTTTGGTTAAAATGTAAAGTTTGCAAAGGGGGTTCGTTTAGTGGGGCTGCAGAAGATGGTCTTCAAAGCAAACATTTTCATGGAGGTAGAAACACACGCAGGTCAGATATGCACAAATGAAGCAACTCTTGAAGTTTGGATATTTGAAGACTGGACATTATGGAAAAACTAGTTAAACTCATTTTATAAAAGATCATAAAGGCTTTAAATAATTTGTTAGTCAACAGCAACATCACAAAATAGAAAAATGAGAAAATTCCTTCCATATTGTGATAGGAAAATTATCTGCATAGTTTGCTAAATCATAATTATTTGGCTAAAAAACCAAGTCTTAGCTGCTTTATTTTGCAGAACTACACACACTAGGGGGGGCACATTCATTATTTGTTCATGATAGAGTCTTGTAATAGCATCACTTGCTATCATATGGAAATCAGTATTTCCTCTGAGACCCAAGGATTGTTTGTTACTAACCAACAGGATGTTACTATTTGAATATGAGGGTGTAGGTTAGAAAGGATCCTGAGACAAATGAAGCAAAGGTAGCTAAAGTAAAATTCCCTCTTAATTCTGGCCTCATCTATCTTGGCCCCATGCCTCTTATCCAGTGTGGCTCACCCACCTATAATTCTTTTGCTGAATCTAGCACGTACCACTTTGTATTATAGTTGCCTGTTTATCTGGTGATCTCCCCTAGGCTTGTGGGCCCTCAGCAACCATAAATGCATCCAGCACATTGCACGATACACAAATGATGCTCAGTAATTATCAATGACTGGTTAAATGATTGGATGACTAAGAATTCATCAGGAAGTGTCTAAGAAAGCAAGTGTTAAGAAGGATCACTTTTCCGAGTTGGTCATTTTGCTTGTCATGGTTAACATTTCCTGAGTATTCGTTGCCAGGAGCTGTGGTATTTATGGCCTTGTTGTAAGAAGGGTAGAGCTAAAGAGGTTTAGATTGCAATCTAGCTTCTCTGCTTTCCTAGTCGATTTGAGGTAGGGTGTCATGATATACCCTTGGAGTCATTAGATTTCTCTTCCCTGACTCTCTTCTAATCACAGAAACTGAGCTATGTTTATGCCCAAGCTAACGTGTTGATTCTTAGCAATTTTAACTTAGGCAGAAAAACAAAAAGCATAGAAACAGTAAGCAAAGAATAGTCCTGTTTCAGATTAGATGTTTGGAGCGCGAAAATACCCTATTTCTTGTGTCTCCAGATTAGAGCAGTGGTATTGTGGTATTAAGAGCTCCCAAGTAGAACAGAAAGAGTTGTATGGTTCACATGCACAGTAGCTCCATGGTGGTAGGGACTGTAATATACTCTAATCTTAGAATTTAAGGACCTCTGTAGGGTCTAGCAGCTACTTGAGAATAATGAATCACCTCTCACTTCCTCACCTAACTGGGAATTCTGCCACCTGATTGGCTCAGGGCTGGGTGACGTCCAAGGAGACCATGGAGATGTGATTGGAAGTTCTTTGCCTTAGATACTAACCCTTCCCAGTCCATTATTCCCAAACGGTAATAATGCTTCATGTCCTCAGTGATTCTACATATTACCAGGATTAACAAGAGCTTTGGGAGTTGGGAGTGTGCTTTTCAGTCACTGCTCCTGAGCAGTGGTTCTCTAAGTGTGCACCAGAATCACCTGGAGGGTTTGTTGAGGTACAGATTGCTGGGCTTCACCTCTAGAGACGGACTCAGAAGCTCTGAGATAGGGCCCGGTAATATTCTTTCACATTCCTCCTAATGCTGCTGCCCCTGGAAGCCACTTTAAGCAGCGCTGCAGATCGCTAGTACATAATCTACATTTAGAATTTTGCAGAAGGGATCACTGCATCTAAAGTCTGCTTGCTCAGAATTTTAATTTTCCAAACTGAACGTATCCTCTCTCCTGGAGCTGTTCAAAATACAACCCTGAAAAAAAAAATACAACTGTATTTGGATGACTGATAGGTTGCATGGCCTTATACTCTTTTTGTGATTGGAATTCATGAGGCTAAGGAAACAAATGTACCCTTTCGAATATTATTGCTCTGCCTATGGTAAGAGTAGTTGAAAGAGGTAAAAGTTGCAATTAGCGGTTTTGAAAACAGCAAAAGGAATGATGCTTTATGATTTTAAAAACTCACTTCAAATGATGGAGCTTCAAAATTCAGATTGTCAACATTTAAGCTAATGAACATTGTTCTCTTTTAAAATGTGTTGGAGGAAGGAAAAAGCAGACTTGGGCAATAAGAAGTATAAATGATGCTAGCGAGTTTTCCGTGGTACTTGGAAAGCAGATCAGAATCCTTGGGGTCACAGTTGACACGGCCTTTCACAGAAGTCCTGATATAATTATTACAAATGGTTACAGCAGATACTGAGGAATTTAAGGGAATGAGAGAGTAGATAGTGGCTTTTTTTGTGTAAGTACCATGTGCTAATTGGCGCTCCAGGTAGTAACATTTTTGGAAGAGGTATGCTTTGTAAGAGACATTTTAGGCAAGACAAAGATGGCAAAGACATTGTGTTAAGTGTAAACGTACGATCTTGATTTACCAATACATCAAGTGAGAGGTTTACTGGACAGTTTTGCATTTTGCTCTTATTTAGAAGTCTCTTCCACTTTTGAACAGATTTTGAACAGCTTTGGAATGCATTTAGCAGGTACAGGTATATCTTGAAAGAAGGCAGAGCTGTTTTAAATTGAGAATGTTTTCTGTAATTTTTAATTCAACACATCTAGTCCAAACAGCAAGTATTTGTAAGGCTCTGCGGCAGGGACTGTCGGGTAGCCAACGCCTAACTATGTGTGAAGAGCACTAAAGAACTCAATGTGAGTAGCTCTGTCCAGCTGAGGACCAAAGGCCTTGAGGAAGAAGTGGCCCCTGAAGTGAGCTGGGAAGAAAGGGCAGAATTTCAGCAGACAGAACTGAAAGCAGACTTGCAGACTTGGGACTAACAGATCTGCATGATTTAGATCTGAGTATAGTCCATTCAGGAAGAAACTGGGGAGGAGATCAGGTTGGAAAAGCAGCTAAGGGTCTTGAATACTGTGCTCAGGAGTTTGCACCCTAATCTATTGTTCACTGACAACTGTGGGAGGCTTTTTAGACCCTAGATAGTGTGGTAAGGTCTCTAGAAGATTACTGTAAGTGTGAAGAAAGAGAAAGCACAAGGGTGCAGTGAGGAAATTTACAATACTTCAAATAGTCATTTGTAGCAGCAGCACATGGGGCAGGTTCCTTACTATCTAGGCAGATGGGTAAATGAGGAGTCCTGAAGCTCTTGGTGGCTTTTGCAGGCTTTTAATACATCTTTCTGCATTATTTGTAGAGAGGAGGGCAGGTGGGGGTGGCGCAAGGAAGCTGACAGGCCTAGCCCCCTGCAAATCTTAACTCTTTCTGGGTTCTCTCGTGGTCTCTGCTGCACTCCACTGCATGGTCCTCTGCCTCTGCTCTCTCTACCGCTGCTGCTCTGTGAGCACCCCTGGTAGCTACGGTCCCTGGGCCCAGGTGTGCCCACTCATGCATGCCCACACCAGTCAGGCATGAGTGTAGGAATGCAGGGGTCTATCATTAATGGAAGGGCAGAAAAACCCGATTACTTCATTTACCCTACATCATTTTACAAGCATCATCTTTTAGATTGAACAGTGAAAATAGGAATATACTTAAGACGTTTCAGAGATAAAATTGAGAGGGAGGTTTTTATTTGGGTTTAAGGACTAGACAGTAAAAATTAGGAGAAAGCAAAGATTAAGTGATTAAAGGGCTGGAAGCTACTCATAGTAGTCAATATTTATTGAGGCGTACTCTATGGCAGATATTCTAATTATTTGTGGCTTCTTAATTAGCATTCTAATAGCTTCATTTTAAAACATAAGGAAATGGAAGCCCAGGAGTTGCTGAATTTACTCAATACCACATAATTTTTACATGTTTTTATTTTTGAGATATTTGGTTATCTCCATCAGGTATCACCACTATAGTGTACCCACCACCAAATCACCCACATATTCCACCATAGTCCATTGTGCTTCCTCCCCTCTTTTTCTTATTGCTCCCCCTTGAGGATACGTCCTTCTTCCAAGGTAGGTTTTTAAACTTGTCTTTATCTGAGTCTTAGTTATTCCACATATTAGTGACACCATCCCGTATTTATTTCTCTGACTTATTTCACTGAGCATTATCCCTTCCAGTTTCGTACTTGGAGACCTCATGCCCATTCCCTGCACTCACTCACTGTCTCTGTACAAACATCTGCCAAAGTAAGTTGGGCTGTTTGGTTTAGGAAGTATAGGATCTCTTAGAGTTTAAAACCTTGGTTTACTCCTAACTAGCTATGACCTTTAGTTAATCAAAACCTGGTTTTCTCATCTATGCATCTATAAAGTGGGGGATAATCCAACTTACTTGACAGACTCTAGTGACGGCCATTGATAAACTAAGACACTAGACATGTAACAGGTACGCAAATAACTTGAAAATTGCAAAAATACATTTATCTACAAATATTTATTGTAATTCTAACATGTGACAGACTCTGTAGCTTGGTATTCAGTGTTAAGGTTTAATATTTAACTTACCTAGACTAAATAGGAATGAAACCAGAAGACAGCCCAGGAGATCATTCTAGCATATCTCATGCCAGACAATGAAAATCTAGTTGTGAACAGTCATGTTTTACAAGGTAGCCCTTTTTTGTTCATTTGGGAGGAATATAAAAATACACATAACAAAGAATATGCGTCTATCCTATTCAACATCTTAGTTACCAGTAATACAGAAATTACTTTTATTCTTTTAATTAAAATTTTAAGTGATATCAAACAAAGAATACTTTTTCAGCCCCCAAATAAAGATGTCTCATTTTTAACCAAGAAGTGTCTTTGTAGTACTCTGGAAAACTGCTGCCCAAATTCAAAACAGTGTTACAAATGATTAGAATCACATGTAAGAGTCAGTTGTCCGGTTTTCAAAATTTAAATATTAAAAAGTATGAAAAACTGAAGCTAATGAACATTCTAATAACTTGGAACATTTTTCTATAAAGTACTTGTTTTTTTCCCAATAGTCTAGTCATATAAAATACACCATTCTCCTGTTTGCTCTATTTATGTAATCTTGATCTCATTGTAATTATTTTATAGAATAACTGGAAAATGACAGTGATCATGGGGTTGATAAGAAAATATATCCACTATGGCTAGGAATGTAAAGAATATTCTTTATTACTCTTCCCAACGCATTTACAATAATTACGTTAATTTTTTGTTCCCTACAGTTCCCAACACTGCTTAATGGTCACATGCCAGTGCCAATACCCAGTCTGGACAGAGCTGCTTCTCCAGTACTGCTTTCTTCAAACTCTCAGAAATCCTGATAACATCTGGCCACAATTAAAGACTCATTAACTGAAGAAACAAATTTGTCCCCATGGGCTAGTTCACCTGTGTCATGAGAAGGACATTGTGAAACCCTCTATTAATTTGGTTTGCACTTTTCATTACATGGATGGTCTAGATTTATGTTAGCATTTTTAAAACTTTTTTTATATTCAAGTATATATGAAAATCTGTTTTGCATTAAGTGAATTTTAATGTTTTTTTTATATCCTCTTAGCTCTTATGTGTTGAACACTGTTGACAGTGAAGAACTTTTCTTAATGGTTTTCATTAATAAGGATGTGAAGCTTTTTTCTCTTTAATTCTGCATATGCTGAATTGTGCTTGTGTACACTATAACCAGCTGTGCCTTCCTTTGCATTTAGTTTTATGTAAATGATTTATATATTTTTAGTATTAAGAGAAAGTGTTTGAAAGATAAAAATTAGTATCAAACAGCTCTCTAGTAGAATTTCATTGTTTTTCACAAGTAGGCAATATGAAAGCATAGTCATATTTTTCTTTTTTTGCTTTCAATTGTATAAGAATTGCCTTAGAACCTCTTCTGAAACTGAAATTCAGCAAATGTAATGTCCAACTAATGTTTTTATAAGAAACTAAGCTATATTTAGACAATAAACATGCAAAAGAAAATATTCTAAAGTACTTTTTTAAAAAAGAGCTTTGAAAGGCTAGTCTTCTAGTTCTTTATAATCATTTAAACTTTTCCCAAACAAAAACTTAAGATGGAAAATGCTATATAACACTTACACATGCCCCTGGAATATACCCTCCTTAGCCTATTTTTTCAAAAAATTAGCCCTTGTTCTTAGAATCACACCCTGTTGATACACTTACTGTATCATTATGAGTTAGGGTTTCTCTAAAACTGGCACTATAATTCACATTTAAAAATGGAATACTATGTGAGAGGCTCACAGATTATTTCTTTGTTGTTTGTATACATCACCAATTTTGTAATATCTGGTTTCTTTATATGTATAGGTATAGCCTTGGAAAATGGAAGGCTGGATCTACTGCTTGATGTATTACTAAATTTATAGTGAAACCTGATAAAATATTAAATAAATGTAGAATTGAACTGATTACATAACAATTTGGAACACTCAGCAGTAAATTCTGTGTAGTTTAGTTTAGAGCAGTGATAATAGAAACACTTCCTGTTCAACATTTCAGCTGGCACCACTCTAAGGCATCATTCTGATTTCATACATGAAGTAGGAAAATTTTATTGTACCATAAGAGAACTAGAAAGTGCCCAGTGCTTTCAAGTCAAGATTAGGGTATTCTTAACTGTAAGTAACAAATCAATTTGAAATGTGAATAATTGATTCCTGCCAGGTGTCAAGTGGCATAAATTAAGGGAATAAGAAACAAAGCTTCTAAAAACAAACATTTCTCAAGCTTTCAAAAATCTAAAATTCAGTTACAGTACTTACCAAGTTTTGGGATTTTCCACTGGAATTGTCTGTCTCTGCATGGGACTGTATGCCCTTATCTGGGGAAAAAAATCCAAACACTCTAATATGCATTTATGACCATAAAGGAACTGGGGCTGATTCCAAATCCACAGACACTACTGTCATCCCCCTCGCAGGCTAATTCTTCATTGACGAAAAAAAGCTTGCCTAGGGAGGGCCTCCCTGGTGGCACAACGGGTTAAGCGCAGCGCTATGAAGCTGTCTGCAGCTGCTGGCGTGAGCTCGATGCCCATCCTGGGAGATTTCCACATGGCACAGCTAGGCCTCGCCTGCCTTGCCCACTGCTCCCCTCAGCAGAATATTTCCGTCAATCTGCCTATTCTGCTCCCCACTCTCTCTGGTGAACCCTCTCAACCCCCCCCCCCCCGCCCCAATCCTGGCCTGCGCCCTTCTTGTATCCAAAAATAATTAAAAGGGAACTGATACTATCAAATATACAATGTGAGAGCTAGAAGGAACCTTTGACAACGACCCACGACTGTTATCCAGAAGAACCTGGAGTTGCCTTACAGCCACATAGCTCATTGAAGGTGAATAATCAGGGAGATTCTTTTTCCCCAAGCCTAGATTCAAGTGACTACTGGCCAAAACTGTGTTACTAAGAAAAGGAGGGGAAAAAAAAAAAGGGTACAGAATATTAAAACAAAAATTTGTCAAATAAGAACACACACCAAATGCAAGATTCTTACACAAAAAGTAAAGTTTCAATCAATGTGCAAAATTCTCAGCCAAACATGTTACTTTTAAATGTAAATGCTGATTGGAAATATTCAAAAGACCACAAATTTGATTTCTGTATTCCCGTCCTCCAACTACTATGTATTAAACATATATTCTAGATCCATGAAAATTGGAAAAAAAATCTTTGCTGGATCACAACACTCACTGTAACATAAAAACAACTGGTGGTTTTGATTGAAGTATAACACTTACAGCTGTGCCTCATTTTGTGTGTGTGGTTGTTTAACAAATGTTTTAGTCAGAAAATAAGATTCAAAGAACACATTAAATAACTTCTTTTTATATGTCTGCTGATCAGTGTTAAACTGCTATGGCTAAAGTTTTATAGAACTATAACCTAAATGTTGGCCTTTTTGTACACATCTTTTCTATGCCTGTAAATCTTCATTCACTTTCATGTATGTATCATTTTTACTGTTATATTATTTTTGTTCAATAAATACTTTGTGATAAAAGGTGTGAAGTGGCAAGTGAGTTGGTTTACTTCCATTTACTTGGGAGGATCCAAATTTTACTTTCCCATATGGGTACAAGTCGGAACATTAGTCTTGTCACCTAGCCATAAATACATATATACATACATGCATCTGTAAGGCTTGAAAACAGGTATCTAAGGAAACAGATGTTGAAGTTGAATCAGGGGGCAATGGTCCCCCAATCTTTTAAATGCTAAGTTCCATCAATTGTTCTGTACTGAGATGGCGGAGGATAAAGAAGGGTAAGACCAACTTACTATTTATTCTTTTAGCTGCATACTCAGTGGTGCAAGACTGAAAATTATTCCCTTAAGATCAGGAACAAGAAAAGGATACCCTCTGTTTGCTGTTTGTCACTTTTACTCAACACAGCACTGAAAATTTTAACCAGAGCAGTTAGAAAAAGGAATAAAAGGCATACAAATTACAAAGGAAGAAGTGAAACTATCCAGAGAACAATCCAACCCAGAAAACAATTATAATATCAAGAAAAATAAAGTAGGAAAAATTAAATCAATGAAGCATGGCTTGTACACTGAAAATTAATTAACTAAGAAGTCAAAAATACTCTGAGTTCGGGATCAGAAGGTTTACTATTGTTAAGATCACAGTCCTACCCAAAATGATCTACAGATTCGACACAATTCCTAGCACAATTCCAGTGGCATTTCCACCACCCTAAAATTCAAGTGAACCATCAAAGAACCCGGAACAGCTAAAATAATCTTGAAAATGACAACCAAAATTGAAGAACTACAAAGTTACAACTAATCAAAACATTGTGGTACTGGGTAGAAGGAGAGAGAGATAGATCAACAGAGTCCTCAAACCCTCAAATCTATAGGCAACTGATTTTCAACAAGATTGTCAGCCTATTCAGTGGGAAAAAGACGCAAAAAGAGAAAATATGCCTAACTTTGGATTTGACATAGTTTCTTAAATAAGCTGCAAGAGCAGAGGGAACAAAAAAACAAATTAGAACATTTTTTAATTTTCGTGAACTCCATCAAAAGGACACCATCAACAAAGTAAAAAAGACCAACCCACAGAATGGAAGGAAATAACTGTAAATTTTGCTTCATAAGGGTCTAAAATCTAGAATATGTAAAGCACTTCTACAATGCAATAAACAAAGTTGGAGTACCCAATTTAAAAATAGGCAAAGACAATGAATAGACATTTTTCCAAACCAGATATACAAATAGCCAATAACACATAAAAAGATGCTCAACACATCATTAGGGAAGTGTAAATCAAATCACATTGAGGTACCACCTCACACCTGCTCAAATACAAAAAAATAGTCATAACTGAATGTAAAACTCTTAATGTTTTACAGTGAATGTAAAAAAAAAAAAACAAGAACAAGGGTTGAGGAAAAACTGGCACTCTGATATATTACTGTTAGGAAAGTAAATGGTTTGGTCACTGAGGAACAATGTGGTGGTTCCTCAAAAAGTTAATTATTAATTGATCCAAATTCCACTCCCACATATATAAAACCAAATAATTGAGAACAAGGACTGAAATAGATACATGTAATGTTCATAGCAGCATTATTTAAATAACCAAGAGCTGGGAAGAACATGGTATCCATCAAGAGATGAAAGGATAAAATATTGTATATTAACACATTATTATTCAGCCACCAAAATAAATGAAGTTCTGATATATGCAACAATATGGATGAACTTAGAAACATGCTAGGTGAAATAACCAGACATGAAAGGACAGATAACAGTATGATTCCACTTCCATGAAATGTCTAGAATAGGCAAATTCATAGAGACAAAAAGTATACCAGAATTTAAGCCAGAGGTGGTAAGATTAAGAGAAAATAGGGAGGTCATTTCCTAATGGGTAGAGTTTCAGTTTGAGGTGATGAAAAATCTCGGAAATAAATATGGTAACTTGTGTACACCACTATGAATCTGTAGTATCACTGAACTGTACGGTATGTTATGTATATTTTACAACAATTTAAGAAAAACAGTAAAAACAAACATGAATTGTTGATTCCCAAAAAGTAGATTATTGTAACATGTTAACAGTCTTTCAAAAGTTAGGTGATAAAGCACCAAGTGGAACGCAGCCACATCTATGTATCTAGTGATAAATTTAATATGTATTAACATCATCATTCGGAAGGAAAACAAAGAAGACATCCTCTCTTACCTTGAAATTTCAGTCTAAGATGAATCAAAAGTACTCAAGTCCAAATTTTCCGAGTGTCAATTCTCTTCACTGTAAAGTTTTCATAATCTAAATGGTGCTCAAGTATCAAAAAATACCAAACTCCTTAATAAAATGAGAAAATTCCCTAGGACTTCCCAGGAATAAGAATTTACTACTAGAGATACTGCTGTACCTTCTTTATGCAGGAATCAAACTTATTAAAATATCAAATATATGACCCATGAAGTGAAAGATCTGATGCTTTATAATTTAGTCTTAGCCTATAAAATTGGATTACTAAATGATCAGCATAAATATAAATTAAATATCACTATTAGCACTGAGACTAAAGAATTAAATCACCCCCCACGCGGCCCCATTCTGCTTGCCTTCTCCCCCAAGAAAGAACTGTGACTCAACAAAACCACATTTTAACAACATGAGGATTTTGTTATTATAAATGTCAAAACAAAATGGAGGGATTTCCACATAATATTTATAACCTTCAAAGTACAATATTAATACATGTCTGTCAGTTAGAAATAACAGCAGTTTGTTAGGCTACAGGGTTTAACATAAAACCAATTTACAAATGTGAAAAGCAGTAGTGGTCCAATAGTCACCATTACACATGAATCTTGTTTCTTCCAGAAAGTTTTAAAAAATTAAAATTTCAGTATCATGAAATATTAAAATAACACCCCAAACATGCCACAATCACTATTCACAAATAAAGTTAAAATGTAATATACAAAAATTCACTTAATACTGTTAAATAACAATAAACTACAAGATTTCCTGAACAGAAATGGTAGGACCCCTGAATGTTTTACAGTGACTGTCAGGAAAAAAATTAAGTTATGACTATTTCCATGATATTTAAGTCAAAAATTTTACATGACCATTTCAAAATATACCAATTAAGATTTGTAGTTTGTAAGATGCACTAAACAAATAGTCCTTAAAAGTGAACACAAATGCTTAAAACACTGTTACTAATACCAACATGTGTTTATGATGTTCCATAGATGCATAATTAAAACTGTAATATTTATTGTCTCTGGTAAACAGTTGTAATACCTACACAATATTTTAGAACAGTCATCTAAGTTCTCATTTATCTCATTTATATTTATCATGGCTCATTTCAAAGACATATTACAGCTTTCAGCTGATTCCAAGTGAATATTATTAAAACATACATACACACACACAGAGCCCCCAAATGAAATAAATTGCTCCCCAATGAAGTATCATTCTTTCTAACAAAAGAATGGCATTTGAAACAAGTGAAAACAGGACTTCTCATGTTTGAACTTGTTATGAGTTAGTTTTATCTAAATTAAAGCACAATGTAAAATAGGTAAGTGCATTAGTATACAAATATTCAATAATACGCAGTAAATTACTCTAAAATGAGGAAATGTTAAAAATAAATAATTTTGGTGTTTTAATTTACTGGTATCTAATGTGAGATTCTCCAAATAGCAGGTATTCACTTGCTTGAATCAACTTCTGCATCCCATGCTTTCCTAAACATAATGTGCTTATCAATTTAGTAACTATTTTACTTGCCAACGTTCAATAAAAAATTATATAGCAGTAACTTAGAGTGTTCAAGATGGCTCACTTTTTTACTGTTAAGCAAAGCTAAATTTACATTCCAGGAAACACTGCAGTTTAATTTTAAAAACAAACAACAATGCAGCAGTAAAACAATTGGAGAGGAGAAACAGATGCAGTCACATATAATAAAGCCACTGCAACATCTTCAGGCATTCAACTGTTGTGTTAAATAAACAGACAGTAGTTATTTAGCAGCAATGATTCCGCAATAAATAATGCGCTGTGTTTCTCAGTCCTGCACAAAAATTGCAGCTACAGTTACATCAACAGCTGTAACCTACTGGCTCTAATGGCAGAAAAGAACTTAAAACCAACTGTACAAAAAAATTGTCACACTGTGACAACAAATATAAAAACAATCTGTAGGTCTGAAATAAAAAGACTCCACTGTGAAGAGGACAGTGTAGACAAACGGAGATTCCAAGTCCACCAAAAGAAATAATTGCCTTCAGATCTGAGTCCTTGATTGATAAGAAAGGCTGGGGGCTGGGCTTGAAACCATGTTATCAGACTTAAAAGAGCATGCTCTGTCTTCTGTTCTTCCCATGTCCTAAAATATAAAGTCATCTTATGAGGCATTTCAAGGTTCAGTTTTATCCCACATACAGTATTTGGTGACTCTAGGAAGCTAATGTTCCCACCAGCAAAAGCTAATATTCCACGGTAAGGGTGATCAGCATTGTCTTAAATGACCCTTTTGTTGATGGGTCAGCTGATGATACAGCTTCTATGCTTCGGAGTGATGAACCTGATGACTAGGGAAGTACAAGATGTGTCTTCTGCCTCAGGTACCAAGGATGGTGCGTGCAGTGATCAAGCCAGGCCACTTGTAAAAGGTCTTTGTGCCATCTGCAGCTTTCAGGATCCCTGACTTGACTGAGTCAGATTTCTCTCTGAAGATTACTGAGCTGCCCACATCATATAGAAAAGTGAGTACGTGCAATGCTAAACATACACAGTGGTGGAATGCACTGTACATTGGTTTTTACATCAATAATTTTACTGATCAATTTTAAACCAAAAACTTGGTTCCACACAAAATTTCATGATCGACAAGTGAAATGGTTTATAACAAACACACCTGTCTCTGGATAAGAAGAGTTTCGAAAACCCGGGTCCTTTTGCAACTGAATCTCTTTCAAACTGAATATTGACACACCTAAAATGCATAGACCAAAATTATTAGGTGAAGAACTAACATGATTAAAACAAATATGATTAAAATAAACAGAGCCTAACTATAGACAAATGTTTTCATTTATATTACATTACAAAGTTACAGCCCTGTTAAAATATTTTCCCCTTTGTCCCAATGTTTTGAAAAGAAAACCAAACAAAATAATCTCCCTTCAGAACCTCTGCTTCCATCTCTGCTTTAAATCATGCTCTGAGACTATGCTTCTCTGAGAATAAACACTACTGTTTCTAGGACTTGTCAACACTATGAAGTCCTCAAATTATAGATTTTTAGAGAAAAACAAAGGATAGGTCTAACATAACTGCCTACCTCAAACTATGAAACTTGATATTAACAAGGAAATGCAAGTATCACTTTTAAAAACAATTGTAATTCATCTTTCTTATTTCCAATCTCTGCCAAAGAGGTAGTCTTTCATGAAAATCAATGCAGTAAGTTCTAAATGAAAATTCTTAAGAATTCTCACTTATAATTAGCAAACCTCAAGGAATGAATATTATTTAGTAATTGAGAATGAAATTAATGAAAGATTTTGGCAAGTCAGTTCCCCAAATGTTTTCCTAGTTCCTCACTCACCCTTACTACATTTTAAGGTAAAATATTGGGGTGATTAAAAAAAGTTATGAGTAAAATCAAGCAGTTACCTCAGGCATGAGAAATCGGCTGTTCTAGTGATGACACTATGTTCACCACTGTCATGGGGATACTAAAATCAGAGTGACCACAGCAGAGGACAATAATTTTTATGTCCTGACAAGGAAATCTACTTTCACAAGAAAACAATCTTATTTTTGGTTGTGCTTCATTATTCTTTGCCTGAAAACCATTTTAACAACTGTGAAAGCAATCTAGGCGGAGTCTCATGACAATCTCTATCATCAGAAGGCATTTTCTAACTTAAATCCAGTGAGATTATTGACCCATATCTAAGTAACGTTGGTTTCTTATAGAGAAATGGCAATGTACTCAGGGTTAAGAGAAATAAAGCACAGGTAAATAAAAGAGATACCTTCCTTTAAGGAATTCTGACCTAATTATTAAAAAAAGAACAAAATTTTAGGCTTAAAAACCAGTTAACAATTCCTAAATCTGTAATTCACCCCAATTTCCAACTTTGGACAAATGAAAAAATTAGTGTGGCAGTGGGGTAAGAAAACATTTTAGAATTCTCTTACTTTCAGGTAAAGCATGTATTCTTGGTCCCAGACTTCGAAAGTACACATGTTTCATAGCCTCTTCAGCTGAAACCCTTTTCTTAGATTCATACTGTGAAAAAGCAAATAATTGCTTCATTAACTTTCTATAAATAGTGTAAAAGTAGGGTGTACAAATTAGCATTTAGAGCTACGTTTATCTTTATCCTTTATCTTGATTTAGACTACTTAATACAATGATGGTGTTTTGTAAGAACAATATGGAGTACTATGATATGCTCTAATTTGAGTTGCTAATTAAGGTTATAGTAATACTTGTATCTCAGTTCTAAATCTTCAACATAAAACTGGATTTTAACTAAAATTTTGGATTTTCCGTATTTTATGAAGTGATGAAAAATGAAAATATTTGACTTTTGGCATTATTTTTCTTCATGAACACCAAAGAATCAGTGGAAACAGAGCCAATACCTTTACGGCATACATTATTAAATTACCTATTCAGTACCCACTTCCTTGATGAGATAACCTAGAATGTTTAAGGTATCCACACTTCCAACTCTGACCATGAGTCATAACTGCTCTAAGTTTATGCTAATTATGACAATTCTGCTCCCAAATTCCCAGTCTCTCTTACAATGAATGATCTGGTCAAGGAGACTTAGGAAGAGACCTCGAAGTTGTTTTTGGAAAAGCCTTTGCTTTCCAGATACAAGAAGACTAAGGTAGCTGATATAACCCTTATTCTCTCTCTTCTTCCTACTTTGAATGAAGGTATGAATGGTATTTGAAGATGCAGCAGCCTGTAAGGTGGTAAATATAAGGAAAAGAAAAGAGAACATAAGAGAACAAGAATTACAGAGAACGTGGTCTTGACATAGCTGATCAAAGCCAGCAACTGACTACATCAGATTATTCTAGGTCATATAAGAGACCTAGACCCACTGAGAAAAAAATATATATGTATCTATTTAACTTAAGCTTGTGCCTTGAGCATGCTGGATACTATTATACTATAAATAATGTTTAAATGTCGGAACAAATATTCAAGGGGGTATTAATCCCACTCTACAGATGAAGAAATAGGTTTAAAGAAGTTTAATTATACATACAACAATCATAAAACAAGATGCAACATACCTGAAGAAATTTTGTTATCAACTCAATTCCTTCAGAGTCTAACCTAGAAACAGAAGTGAGTCATTCACGGAATTTTTACAAGGCAGTTTGCTAAGCATTCAGTATTAGAATCATAAAATTCAATTTAAAATGCCTCAACAACTTCTTAAAACTTAATAAAAAGGGACTCAAAACCAAATAAAAATAAAATAAAAAAATAATAATTACAGTGATGTGTTAAATATATTAGAGAGTAGAGGGTTTAGGGGTTATTTTCATGGGACAATCTCTTGATCAAAAATCACAGGTTCCTTCTTACACCTCCCTTCACTTGAAAAAACACAATTATAAATAATGAAGCATCTCACCCCCCATCCCAAGTGTTCTTAGTGGGTACTGATGCAGCTTAGATATTTCTACACTCTTGTAATCCTTTGTAGTTTGACTTTCTGACAAATATCCACGGTTCCTTGGACACAGTGAAGCTAGATCTAAGGTCAGAGAATCTATTTAAGAGCTTCAACTTTCTACACTGGACATTACAATAGGCAAGCAAAATACAAGTGACAAAAATATAATTTGTGCTACTTGAAAGACACACACACACACACACACACACACACACACACACACACACACACACACACGTCCAGCACATATTATTATTGCTCTCAAGTAAACTTAACACACTGTATGCGGGGAACGTATTTATATGTTTTACGTTGACTGGTAGTGGAGTGCGGGACACGTATTAATACGTTTAATACGTTTTTTATAGACTAGCGGTAGAATGCGGGTAACATATGTTTATTTTTATACTTTTTTTAATACTTAAAAAATTAGCAAAAATGGCCTGCACCACCTGTTAGCGCGCGATAAAAACTACCCGCAAACAATGTGTTAAAATAAAAATAAGACCATCAATTCCCATAAATACTTAAATAATTTGGTATCACAATTGTTTCCCTATTCTTCCCTGTTAGAGTATATGTGCTATGTTGTGAGCAATGTGAAAAGACTTTTCATTAAAACAGGCATTGGATTCAGCTAGTATCTTGGTGTCCATTTTTCTTTTCTTTTTTTAAAAGATTTATTTATGCATGCATGCAAGAGCTAGGGTGCAGGACAGAGGTGTGGGGGTGGTGGTGGTGAAAGGGTTCACCAGAGACAGAGCAGGGAGCAGAATAGGCAGACTGACTGAAATACACTGCTGAGGGGAGTAGTGGGCAAAACACGAGAGGGAGACAGGAGAGGTCTGCTGCGCCATGTGGGAATCTCCCTGAGGGTTTGCGGGGGGGTGATGGCTGCCAATAGCTTCATAGACTGAGATTTGACCCCCTGCGCCACCAGGGAGGCCCCCTTTTTTCATTTTTTAAAGAACGAAAATATTAAGTTGAGGGGTTATTCTATATTACTTACTGAAAATGTAACATATTCCATAAATAAAAATATTCTGACTCAAATTTTAATGAGGGTCATGGATGCATTTGGGGAGGAGATCTGAAAAGAAACTTTAACTGAAAGGCCAACATTCAGAATATAAGAGGTCAGAAAGATTATATATTCTTCAAATACAAATGACGTCACTGGCCAAAGTACTGAGGGGTCATCTTGTATCAGAATCAAGCATTTACTTATAACACTTTCTTATTTTTTTTTTCTAAGTAAATACTGAATAATTCCATAGAAAACAAAACCAATTCAACCATGGTCTTCATGGTATTAAGATAATCGATATTTTCTCTCTAGGAAATGGATCAATCTATATAGACCCTAGAATTCTAAGTTATATTCCCTATTCACTATTTACAGCTCAATTGTATGATTTACACACTTTAATTCTTGGTCACTGAATTATAAAATTAGTATGGCAAAGGAAAGAAGAAATTCAATTAAACAAGATCCTGAATCCTTAACTGTAGCCAGTAATTCAACAGACTTGAAAACATTGCCGGGGTTTCTCCCCTTTCACTTAAAGGAAAAAAAAAAAAAATACCTGGGTGCATGGTTAATTAGAGGCTGTGGTTTATATTTTGGAAAGTTGTAGTTCTTGAACTCATCATTTGAAGAAACACCTGGCCAAGTTTCCTGAGATGGAGTTCCTAAGTTAAAAAAATTACAATTTATAAATATACATATATAAATTTTATATATGAAAAAATATCTAAGTAGGCAGGCCTAAGAAAGCACCTTAAAGAACAATTTACATTTAGTAAACGATTTAACTATTTAAAATGAAACCAAAATGACAGAAATAGTAAACATAGATTTTTTGGAATATGTAATGAAGATATGAAAATGATGGTGTCTTGTTGACATGTAAATGAGAAATATTGCCTAATATACGATAAAAGTAAATTTTCAAATAATATTTCTCTTCTCTGTTCTTCCATAAAATCTTTATTGCAAAGGTAGAACGCGGTAAATGAAAAAGAGAAGTTACCTGGAGGGGACTATAATTATGCTAATTATAATTCTTACAGTAACAGCTATTAACATTAGTTTCAGTATCAAAGTTTAAAATACATGATTTTTTAAAGATTCTGTCTCATCTAGTTAATCAACTGTAGGTGAAAAATCCCTGGAAAAGATTTTTTCTATTACCTAGCAGTCGAAAAATTAAGTGTAGTTCATCTTCCACAGTCGATCCTGGAAACAGAGGTCTTCCAGAAGCCATTTCAAAGAAAATGCAACCAACACCCCTTTAAAATATATCATTAAACAAACAAAGACAAACAAACAAACAAAAAAACCAATGAGCAATCCATTTACATTTATGAAGCACAAGAATACTAAGTGTCCTGTTTCTTATGATTGCCTCTCTGGAGAATTTTATACTACCCTGCAAACCTCCTTCAGAGATAGTTTCAGATCTAATTAAACTTACTTGTTAACATTTATCCTATTTGTCTTAAGGTTTATATTGCTATATATTGATACATTTATTCCAATTTCAAGTGTCTAGTTCTGCAAAAAACCCACAATAGCTAATAGTGATTTAATACCAGGTGTTAGACAGTGAGTAGCAGGGATAGGGCAAAACAAGTGATTCAAAATGTTTTAATGAAAGAAGCAGAGATAGAATATGTAGGGACAGGGTGGAGAGGGAAAGAGAGATTAAGAGAAGGAAGAGAAATTACTGGAGGTTCAATGAATAGATAATGTCTTCTGGGTCTGTGTGAATACACATGTAGCTTAGGACACTGTCTATTAAAGAACTTAAAATCTAGCAACTGTATATGCACTTTAATTTTACACATTTAAAACGTTACATAGGAAATATAATGACTGAGCCACTATGGAAAGCAATATGGTGGTTCCTCAAAAAAAAAAAAGAAAAAGAAAAAGAAAAAGAAAAAAACAACCCCCTCCCCCAAAAACCAACAACATAAAACTACCACATGATTCAGCAATTTCATTCCTAAGTGTATACCCAGAAGAACTGAAAGCAGTATCTCAAAGAAATATTTGTAGACCAGTGTTCATAAAAGCAATATTCACAATAGTCAAAAGGTTGAAGTAACCCAAGTGTCTATCACTGGATGAATAAACAAAATGTAGCGTAAATACACAATGATTACTCATTTGACCTTAAAAATGAAGGAAATTCTGGCACATGCCACAATGTGGATGATCCTTGAAGATATTTATGCTAAATGAAATAAGCCACTCACAGAACAAATACTGTATGAATCCACTCATATGAGGCACTTAAAAATGTCAAATTCATAGAGACAAAAAATAGGATGGTAGTTATGAGGGGATAAAAGGAGAAGGAAATGGGTCAGTTCTGCAAGACGAAAAAGGTTCTGGAGATGGATGTGTTGATGGTTGTACCACAATGTAAATATATTTAATGCTAGAGAACAGTACATTTTAAAATGGTTAATTTTTTATGTGATATACTTAAGTTTTATGTGATATATTTAACCACAATTTAAAAAATAGAAAAAAATGTCATATAAAACTATATTTATTCAATCAATGACAACAGACAGAAGTATAGGACTTATCACTCCATGAGGAGTAGAGGCCATAAATCCACTGCAGTTCAGAGGAAAGAATTGCCACCAGAGGCTACGTTGTATCCAGGAAGAATTTACAAAAATTGTAATTTGAAGATTCCCAAGCACAGGGCCCTGTTAGAAAAGCAGAATAGGCATTCCAGACAGATGGACTGGTATGAAGACAGGAGCAAAGTCGGCAGGTTATTTTTGAGATACAGTGAGTAGTCCACTTGGCAACAAATGGCTAGCACTTGTATAGAGGTATAGTCTAAAATAAGATGAAAAAGTAATCTAGACATATTTTATGGACATCATCAAGTATAGATTAAAGAATTGTATTCTATAGGCAATGAATGAGGAAGGAGCAAAGGTGTTTGAATAAAGGAGTGTGGTGATTAAAGGGGTATGTGAGAAGAGTGCTACAATAGTTTATTATTTTGAGATAAATTTAAAGCAAGTGGGTTTTTGTGAATACTAAATGACAGATATAATTTTGTTTTACATTAGTATATACCAAATACTCTTACTAGTTCATTTGGTCTTAACATTAGCCATAAAACAGCCTTTTAAAGTTGTTATTGTTACTATCCCTATTTTCTTAAATGAGGAAAGTGAGGCACAGGCAAATAAAGTCATTATATATGTGTTATGATGTGCAGAACTGGTATTTAAATCTGGGTGATGTTTCTCATGTGCCAGAACTCCTAATCATTGCTTATACTGTGGATCTTTAAAACACATCTCCTTAAAAGTCAAGTATGTATCAGTATACCCTGGGTTAATGGCTACATTCTTTCAAAACTATAACTGGCACTAACATCTGCATATATTTACCACATGTCAATCTGTGTTGAGTATTCTGAGGAACCAAGAAGCACATCAGGAGGCCGGTACCACAGTGTGACAACTTCATTTGAATAGGTCTTTGTAGGAACTGACTTGGCTCTGGCTAATCCTACACAGGAGAAAGAAAACAAGTAAGAAATAGCTGTAAAGACTATCCCAGTCCATATCTTCACCATGACCATAAGTCACAAGGATGTCTGAGATGGGTACTCCGTAGGTTCCTGGAGTAGCAAAATTAGTTTTTTGCTTTTTGAGAGCACATAGTATTGCATGGATCAAGCAAACCCTCATATAATTAAGTGAAATAATGATTCCACAATCAAAGACTGTGCTTGCTTTAATGCATATGAATGTCCTTGCTACAGTATCTGGGTAATTCTAAACTTGGTATTTTCCTTATGTTCCTGAAACATGATGCCAAATTTACTTCCTAGCTGAACTTAAATTGATGCAAATTAGATAAACAGTATTATTACTTATAACTAGAGGGGTTTGTACCTTTTAACCTGACTACAACTTTCATTTGCTATACCAATTTCTATCAAAAAACATGATCCTATTGAGTTTCATTGACATTTCCTTGCAGAAATCTTTTTAGAGAAGTTTTCCAATTTAATCCTTGGAATAAATTACATTGCTTCTGTGGATAATTTTAAAAATAAGATAGATCTCACTGCTTTTAAATATTAATTATATAAAGAGTGTAAAACATATGCCATTCCTTTGCCAATTTAACATGGAATTCACTGATTGTCCAGATATAAAGGTGACTGTTCACAGCTTTATCTCTCAAGCTACTGGCATAAGATGTATTCACTACCTTTAAATCTCCAAATGCTGATCACCTGAAGTGGCAACTTTAAAAGATATCTAAAAATATGTAAATTTACTTTAACATACACTTCATTTTGAGCTGTTATTTCTGTTATATAAATTTTACATATCTGTTGAAAATATGAAGAAAAAGATCATAAAAGGCTAACTCATTGTTTCATTAAATGACAGTCATTCAAATGAAAGCAATTTAAAGTAATTAAGCAGCATGTATACTTTTTCCCTTAGTAAAATAAAGGGATAACTGGAACAATGTTGACACTATTTTGTTTAAACTTGTACTCTACTAGCCTATTTGGTAAAGTAAATTCAAACAACTATGAATTTTGGGGACAACTTTCTCATCCTTCCTGCTGACATTAGTAGTTGGTTAGATGGGGGCAAAGGACAGAGTTGAAAGTTTGTTTATCCTAACCTACACCTATAGCATCAAAGCAACTTACTCTCTCTTGCTCCTGTAAGAATTCTGAACTAGGGTGCTTATTCAAACAGTTTACAATTAGAATTTCAGTAATGACATGGAAATGAAATTAACAAGTTTTTCCAAGCCAAATTAATTAAATATGATATAGTATTTTTACATAAGAAATTTCCTATTATTAATGAAAATATCTACCAAATATATTAGTACTTCTTAGACTTAAATTTCATGGATTATAGGAAAAAGGGAAGAATTTTCATAGGGATCAAAAACAACTTACCATATGACTTACAGTAACCCTCCCTTATTTGCAGTTCTAAAAATGTTACTAATTAATAAATAATTTAAACAGACAATGTTGACTATATTATCTCATGGAATAATCTATATGTTGTTTGTGGGAAGGTAAAATTTACTTGGTGTGCTTTGTAAATGGTTAGAAGCAAAATTTAAAACACTCATACTATCCCCCCCAAACATATTTTTATAGCCTTTACCATTCTTTTTGTGTTTGTAATTGCTAAGTAAGGTTTCTCTAAAAATGAGGGAAGAGGGAAAGAAGGGAGGTGGGGAAAGAGAGAATGAATATTGTAAGGAAAATTAAACAGCATAAGCTATGCTCAAAAACAGACTGTATACTCTGTTAGTGCATGCAAAAAATTTATAATTTCTTGTTTAAACACATGTGATCTATCCATTTCCTTTTTAAGGAAAGAAACACAAACAGTAACTTATTTCAAATAAATGGCAATGTATTAATGAATACAGAAATTCCCAGAACAGACTCACCACTTAATAACAGTGAATTTTAAGGTTACTAACAGAGTAATACTTGAAATACTCATATTTATCAAATTTAATGAAATTCCCCCAGAAGTAAAAATATTATAATCATTTATGAAAAATTATGAAATGCTAATTAAGGAAAATCACATAGCCTTAATACTGCATTCCATTATTCAAACTCTCACAAAGTAGAATATTTAAAAAAAAAGTTACTATACAAAGTCTCTTCAACATAAAAAAGATAAACTGGAAGCTAGAAGAACATTTAATTTCATTTTACTTTCTAATCCCTTAAAATGGGATTAGCTAGAGAGAGATGTACAGCTACTTAATTATTAGCCATATAAATGAGTACAAAATCATGATGCCAGGCATATAAAGGGAACCCCCATTCAGTACAGCCATCTACATTCTTTAGTCTTGGGATTCCTATACTCTTAAAAATTACTGAGGACCAAAGAACTGTTAGTTCCATATATCATATTTATTAATATTTGCCATATAAGAAACACTGAAAAATTTAAAACTTTTTTCATTAAAAATATCACTCATTATGAACACATGATTAACATTTTTTATGAAAGATTTTTCTACAACAAAACAAAAACTAGATGGGCCTTGTTTCACATTTTTGTAAATCTTCAAAGTCTTTTAATAAAAGACAACTGGACTCTCACATCTGTTTTTGCATTCAACCTGGTATGGTATATTACTTTGATTAAAGTATTTGAAGAGAATTTGATCTTACACAGACAAAGCTGGAAAGAAAGGAGTGTTTTAATAGTCTTTTCTGATGATTTCAGAAAAGAAATTTTCTTTTCTGTATTTTCTTCTTGGTACTGCACTAGCATTGGAAAATGTTTAGCTTCTAAAGGTTATGTGGAAACTAAAATAGTATCAGTGAACTTATTGTACTCTTGTTACATTAAAATTCATAGGTCTAACTTGCAGTTTAAAAGAATCTTTTATCCATGCATTATTCTGTAATATCATGTATAGGTCATTTGGGAAATACCCGTTCCCTGAGCTATACATATATCCCAAATGCTCGTCAATTTCTTTAGCATACCAAAGGAAAAAAAAACAACAAAAACACAACAAAACCCCACCATATTTGTTAAAATTACCACCATATTAAAAGAAGTCTTTAAATATTGAGATGCTATAAAACTCAAAATGGCAGATCCAAATTTCCAAAATCTAATTTTTGCTTGAAAACTCAAATTTTATTATTGGCAAGAAATATTTTCAGTTGTGTTCTTGAAATGACAGATTCAGCTCATTCATCTTCAAGAAAACACCTGTCATATATCAAAGCCTGAATAACCATAATTTGTGGACCACTTTTTCAAGCAAATAAAGTTCCTCAACAAGGGGGTCACTTCAGTTTGCACCCAGATAGCCACCCAAGCACTTTCCCCTGAGATAACCACAGTATATCTGTGTGCTTAAAAATGTGTTTCATGTCTAATACCCATTTCTTCACACAAAATACTAAAAAGACATGTATTAAAAGATAGATTTAATGAAACTTAAAAAATTGTACTGCTCCATGAAACATCTTTTTAAGAGTAACAGCCTTTTTTCCTTTAAGTGCATAGTCATGAAGAATGTAATGACTACTAAGTACAGTTTAGTGCCACTACTTTCATTCACACTAAAGCACCAGTAGCTTTATACCTTATTGTTTTTGTAATGTCAGTGCAAATACTAATACAATGAAAAAGGCAAATAAAGACATATCTCATCATACTGCACTTCACATATTACGGTTTTTATAAGGATTTGTGTTAACTCTGTGTTGAACAAGTCTATCGACAACATTTTTCCCAATACCGCACGCTCACCTAATGGCTCTGTGTCACATTTTGGTACTTCACAGTTTTTCATTATTATTATATCTACTAATGGGGATTTTTGATGGTACTGTATAACCCTCCACCAGCAAAAAGATTACAACTCACTGAAGGCTCAGCTGATGATTAATATACTTCATCAATAAAGTATTTTTTAATTAAGGTATGTATATATTATTTTGGACATCATAATACTGTGTATTTAATAGACTACATTATAGTATAAACATTATTTTTATGTGCACTGGAAAACCAAAAATTTTGAGACTCACTTTATTGTGAAGTTCACTTTTATGAGGCTGGTCTGGAACTGAAAGGCAGTATTTTTAATGTGGGTCTGTAATATCTGGCTTAATTTTGATAATATATTATACCTTTAGTAATCCCCTGAGAAGGTTTTAGAACCTTAATAGTTTATGGACCACATCTGAGAACTTGTACCATTTAGTATTCACTAACATAATGCATCCACCAAAATTTTGTCAGTATTCATACTGTGGGCCACAGAGAAAATTTCCAAATTCCCATAAAAGTAATCAAAGTTTCAAGCACTGTTCTTTCAAATTTAATCATCAGAATTATTTATAAATATCTAATCCATTCCTTACCAAAATCTGCTAGTTTTAATTCCCCTTTTTCATTAATAAGGAGGTTCTGTGGTTTCAAGTCTCGGTGCAACACCTTTCTTCTGTGGCAATATGCCAATCCACGTAGAATTTGGTATAAAAATAGCTACAGAAACAAACAGAAATTAGTCTTACAGATGAGCTACATTTGGCATAAGTTATGGTAACAGAAAACCAAATGATCTAGAAGAGTGAAAAAAAACCCACAAAACCCAAAATTACATTTTTTAAGTACAAAGTCTTTTCCTTACATGTTGTTTTTTTTTTTCCTGAAACTTCATAATTTATTATTCTATTTAGGCATCCACTTTTTTTTTTGGCCTAAGAAGTGTCTTTGAAAATAAAATGAAATTAAACATTATTTTAGTAACAATTCATGTTACAGAAAATAAATTAAAATTTCCTTATAAACTTACAGGTCTACTAAGGATTACAGCTTGATTAGGAAATTTTTGCAAAGTAAATAAACACCCTTTACCTGCCCTTCCAATCTTCTCTACCCTCAAAAAACCCCCAAAAAACAAAAAACAAAAAAAAAACACACACAAAAAAGTGATCTGGAACACAGACTTGAAAATAAGGCACCAGAATTGGTGGTTTTATTAAAATTCCGAGGTGTCAAAGAGAATGGGACTGCATAGCTCTGGCAAATTAAGTGCTTTTTAAAAATAACCTAAACCAGCTTCTATCACCCACCTCCTGGGTACTTTACTTTCAGCACCTCCTACTCAGCCTTCAAAATCTGCTATGATTCAGAAAAGACAATTAGCACTATAGTGCTCTGAATGACTCTTTGTAAGAAGGCTACTGGTAGATTTTTTTGTTGTGAATTTTGGTGAAAAGGGATGAACACAGAAGGTCTTTGACTCTTTGTGGTTAACAAAAAAAGAGCCTCAAGTCAGAGGATTCAAGAGTGTACCCTCAATTTACCTGTAGGTGAAAAATTGAGAGTAAGCCAAGATAGCCGGTGAGTAATAGGCCTGAAGAAATTCTAAGCAGCAGGGCTTCTACCATTATTTATGATTTGAAAACTTTAAAATTACTATTTTCACATACCCCTGTTACTTTTTCATGTCTGAAAAATATAAACGCTATTTAAATAAACAAACAATAAAATACTTTATAACTTAAGCTAGGCATGTAGTCCTAGGAGGCTTAAAAGTAATAAATTCATATCTTTGTCAAATTTTAATATTTAGGATCTTTGTCTTCTTTCCAAATTATTACTAGTATGAAAGCAGGAAAAAAAAACTGCAAACAGAAACATATACAAAATAAGATTCACAAAACTCTGCATAACAAAATGCAAAGAATGATGAAAATAATTCTCATAAAATGTATTTGGAAATATATTTAAAGCCCTATTCTAAAATTCTTAGTAATTTGCTATCCGTATGTTCTAAAGCTGTCCTTTATTTAGTAAAAGAAACTAGCTCTCCTTTGTATCCAAACTTACTATTTTAAAAAATTTTAGTTTAAAGTCACCCTCTACACAATTGGAACTGCCTCAAAACACACAGCTGGGCAAGCCTATTTCCAGAACAGTTTCTCACAAACTGCTGATTAAGTTTATATAAATATATGTTTGCTAAATTTGTGCATACCACTCAGGTAAAAGAAACCTACTGCAAGAACTCAACTATATCAAATATTTTTACTTGATTTTACTTTATTTTTGGGTTTCATCTAGCACAGGTTATGATGCCAAACTTGTCTGGCATTAATTGCATCTTTAGACATGTACATCAGTAAAAATAATTATCTTACTTTCTCTTCTGACAGTATAGATTGGTATTTCCAAGCAGATTTTGTATAACTTATCTATGTTATTGGTGCTACTCAGTAGATCAGTACGTTAAAACTTATTGTTTTATAATTAAGTACCATTTTACATATATTAGTTGAGTTTGCCATTTAAAGGATGCCTTTTGCAGAATACATTACCATTTGTATTTATTTTAACCGTTTGGATTTTGAATGTAAATATATTGAGTAAAATACACTACTGAAAAATGTCTAAGAAAATTCTGAAATAGAATAGTTTGGAGGCTGGTAAATATAATGTAACATAGTTCATCTATGCTTAGTGTTTGGCTTTTTTTTTTCCAATTGAAGATTGCATTTTATAGCTTTCAGATGTGTATAACTCAAAATCCGTATATACGACATCATATTCTAGAAGTCAAATTCTATCTCTCACCACACAACTGGAAACAACACACTGAAACATACCTTTACATTGTGCATACTCATGATGTTTCCACAGTCATCCATGTACTGCTTTAGGTCTTTATCCTGGAAAAACATATAGCACTTTACAAAGTGATACATATGTAGTTGTCAGAGGCATTGTTGATTTACTTAAATAGTATTTAACAAAATAATGTCCCTAAAGCTGTTTAAAAAATCCAATTTACTGTTTTATTAAATACTGAATTCTTATTAAATACTTACCAAATACTCAAAGACCAGGGTCAAAGATTTATCTGTGTGAACAATGTCATGCAAGGTTACTATGTTTGCATGTTTTAGATCCTTTAATAGTGAAACTGCAAAAGCAAAAAGAAAACCAATTATTTAGTTTGTAGCAGCCACTCTTTATAAAATCTAAAGTTTCTTAAGTCTAATTTTTTTAAAAGATTTATTTATTTATGCATAGAAGAACTGGGGTGTAGGCCAGAGGTGTGTGTGTGGGGGGAGGTGAGAAGCATCACCAGAGACAGCAACCAGGTAGATCTACTAAAATACACTGCTCAGGGGAGTACTGGGCCAGACAGGAGAGGTCTAGGTCTGTTGTGCCTCTGTATGTGGGTCAGCTCCCTGGCCAGAACTGAACTCAGGTGGGAGTGGAAAGAGCAGTGAAAGCACTGAGACTTAACCCCTACGCGACCAGGGAGGGCCCTCAAGAACATCGTAAGTTTAAAACAGTAATTCACCAAGGAGATTTATAGTAGAAATTTTAATAAAATTAATTTTTTTCTTTTATGGTTCTGAATTGTCCCCAATATTACAACAATATTTTCCATATCATCATCATCTTTTTTTTCTCTCAAATGGTAAGCCTATTGAGACTTTTAGGGTTAATTTAGAGAAAACACACAAGGTATTTTTCTCCCTTTCCAACTGCTGATCAATTAGTCAAATGATTTTCTGGATAATCTATCTTTTTTTAAAAAATGGTATCATTATACAAAGATATTTACATTCTGTCCATACTAATTTACAGTTTGCTCTCCCTCCACATACTTCTGTAGCATTTCTGGTATGGACTACTTGTCCATGGCAATTTTCTCTAATGACTTCATAATCACAATAAGCTATACAATAAAACAATTCCTTTCTGTTTAATACTTTGGCTTTAGCTGGTAGCTTGTATAAGGTCCAAATATATCTTCCAGTCATCAATATTTTTATATCTGAGGTCTTTTTTACTTATAAAATATGAGCTGGTATTACGCAACTTTTGTTTTAAAGTGTTCAACTTGAATTTCACAATATATTTTACTCACAAAGATCAAATTATACCTTCTCTTATAGCTGTGCATGGTGCACCTTCTTCATGTTCTAACCGGATCTCTTTTAATGCCACCAAATTTTCTGTTAACTTACTTCTTCCTTTATATACTGTTGCATATGTACCCTATAAAATATATTTTTGAAAGACACATCAAAGGTTATCACAAATCTCCATTTATACCATCTCTACAATAAAGTCCTACCTGAATATCTCAGCACATATTAAATTCCATTTTGTCAGGAAAACACCACAATGAATTTGTCTTGGTTTTCCTATAGCCAAGAGGACTTTCAGTTCCATATGCACAGCTTCCAGACTTGTAATTTATAACCAACCCTACCGAGTACCTCAAAAGTATGTAAGCACAGGGAAGAATAAGTAATTTATTTTTATATTTGTATCAGATTAACATTGGAGCATTATATTTAGAATCAAAGATATTTTACCTGCAACCGCATGTGGAGATTAAGGAAACCAAGAACATTAACTAAAATTTAAAATGCAAGTAACATTATTAAATTACAAAATATTGCTGCCAGACTCTTAAGAATTTCTGAACATTAACTATCTTTTAAAAAATATGACACAACACTGTACAGGAGATTACTTCTTTCAATATTAGGACAGCCCTGAAACTCTCTTAAGGCTTCTCTGTTAACTAATTCTATTATTTTCTTTGCCCTTTCTCACCTTGGGAAGTAAGACTATTTCAAAATCAGTCGGTACCATTAGCAAGAAAACTAAGGCCTTATTAGCCAAGTATTACCTTCACCTTTAACAATGTGTCTTTACCAAAGACAGTACTTTAATTTTTCACAGGTCTGAACTCACGCAACTTCCCATATGAGAGCAGATAGGAGAGTGCAAGAGGCTAACTAATAAATACCTATTTGCTAGTTACCAAGGAAGTGGAATATTTTGTGCTTTAATAAAGGATTATTAGTTTAAAAGAATTCACTTCCTCTCAAATTGATGGGCTAATTTGAATAAATGAAGGCTTTTTCCCCTTCTAACATCTGGTTGCCTTTTCTAAAAAGATATAATCTTTTGAACAGAATAATGTTTACATTATTTTTTCTAGGTTTGCAAAAACTGGACTAACAGAAGAGATAATAAACAAGAGAAAAGTATCATACATTTTTGAAATAATTTACTTACCTCTCCAAGCTTTTCCAATTTGATGTAGGTTTCCATTTTCCCAAACCCAATTTCTGACTGAAAATAAAAAATTATAAATTTACTATTCTTAAAAATGTACTTTCTCCCTCAATTTCTGAAACTGCTCTGCTCTAAAGATTATCTTGGAATCGAGAAATCTTGATTATAGCTAAATTATAGTATCTGTCAAGTTATAGTATCTGTCATAGTATCTGTCAAGTAATTATAGTATCTGTCAAGTTTATAGTATCTGTCAAGTGTGTGTGTATATATATATATATATATATATATCTCCATCCAATACTGGAACATTTATTTTTTTTTCCATTTTTTTTATTGTTATTTGTGTCTTTAAATACTGGAACATTTAAAGGTTCAAAAACATCAAAGTTCACTATTAAAACTGAGAACCCATTTTTCATAGAGAGAGCAATTAACATTGTGATGAAAAGACCCTGACTTTTAAGATACCATGTATAATTTAATATTATAAAATTTTTTATAAAAGATTACATGATTTTCTTTTTAACGAAACTGCAAAAAAAGTAACTTTTCTCCACCAATTTTGAAGTTTCCTAAGAAATATGGAAAGGATAAAATGTTATTTGTCTCAGGCTTTCTAACTAAAAAATATAAAAGACAACTGAAAGTCACACTCCATTAATGGATCAGGAAATGAATGGTTAACACAGGAGAAATAATATGTCTAAACCTACACCTGGCTCAACACCACTCCTCCCACCAAAAAAAAAAAAAAAAAAAAAAGGCTTTAAAAGTGTGTTCACAGAACCACTGCTTTTAAACCTCAGGCTTATTTGCCTATTTTGTATGCAGTCAAGAAAAGAAGTAGATGGCATTACACCCAAATTTAAAAAGTACAAAGTAAAATCAAAAAAAGTAAAATCATTTAAAAAGTAAAATCAAACAAAACCAAAAATAAAAACATGAAAAGATATAGAAACAAATAGAGATGGGGGTGGGGGGGGGAGGGGGGAGTGGGAGGGGGGAGAGAGAGAGAGAAATAAATTTAGGGAGAGAGTAGAAATAAAAAAAAAAAGTTAAACGAAGAGGAGAAAAAGAATTTTTAAAAAATTGCTTTCTAAGTGGGTCTCTCTGGTGGTGCAAGTTAAGTCCTAGCATTACGAAGCTATTGGCAGTCACTGCAGCAAGAGTTCAAGCTCTGGCCTGGGAGCTTCTCACATGGTGCAGCAGACCTCTCCTGTCTCGCCCGCTGCTCCCTTCAGTGTGTATTTCAGTCAATCTGCCTGTTCTGTGCCCCATTCTGTCTCTGGTGAACCCTCTCACCCCCACCCCATGCCCCCACACACTTGTGGCCTACACCCCAGCTTATGTGCATAAATAAATCTTTTTTTTAAAAAAATTCTTTCTAGTACCTTATAGATAAGTGAAAAAGGCAATAAAGATTCATTTCTCAAAATTATACTAATGTCCATAAATAACCAGGAAAGTAAATAATATTTTTTATATACAATCCCATCTCAAATTTATATAAACTATGCTGGATCATTAAATATTATCTTTTAGTCAAATTCTGGAGGTTCAAATATACAATTTTTTTCTGGAGGTGTTGAATAAAATAGAAATTGGGTATGACAATTTGATTTATTATCATTCACTACCACTTTGAACAAGAGGACAAACTACCTAAAGTTGAATGGTCCAAAGTAGCAGAGGCCCTCAAAGGAATTTTTATCTTTTTGACACAGTGATATTATCATGGCATGTTGTGAGTCATGAGAAAAATTACCTGTCCACATGTAATTTTGAACATGAACAGCACACCAATAAATTCTGGTAAACTAATAAAAACTTGTCACAAAGTGGTATTACTGAATGACTGAAAAACTGCTTCTCTTTGTACTTGTTAAGACCTTTTGTGCTATATACAGTGTTTTACAAATAAATTTTAATTAAAAAAATTTGGTTTTGGTGGGGTGCTTCCTTGATGGCCTAAGAGATTAAGTCTCAGCACTACCAACTCGAAGGCCCGCCGCAAAGGCCTGAGTTCAATCCCTGGCCAGGGAGCTAACCCACATGGCACAGCAGATCTCTCCTGTTTAGCCCACTGCTCCCCTTTGCAGAGTATTTCAGTGGATCTGCCGATTCTGCTCCCCATTCTGTCTCTGGTGAATCCTCTCACCCCCCGCACCTTTGGCCTAGACCCCAGTCCTACGGAAAAATAAATAAAAAAATCTTTTTAAAAATTTGGCTTTGGAACCATCACACACCATCCATCCGGTATTGTTCATATATGACTCAGGATATAAAATTCACACTTTCTATTTATAACTGTAGAATAATAAAGTAAAACTGTAGCAGACAACATTTTCCAAATATAAATGGAGTTTTTAAATTTATATGGGAAATGGGCAAACAACCCACTGTTTTGGTACACAAAGGCCTGATTCTGAATAATCTTTTGGCTTATGTATCTTTTTAATAGTCCCTTTATATATGATCTTAATTTACTCCAGTTAAAGGCTAATTGTGAATGTCACACAAATTATGATATGATAAATGTATTTTCTTCTACCCATATCTAAAATTGTGGTGCTTAAATTCACAAGTACAGAACTATTCTTTTGCCATGAACTTTAAGTCTATGTCATAGCTTTTATGAAGGGAAAAAACTATAATGGGAATAAATGGAAACCATTATCAATAAACAGTGCGTATCTCTGGAGGGAAAATGTCACCACCTGTTAACAATCACAGGCACACAGAAAAATGACTGCAACCTAGGTACTTTTTCTTATCAG
>PVIJ01000445.1:274339-291685 GCA_004024925.1 Scalopus aquaticus | reverse complement strand
ATGCTGAATAGTATTCCATTGTGTATATGTACCACATCTTCTTGATCCAGTCATCTATTTTTGGACATCTGGGTTGCTTCCATACCTTTGCTATTGTGAATAGTGCCGCAATGAACATACGGGTGCATGTATCCTTTCAGATTAGTGTTTTTGTGTCCTTTGGGTAAATTCCCAAAAGTGGTATTGCTGGGTCGTATGGAAGCTCCATGTTGAGCAGTTTGAGGAATCGCCATACAGCTTTCCATAGTGGTTGGACCAGTTCACATTCCCACCAGCAGTGTAGAAGAGTTCCTTTTTCTCCACATCCTTTCCAGCATTTGTTGTTGCCTCTATTTTTAATGTGTGCCATCCTCTCAGGTGTGAGTTGGTATCTAATAGTGGTTTTGATTAGCATTTCCTTGATTATAAGTGATGTTGAGCATTTTTTCATGTATCTGTTGGCCATTTGCTTTTCTTCTTTGGAGAAGTGCCTTTTGAGCTCTTGCTCAGTGAAATAAGCCAGAAAGAAAAAGAAAAATATCAAATGGTTTCACTTATAACAGGAATATAGGGAAACCAAATAGGAGAGAGACACTCAGCAGGTGGGGGGGGGGAGGATAAGGGCACAAAATGGAATAGAAAAGGACACAAGGGACCATGGAGATGGATCACGGGTGAATTGGTGGTGGGCTACCCAAGGGGAATACAAAATGTAAAAGACATAAATAACAATAAAAATATATATTATATAAAAAAAATTATCTGTATTGTCTCAGATCTTGGGATGACTTTATTTATTTATTTTTTTTACTTCTGTCTGCTGTTTGCTTCAGTTTGGATATTTTATATAGACCTATTTTCAAGTTCATAGATTATTATTTTTTAATCTTTAGTCTGCTTTCTGTCCATGCAGTAATGTTTTAAAAATAATTACAGATTACTATTTTTCAGTTCTAGAATTTCCTTTTGTTCAATTTCTCTTTCTGTGCTCTTTGATTCTCTGTCCATTCACTTTGATTGTTTTCTTTTTTGTTCAAATAGCTACTTTAAAGTTATTTGCAAATTTCAACATCTGAGCCATTTCATCATTCATTTTAATTTCCTTTTGAACATGTTGAAAATTTCCTGATTCTTTTTATTATTAAGATTTATTTATTTATGCATACAAGAGCTGGGATGTAGGCCAGAGGTGTGGGGAGGGGCCTGGGGGGGGAGGTTGGTGAGAGGATTCACCAGAGACAGAGTGGGGAGCAGAACAGGCAGGATCCACTGAAGTACACTGCTGAGGAGAGCAGCGGACGAGGCAGGAGAGGTCTGCTGCACCATGTGGGTAGCTCCCTGGCTGAGGATCGACCTCATGCTGCAGTGGCTGCTGATAGCTTCCTAGTACTGAGACTTAACCCCTTGTGCCACCATGGAAGCCCCCAAGATTTCCTTATTCTTTATAAGTCTGGTAATTTATCCTAGATATCATTGTAGAAATTAACTTATATTTTTCTGAAAGGTGATGTTTTTATTAGCCAGTTAACTTTGCTCAACTCATGCTCTCAAACTTCAGTCACTTCTGTGGTGGGCAGCAACTGATATCTCTCTTAATTCGTATAGGCAGCTGGACATCTGTTCATGTGTAGTTTACTGATCAGCCAGAGGGATACTTAGGCAGAGTTTAATTGCAGAATTTGTTTTACTTTCTCTCTGACTCTCTCTTTTCCTGGGATTTCTTCCTTCACTTCCAGCTCTCTCCATGGCTTCAAATTCTGTCCTTTTAATTCTCTAAGCAAGTAAAATTGCTAATTCTGTGTGAGGTCTAGCCAGCCACACACCAGTTGGAGCTTGCCTTCAGCTGAATATCCTAGACTAAGGATTTACTCACTCAGCGCCATTCCTTTTAAGTGTTAATTTCTCTAGTTTTGCCCTAATTTGGGCTTTTCTCTAGTGCTCTCTAGTAGCTGACTTTTATATTTTATCCAGAATTTAAAAGTTGTCTGTAGAATGCTACTCCAGCATTGCTGAAGTAAAACTTTATTAAACATCTTTAAAGGTAAACTTTGTTGATTTTATATATACTGGTTATAATTGCTAAGTAATGTTCTACTGTAATGCATCATATATTATGTCTTCGCTCACTGACATAGTCCTAGGTTCCCCCCAATTCCCTGATACTGTGAATAGTACCACTTAGAACATTGCCTGTGGGGAAGGTTTTGCTGGTATGTGTCTCCCAAGAGTGAGATTGCTAGATGGTAGCATATTTGCATACCTTATTTCATGAGCAAATTCACTTCTAGTAGGAGGTGAATGTTTTCCTTTACTCATGCCCACATTAATCAGAATTGCCCAACTTTAAGTTTGGCAATCTGATGAGTAGAAGGCAGTATCATTTAAATTGCATTTTCTGTTTTCTAGAGAAAATACGTTTTTAATTTTTTATGTCCATTCCCCATTTTTCTGTCTAGTGTTTCAAGTCAGTTCTTTACACTTCCTTGTGATTTTGCCCTATTTTGGTCATAATTAGGCTTTTAATGCAATTGTCAGTATTTTAAATATGAACAACTGTTTAAAAATTTTTAGTGTTTGGTAGTATGTTTTAACATTTGTTGAGGTAATTCCACAAAGTGATCTTCCTAAAAGATAAATGTGATCATATTACTTGAACTAATTCAGTGATAACTGTTGTCTTAGGATACAGTCTGTAGTCTTTAATGTGGTTTAGGAAGGTCTTTGTGAAGTCATTTCTGCTTGTCTGCGCCTCTTGTCTAGACTGCCTAGTACCTCCACACATAAAACATGCTCTTCCTTCCTCTAGGAAATACCGTAGTGTCATGGTACAAAATAGAATGTTAGGTTTTTTTCTGTATTCTTTGCTACCCTTTATTCCCAGCAGTTTGCATTACGTATTAGGTATTCAAAAATTATCAGTTGAAGAAATTGACTTGAATAACTTGGCCCTTATCCTTCACTAATTGTCTAATTGAACTTTTCATACCAGATTAATGTTTAGAGGGAACTAATTTAGCTGATGAGTAAGTTTGTGTTAATGACGATTAACCCCAATGGAAAATTCTTTCAAATTTTCACTTTGTGAACATATGGTACTCATATATCTCCTTATTTGTTTTCGTATTTCTTTACTTAACTCATTTGATCCCTAGAAAAACTCTAGATAGAAAGATCAGGCATCACTTCTGTTTAATGGATGTTGAAATGTACTGTGATTTGCTTGAGGTTCACACAACTGTTTTTTCTACTTCTACCTACTGTTTTTTTTTTTGGGGGGGGGCGGGGGAGAAAGATTTGTTTGTTCAGGCAGTTCTGTATTATTAGTGATTGAATAAAAGCCACTTCAATCCATTGTTGTGCTGAGTATGTTTTAAAGGTAATATTTTATTGTTTTCTTTTGTTGGCGTTTCCTTTTGTTTTCTAGAAATTGTGTTAAGCTTTATGACTGCAGCAATAATGGGCTTCAGTCACTTTAGTATTTTTGAGAAGAGAACTGTGGGTACATGGTTTCACTTAGAGATTTGCCTATAGAACCTTAAGTATTATAAACATTGTTAGACTATTTAACTTTGGAAGGCATGATGTCTTAAATCGTATAATTTCTTCTCTAGGATATGTTAACTACTTTCCACTTAACATTTTATAAAGCAATTTTGGTACGTGCTCTATTCATAATAAGTTGCTGGGGAATTTGGTGTTTTTAGGCAGTTTAGGCACTTGTAGGTTAGAATACTTCTAGCTTCATCAATGTTATTAAATAATTTTGAAATCATTTATGTTGTTAAATAGTTTGAGACCATTTTCCTGATAACTCCGAGATTTGGCAAATCTTAAAAGGTCATATTTTAATGCTCCTTTGTTATATTGAATGTTTTACCGGTATTAGGTACTCTGAAACATGGCCTATTAACCACAACTGTCGAGTGCTCAGGGAACATTCAATAATGGAATTAGCAATTTTCCTTTCAGTTGGTTTGAAAATATGCTAAAGTATCAGTGTTGCTTAAATCTTGACATATGAGCTAGTTTTTAAAAGACATTAATATTTTTCTTTAAATCCCTTTATTTCTGCTCTTTAGAGGAAGTATCATTCTGCAAAGGAAGCTTATGAACAACTTTTGCAGACAGAAAATCTTTCTGCACAAGTAAAAGCAACTGTCTTACAACAGTTAGGTATGTAATAGTATACATTTAGTATAAGTTTTTCTCTATATTTTTTTTTACATATCATGGATGACAACTATGTGGCTCATGTACTCTATTCCTTTTTCTTTTCTTTGCCCAGAGTTGATAGAGTTAATATGAACCCAGCATATTTCCACCCTCTGCTGAACACTGTCCACCTAACAATCCATCTCATTACAATTTTTTTTTTAAGATTTATTTTTTATTTATACATACAAGTTGGGGTACAGGCCAGAGGTGTGGGGCAGCGAGAGGGTTCACCAGAGACAGAGCGGGTAGCAGAACAGGCAGATCAGAAATACACTGCTGAGGGGAGCAGCGGGCGAGGCAGGAGAGGTCTGCCGCACCATGTGGGATTGTCCCCGGCCGGGCGTTGAACTCGCGTCACCGCTGCCGACAGCTCCACAGCGCAGCGCCCAACCGCTGCGCCACCGGGGAGTCCCTCATTACAATTCTTTAGTGCAACTACAACTTTTAATTTCTAAAAGTTATTCTCTGGTACTTAACTCTTGAAAGAGGGGGATTGTATACTTTTTTGGTGCCAGAGATGCTTAATACTTAAGATAAGTCATTTGCCTAAAGTCACTTAGTGACAGGTGAGCTTGCTTTCATAATTTAGTTGACAATATTAACTGAAATGTCTAAAACTTGTGGAACATCTAACACTATAGTTTCTATAGACATGTGACTGTATTTCAGATTTGAAGATGAAGGAATCTAGCCATTTAGGTGTAATGTGTCACTGTCACCAAGAAGATAGTGATCAAGTGTTCTCAAACATTTAATTTTGTTGGTACTTACTGAGTCAAGTTTCTTACCTCAGTTTGGTCTTTAGGTGGGTTTTTTGTTGTTGTTTGTTTTTTACCTTTTTCATCTTTTTGTTTTTTTAGTCTGGGCAATTACTTACTAATTTTAACCCAGTGCTGTAGTATGACTTTTCATAATATGACTATTTTTAGTATAATTTTTAAAATCCCTTATGGTTAGATTTTACCACTTTATGACAGTAATGCATATATCATGATTAATTATATAACATAAGTACATTGTCTCTGTATAACTTTCAATTTTTTAAATTTGGTTTCTGATAGAATTTTACCTGAGTTATCCATACTTGTAAAAACTATGGAAATATTGTTTTTAATCAATTACATGTCGTGTTTTGGTAATTAAATTTGAATCTTTAAATTAAAACGTTTTTAAGTACAGTATAAGAAGATGTATTCCTAAGTAAAAAGAACAGTCATACATCTTTAGAATACAGTTACTACTTCAACTACTATTTGAATATAAATATTTTTATCCACACTATTTATAATTTAGCTTTTATGCAGTTTAGCTATAATGAATGTCAAGAACAAAACTGCACATGCCTTTTAAATTTAAGAAAGGTTTGAAATAACTTTGTTTTTAATAATGTCCATATCACTTGCCCTCTTTGGCTTTGGCTTACCAAATTTCAGAGTGTGTAAGTAAACTTTTCCTGGTTTTGAAAGGAAAAATACTTCTCCTAATTAAGTCTAATTTGTGTCTGCACAGCAATCTTTCCTACTTGCAAGGCATGTTGCTTAAGCATCTCCTTTTAGAGCCTGTTGCTCCAGGTCCTGTTCTTACTAGTAATAGCAGGAGAGATAAGGGAGAAAAAGATGAATAATCATGTGATTGACTTCTCTTTTCATACAATATGGTAACTCAGTCATCTTAAAATATCTTTCGGAACACGGCAACTATAATGAACGTCAGAAAAATAAGGATCCTTGTTTGTTATATATTTAATGGGCTATACACAAAGAGCAGAGCTGATTTTATGCACTTGAATGGATCCACAACTCAAATTGATTTCCTGACAATTTAAACCAAACTTGTTTCTCTGTGTCTTGAAAGTTTAGAATACACTATTCTGTGATCATATCTTTTAATGGCTTTATATAGCCACCTATCATTTATTTATAGTGAAAAGTGTGTAAGTTTAAGGTATAAATGATTACTGCAGTCAAGCTAATCAACAAATCAGTCTCCTTACATAGTTACATTTGTTTTTGTGTGTAATGAGAGCACCTGAAATGTACTGTCTTAAGCAAATTTCCAGTGTACATTACATTATTTTTAACTGTAGTCACCATCTATATATTAGCATTCTAAAAGTACGTGTCTTAGTTAACAGCAATTTTGTGCCTTTTGACCAACATCTCCCGCATTTCCCCGCCTCCTCAATCCCGGTAACTGCTGCTCCTCAATGATTACATGTATATGGCATTTTCAGATTCCACGTATATGTGAAATCATGCAACATCTAAATTTTATTACTAAACATTGCTGGTACCCCATTTTGTACCGTTCTTATTTGCACCATTTGAATATACTTTTCAGATGGCCTTGAGTTTTTTGTCAGATTTTTATTTTTTTGTATTTTTTATTTTACATAAACTGTGATTATGTGTGGCCACTGGCAATAAGATAGGGATGTATATATGTGTTTTAATCCAAACTGTAATAAATAATTTGATTATATAGCCTTATATCATTTTCTTTGGGTTAATAGACAATCTTGGAGCTTCTTAAAATGCATATAAATTTTTCATTATCAGTGAGTAAAATTTGACATCATTATATTCTTTGTTTTATAACTTGGGATTATTTAAAACACCAGCATTAGAAGAGAGGAACTACAGTTTGTAGTCTCCAGTGTTAGATTAGTGCTTGAAATCATTTTAATTTCTCTTGAATATGAGGGAAAAAAATCATAGTTTTTACTGTACCTTCCTTTGAGAAACAGATTTTCTTCTGTCCAGTACTGGCAGTTGTCAGTTTTGGGAGTGTGTATGCCAAACTAAATGAACACATTGACTTTTACTTGTGCGTTTTCTACGTTGTATTCTTTAAAATAGAATAATTGTCATTTATGTAAATATTTTCAATCATTTACTATAGGTTGGATGCATCATACTGTGGATCTCCTGGGAGATAAAGCTGCCAAGGAAAGCTATGCTATTCAGTATCTCCAAAAATCCTTGGAAGCAGATCCTAATTCTGGCCAGTCCTGGTATTTCCTTGGAAGGTGAGACTTACCAGACAGTTAAGTTTTGCTTTTGTTTATTCTAGCTAAGAGATTTGAATTATGATCTGAACGGTTAATTTATATTTGTAACTTGATCAGGTTGTTTCCTCTTTAAGTATAGAAGATTTCTGAAAGTTAAAAAACGAAAGAAAAATTTGAATGTGGTAGCTTTCTCACAGCATGATTGGGTCTGCCAGGGCATTTGTCATTTGCTTATTGAAATTTCATTTGACTTGAATTATTTCTGGTTTTTAAAAAGTCAAGTCAGATAGTAAGTCTTCATTTATTTAAATGCCTTTCCAATTTCGACTATTTTCTCTAAATATCTACTTAAGAGAACAGAGATTCAACCGGTCATTCTGCCTGGTGACTACCACTAGCCAAATGCAAGTTTGGTATTTATAATTTCGATCAATGATGCATACCTTAGAATGGACCTATTAGTTTAATAGTTGATCTCAAATCGCAGCTCTACTAGAACTCTCACAGTGAGAAAGTGGATACATTATTTTTGGATTTGTTGGAAAGGAAAAGTGCCATGTAGTAAAAAAAATAATGGAAATAGTTTTCTTTTTTCTGTATCTTGAATGTCTGAATTATGCTTGCTAATTATCTGAAATATACCTGGTATGTACATATCTGATAGATCCTATTTTTGGAACATCGTCAGATTGTATTTTGGTTCCTGACTGATTTTAACTTGAATGGTATGGTGGAAAGATCAGCATTTTAGAAAACTCAAGTCTTGTTTACATTACTGTTTTTAGAATCATGGATGGTATAGTTAAACCTTTTGAGACTTCAGTTTTATTTTAACCTGTTGGGTAAAAGGATTGTATTAGATCAGTGATTCTCAATAAGGGGTTCTTTTACCCCATTGGGGATATTTCTTAATGTCTGGAGACATCTTGGTTATCACATCTATGGGGAATGCCATTAGCATTTCGTGGTTATAGTCCAGAGATGGTGTTGAACATCTTATAATGCAAAAGATAGCCTACTACAAAAGACTACCTGACCTAAAATATTAATAGTGTGTACAAAAATTTACTAGAAAGGTACCTGTTTTTAGCAAGAATTTTCTAATCCCTTCCCAGGCTTATGAAATCATCAATTTGGGTTGCTTTTAATAAAGCTTGAGAAACCAACCCTTGTCTTTCATTAAAGATCTTTGGGAGCAGAACCTGTATCTTACCATCTTTGTAGCTTCTTGTCTTACACAGCAGCTAGTCTGTATATGGAGTACACTAGCAAACGAAGCACCATTTGCATTTGGAGCTAGTGATATGCAGCAGGAAGCTTCATAGTGACTGGAAAGTAGGTCTAGTCCTGGGAAATAGGGCTTCCTAGTTAGTCATTGCCTCTGGTGCTAACATTTTTATATGAAACTCCCTTTAAATATAGATTAAAAGGAATGTATACCAGAAAGTATTTTCCTTTTGACCTAAAAAAATTAGTAGTTTAATTAAACAATATAATGTGTGGATGTCTTTTTAGTAAAAGTTATTTTTAAAAAAATTGTAGATAGGTAAAAATACATAATGAAACATTTTAAATTGCTGTTGTAGTAATGCTTTAATTTCCAGCTCAGTGAGCAGTATTCCAGGTTTTTTTCTTGTCAGCTAATTGATTTTACATTTTAAACCATTGATACACTTTTACTTGAATATTTGGTTGAAACTTTCCAAATATATAACACACTTTATTGACTTCTCCACAAAGGATATTTGCCACAATTTGATTTGTTTTGAGGTTCAAGATTATATTAGACATACATCATTTCTTATATGTAATAAATGAGTTCTGTTTTAGACTGTTTTGTTGATGCTTACTTCTTAACCCTGTTTTACTGCCTTCTGTTATGTTACTTCTAATCTGTTTTCTTGTGAGAAGATTTTTGTAAACATTGTGTTTTAGAAGTTATTAACGCTCTGAATGAAGACCTCAAGTGTCAGTAAGCAACTTTGGGATTTGACGACCCTAATATTTCTGAGGCTTTTTATTACTTACCTCTGCATTCAGGTCTGTGTTGAAGATTGAACTTGTTCAAAAGTTGGCATGTGTTTATCACAAGGAAAGTGTAATGTGAATGCTGTGTTACTACCACCAGTCATTGACTATGTTATTACAGAACGTTTAGCATGTCAGCGATGGGTGGGCCAAGGAGGTTATTTAATTAACCCTGTAAACCCTGTCATTTAGTAATGTAGAAAGTGAGTTCAGAGGAGTAAAATGTTCTGTCGAAGGCCATAGTCATACAGGTAATTAGCATCGGAGCAGGGACTAGATCTAGCATCACCCAGTGCTTTTTTAAATTACACAAGGTTGTCTCAGAGAGGAAGTTAGTAAAGTTTCGTTAGAGGAAAACTGGTTGGTGGTTGGACTGGGCACCTGTATTTTGGGCTCATTGGTTTTTTACTTTTAGTTTGTTGAAATGGGGTATGAAAACATTGGTTTTAGAAATCGCTGCTTATAACCCCCGGGCTCTACCGGGGGAACGGCAGCAATAAAATATTTTCCCGCATGCGCACACATAATTACTGCTTATACCTCCCAGAGATTAGATAAATTTGTCTGTAAATTTGAGATTTTTGACTTTGATTTAACAGCAACCCTGAGCTTGTTTTCTACTCTGTTAAACATTTCCTTTCTTTCTCATGTCTGTCCTGTTTGGCTTTGTTAATGACCTCTTTGCATGAATTCTCCTTTCACAAAACAGCAGATCTCTCTTGACACTGCTTTCTCTGTTTTAGTCACTGGCATTACTTACATTGCCTAATCCACAAGATTAATGATCCCTTAGATTCACTTTTACTTCTCATTTATAGGAGTCCTGTGTTCTTATAGACCTTCTTCCATATGGATGAATTCCAAATCTAGATTTCTGTTCTTCAGAATATTAAACATCAAGACCACGTCTCCTATTCTTTAACCTGGAATTACCCATTTTAATATCCCCATCTCTTGTCAAAAGTCAGCATATTTCAAACCTCACTCTTCATATTCTCTCCCAAGCGAACTATTCCCTTTTATTTGTTACCAGTGACATTAACCACTTTTTCCTATTTAATTAGACTTAAAAACTAAGTTATAACCCCCTCCTCAACTCCCATGATATTAATTCACTCACAAAGTCTTTATCAATCTTTTGGTTTATTGTTTCTCTCATTATTTTCTCTTTCTTAACCACTTCCATTATTTTCACCCAAAGTTTGGCCCGTTATAAACCAGTGAGTATAGCCACCTTTTTTTTTTTTAACTGTCCATAATTTATTTTGTGTTTAACCTGTACATTGTTAGCAGATTAATATTTCTGTAAGGTCTTTTCCTCGGACTATTTTCTTCATTAGAAAAACTTCAATATATTCTTGCACTGGATTTAAAATTTTCTCATTTTGTATCTGTGCTATCTAACGTACATAAGGTTTTGCTTACACTGTTTAAACAACATTTTGAAACACCTTCCCTCATCTTCTCTGCCTGAATCAGTGGTTCCCAGACTTTTGTGTTAAATGAATCAGTAAGATTTCAGTAAGAGTAATGAGGATCAAAATAGTGTTTGGGCAGGTACAGACAATTAAAAATCTTTTTGCTGTTTACTCTCAGCTGATCATATTCTAAAATAAGTCAATAACAATACTAATTTTAATTAGTTTAATGGAAAATTGATGTATGTGTATGCACGTATATGTTTTTCTATTTTGTTAGCTTTGCCAAATTGTATACTGGCTGGTAATTGGGAATCACTGATCTAAACATATTCAAATCCCTTACTCTTGTCCTTCCCTTTCTTAACCTTTCCTAAATCTTGTGGTGTAGATAGTGGTCTCTGCTACCGTAAATTCTCAGACCATTTGTGCTAGCCATTTGATACAGCGTTATGACATTTAGGTGTCTTTACTCCTCAGCTGAAATTGTAAGCTCCTTGTTGACAGGGACTGGGTTTGTTTTTTTGGTTTCTTTTTTTTTTCCCCTCAGAGCGAGAAGATAATTTTTGTATTTGTAATTTTAGCTGCTGTTCTTTGTGTCCATGGGTACATTTGCATTAAGTAAATGGCAGATTCTTGATATTTAATTGTACCTTGCTACCCTTACTACTTATGAAATATTGCACTTACCCTATTTTATATTGTTTTTGATAGTGAAATTAACTATATCTTATGTTTGTATTTTTATGAATTAAATAATGTTTTCCCTTGTTGTCATTATTTAGGAAAGGAGAATTAAAATCTGATTCAGCACATCTTCCCAACGCAGGATGTTTTTCTTGGTTTCCAACTGTATATTCTTAGAAAACGAGAGATCAAGCTGTATAAATACTGTGTGTGCGTGCATGTGTGCGTGCACACTCTGAATATTACATTGAAGTGATAATGGCCTTTAATTCAAATAGTGTTCATGAATGTAGCATGTTTTAGCACCTGTCAGTTTATAATATAGTTTACTGAAGGGTTAATGGTAATGTACATTATAGTTAACATACATACACATAGATATTTTGGGTTATTAAGTTTTTTTGTTTTTTTTTTTGCTTTGATATAGTCCATCCTTTCAGCAAATAAATGAATTAATTCAATATTAATGGGATTTTCTTGATTTTTCCCTCCCCTCTCAGGTGCTATTCAAGTATTGGGAAAGTTCAGGATGCCTTTATATCTTACAGGCAGTCTATCGATAAATCAGAAGCAAGTGCAGATACATGGTGTTCGATAGGGTAAGACTTTCTATAAAAATAATGGTATTATAAGTGATACACAGAGATGTTGCATCTTTTAATATTCTTAGTAGTTTATATCATGTTACAAAGTTAAGTAGTTCTTCTTAGTCAGTGTTTTTCTTCCTCCCCCCCAATTTATCTTTCCAGCGTGCTATATCAGCAGCAAAATCAGCCTATGGATGCTTTACAGGCCTACATTTGTGCTGTACAGTTGGACCATGGCCATGCTGCAGCCTGGATGGACCTAGGCACACTCTACGAATCCTGCAACCAGCCTCAGGATGCCATTAAATGCTACTTAAATGCAACAAGAAGCAAAAGTTGTAGTAATACCTCTGCACTTGCAGCACGAATTAAGTATTTACAGGTAAAATTTTAAATAGCAGTTTTTTAAAGGCACATGTTTCCCTAATACACTCAGACAGGAGGAGGGTGGCTGGAAAGTTTGTCTAGTTGTGTTTTGATGTCTATAATTTGTTTCCATATTTTGTAAACATACCATAGCTTGTAATATTATTTTACTTTTCATTTTAAGTAAGATATGCAATATTTTAAAAGATGCTCTTTTGCACATTTAATCTGTTGATGCATATTAATTTACATAATTTTTTTCTATGTGCTGTCTGCATTTTTAAGTTGTCATAGCATTTTAGAGAAAAGAACACAAACACTGTCTTTCACTCTTGCTTGGAGTTTCATGAGAAGACAGCTATGAGAACTCTGAAAACAGAGCTCAGCTTTATTTTAATTCTCACAAAGGTTTATATTCTGGTTACCCTCTTAATACTTAGTATCTTACTGAAACCCCAAATTAAGAATCTATTTTCTTTTAAAACAATTAGTTATAGCATTTAGGAAGATTTAGTGGACTTGCTCTTACTCAAGTAGGCTTGTGTTAAATTTGCTTTTTACATAATTTTTCCTAGGCTCAGTTGTGTAACCTTCCACAAGGTAGTCTACAGAATAAAAATAAATTACTTCCTAGTATTGAGGAGGCATGGAGCCTACCAATCCCCGCAGAGCTTACCTCCAGGCAGGGTGCCATGAACACAGCACAGCAGGTGAGAAGTTGGGTTATGTTCTGCAGGTGCCCAGCTTTAAGGGTTCTTTTCAAAATCTGTAGTGGTCAAGCATATTTTACTAAGCACAGAAGGCTTTTATTAATGAAAAGCCTTTTGACTTAATTGTGAAGGGAATTCAGATCAAAATGAAACTCCCTCTGATATGGGAAAGGGGTGCCAATTTAGAACCTTTGTGCATTTTCATGAATTTGAAGATTTCTTAAAATGATGCTACAGTGATTTATTTGATTTTTAAAGCAAGTTTTTCAAAGGAAGGTACACATTCCTCCATTAATGATTCATTTGATTTTGATTTTCAATAATTGCCATCAGCGATGTCCACATAGCTTTGAAAAGTATGCAACTTGTCAAGTTTTATAATTTGAAGGAATGAATTAAGAATATATAGAACCCTATTTTTGTCTTCCTTCTGTGATTCTTAGGCATGTAAACCTCATCATCCAAATACTGAACCTGTATTAGGCCTCAGTCAAACACCAATTTCACAGCAATCCTTGCCACTACACATGATTCCTTCTAGCCAAGTAGATGACCTGTCCAGTCCTGCCAAGAGGAAAAGAACATCTAGTCCAACAAAGGTATATATTTTAGAGAAATAGAAAATTCCAGTCAAAAAAGAAACTCACAACTGCCCTGAACTTGTGCAGTTTGACCATCTCCTGTCCTTTATTTTAAACCTGTGGACATCAGAGAGTGAAAGGTTTGAGTTTTTCCATCCCAATTCTTAGCATCATATTAAATATAAAAAGTAGGAATAAATTTGCATTCATCAAATCATTTTATTCATCTCCCTGCCGTTAAGATCTCAACACACTTTTCATCATCACTTTCTACTGACATTGAAATAAATTTGATGTTGGATCTAGTGGACAGTGTGGTGTTTAGGTTAGCCATTGGGCCATAGTTTAGGGGTGGGCCTTTGTGGGTGGTTTAATGAAGAATTAATATTTTTTTATGATTTTCTGAATTTATGCATGTAAAATTATTTTTAAAAGAATTTGATGTCCTGACATCTTTCTTATTTGTAAATATTTCAATTCATAGTCATTTGGTCTCCATTAGTCATTATCGTTAACTATGGATTTAACTAAATATTCTTTAATTTTCTTTAATCAATTTTTCTCAGAACACTGTTGATAATTGGAGTAGTGGCCATGCAGTGTCACATCCTCCAGTACAGCAACAAGCTCATTCATGGTGTTTGACACCACAGAAATTACAGGTATGTAGGATGTACTTTTGACAGATTGCCTTTTCTGTTCAAAAAGAGTAGACGTGTACTAAGCTTTAAGTTTTTAAAGTATTTTAGAGGTGAATTGCAGTGGTTTCAACTAAAATGCACAAGTAAAATGAATCCACATTTACCAGAGTAATGGAATTCATTCTTGATTTTCATATATTTTTACTATATTTTTTTAAACAGGTAATATATTCACATGGTTCAGACCACATAAGTGTGAACATAGGGTGTAAAGAGTAAATTCTCCTTCCAGCTCCTGTTCCTACCCACTCAGTTCCACTCCTGAGAGACAGCCAGTATTACTAATTTCCTATCTTTGCAGAGCTATGGAATGCATGTACAAGCAAATATGCATCTCTCTTCTCTTATTATTTTTCTCTCTTTTTACACAAAGCGTAAAATACTACTGTTAATGTTTTTTATGGACCTTTCCATGTCAGTATATGAAGAGCTTTCTTATTCTTTTATGGCTGCACCATATTTCTTTATGTAGATGTTATACCTTTATTTAAGCAGATCACTAATTTTAGATAGCCAGGTTGTCTTCATACTTTTCCTATTACAAGCAATGTTACTTTAATATACTTGTCATAATGTTTTTTAAGCTTAAAGAACTTTCTCTGAATACTGAAAAATATGAGCAAAATACTATGTCCATTTTTTTCAAAGCTTACATTACAGTAAACCTTTGTCATGTGACTATTTAGTTCTTAACTTTCTCAAACTTCTTAGAGAACCTGATCTTGGGGTTGATTGCTGTAGGTCAAAAATTAGTATCTTTGACTAGACAATGATTCTGAGTTTTATCTAGTCATTTCAGGCAGAGGTTGCTTAGAATACTGAGTTTGTTTCTTAGATATGTCTTTGACTCTATTTTCCTTTCTTCTTCTAGCACTTGGAACAGCTACGTGCAAATAGAAATAATTTAAATCCAGCACAGAAACTGATGCTGGAACAGCTGGAAAATCAGTTTGTCTTAATGCAACAACACCAAGTGTGTATAGCATTTTTGCCCTTAAAATTTGCTAGTGTTTTATTGTAGTATTTATTTATAGTGTAAATATTGAGTATTTTTAGTGATTGGAACATCATTTGAGGGCATCTTCATCCAATTTCCACTGTTTACCAGTGTTTGGTGAAATTTAGTAATCTGTGCGTCTTTAAATACTAATAATAGATAATTTTAAACACAAGACTTGGCGTTTTGTTTATTTGCATACTGTTTTACATATTTTAAAGGATTTATTAACAAACTATCTTACGCTGAGGTGTGGGTTTTTTGGGCTTGTTTACTTTGGAGGATCTGGATTATAAATGTAGTAGAATGAAATTCTGAGATCCTCTATTTTGTAATTAAGGAAAAAAACTTATAAATTCCAGCATTATTTTCAGCTGCTTGCTTTTTTCTTTACTAAAGATGCTTTTATTAAATAAAACAGATTCCTGCTTTTCAGAGAAAGCTTATCTAAATAAGAACAAACACAATTTCTTGTTTTTAGTGTGTGTGTGTGTGTGTGTGTGTGTGTGTGTGTGTGTGTGTGTGTGTGTTTAACCTGTAGAAATCAAATGTTAGGGTAAAATCAAAGATTAATTATACAACTTCATATTCTAACTCTCTCCCTTATGGTACACACAAGCAACATTTATTTTTCATTTGTTTTTCTACAGATGAGACAAACAGGAGTTGCACAGGTACGATCTACTGGAATTCCTAATGGGCCAACAGCTGACTCATCACTGCCTACAAACTCAGTTTCTGGTCAGCAGCCACAACTTGCTCTGACCAGAATGCCTAGTGTCTCTCAGCCTGGAGTCCGCCCTGCCTGCCCTGGGCAGCCTTTGGCCAATGGACCCTTTTCTGCAGGCCATGTCCCTTGTAGCACATCAAGAACGCTGGGAAGTTCAGACACTATTTTGATAGGCAATAATCACATAACAGGAAGTGGAAGTAATGGAAACGTGCCTTACCTGCAGCGAAACGCACTCACTCTACCTCATAACCGCACAAACCTGACCAGCAACGCAGAGGAGCCGTGGAAAAACCAACTATCTAACTCCACTCAGGTAATAGAAGGATTAGCTGCCTTTTTAGCTTCTCATATTATAGTTGTCTTTATTTGGTTTTATGCAATTTGAAAGGAAACGTTTTTGATAAGCAGCATATAGTACTATGATGTTATTTCCACATTATGACTCAGTATATATGTACATGAATATATTTTCTTTTCCATTGTAAAATTTATACATGCAGGGCCTCCCTGGTGGCACAGTGGTTAAGCGCTGCTCTGTGGAGCTGTTGGCCCAGCTGGGGAGATTCCCACATGGCACGGCAGACCTCTCCTGCCTCTCCCGCTGCTCCCCTCAGCAGTGTGTTTCCGTTGATCTGCCTGTTCTGCTCCCCACTCTGTCTCTGGTGAACCCTCTCGCCACCCCACGCCTCTGGCCTGTGCCCCAGCTTGTATGCATAAATAAATAAATATTTTTTAAAAAAATCTTAAAAAAAATTATACATGCATCCCTACACACAATATCTATCTTAGAAATTTCAAAAGGAAAAAGAAAATAAATCATATAACCCCTTCCCCCACCAAGGCCACTGTTAGTTTACAGTGACCTCACAAGCATTTATATAATGTTACTTATTTTTGCATATGTGTGCACTTATAATTAGCATATGCTAGGTGGTAGGTATTCACTCTGGTGGGAATAAAAGACCATTAAAAAAGTAGTTGTGATAAATTAATATGAAGTGTGACTTTGTTGGAAAAGTGTTACCAGAATACCTGGGAGGGAACAGAATCTCTAGAAACTAGAGAATTTGAGAGGGGAGAGGGTTGATAAAATGTGCCTAGAGTATAGATGATAAAGTGGGGAGAGTGAAATAGGGAGCTGAAGGGTAGTAAAGTAAGTTGCTTAATTTGTCTCGAAGAGAGTGGAGCCTCTAAAGTTTCAAAACGGTACTGGATTTCACAAACGTTTTTTATCAAAGAAATTTGCATATTTTGTTCAGTTGTTCACTGTTAGACATTTAACTTTCGAGCTTTTACTTCTGAATATTTGTATTGTTTTTATGGAATGGACACTC
>PVIJ01000445.1:49339-269339 GCA_004024925.1 Scalopus aquaticus | reverse complement strand
AATCTCTAAATCAGACTGAATTCTTCTGCAACACTTTGTGAGATTCCTGAAGTTCTAAAATTTGACTCTTTAGAAATTTAAGGCTTTTATATTAATGTTTTTGTCTAGAAGTTATGGTATCATTCACTTCACCTCAGGCTATACTGTGCTCTCCTCAGACACAGTCCCTTCTGCTTTCTTCCCACTTGCTGCTGGGGCCTCTTTCCTACTTCCTAGATACTGCTGCTGCCATTTTGCTGGAAGAGTCATCTTTTCTGCTTTCTGTAGACTCAAGGCAGTTGTTTGAAAATGGGGCAGAGTGGGAGGGGGTTTAGGTCCAGACCTAACATTACAGACTAAGTGGGACCTATCGGTGCTTAGGAGGAACACTGTCAGAGCGCCTTGAAGGGTACAGGTCCTGAACAGTATGTATAGTAGCAGTTGCCATAAGCTTTCATCAGTAAAGTCTTATGCTATGAGCACTTAGGTATTATTGTATTTCTTAAAGTATATTAAAGATTATAATCTTAAATCTCAGTTTTGAGGTCTATATAAACATTCACTTCAGAATTTAAAGCAGTCTTACAGTTTTATTTTCAGCTTTTAAGATAATTTTCCCTTATTACTGAGATTTAGTGCTCTTTTTCTCTCCCTGTCCCTCTCCCAGATGCAGAAAGCCATTTGGACCCCTGTGGTTGCTTGGGTTATTTCAGTAAATCTGTGTCTCAGTTTATTAATGAAGAGACAACAAATGTTCTGATAAATTGGAGATAAAAATTTTCTGAGGCCTAGAGAAAAAGTCAAGACAGCCAGATGATAGGCATTGTGATTGCTATTTCTGTTCTATGATGGTATCCTGTGCTGGGCAGGAGTCCAGAACTCAGAAAAGTGACAAAGGTGCAAGGTATATGTCTCTGGGATAGGATTTTCCTATATAACCAAAGATAATTTTAGTGTAGATTGGTTTGTCCACAGAACACTTTCCCTAACAAATGAAGTAGATAAATTTGAAAGTAAATGTAAGACAAAAGTTTAATTGGGCAATGCCTGACTTAAATTCTCCCTACTCTGTTCAAGGATAGAATTTCAAAATGGGGGAAAGGAATTTAAAATGGGATAATCTCTAAATCCTTTCTAGCACCTTTTTTCATCAATGTTAACATCTTTTTCCACTTTGGATTGTTACATTAGTTTTCAGCATCTGGTTTGAAGTATTTTAAACAGTGTTGGATACGTAACACTTTTATGTTCGGAAGATTAAGTCTGTACCTGTTATCCATAGCTCTGTCCTTTGCATTATGATTGGTCAGCGTATTTTAAGTAGAAAGGCTTACAGTCTCTCTATAGACAAGTACTTATATCAGGGTACTTCAGGGAAATTCCAGTTTTTCTCAGACTTGATCTCAATAGGAAAGTAACCAAATGTTTAAAATACAGTAAGAAACTGCTAGATATAATTTGATTGCATTGCTAGAATAAACTATGCTCTTATTTTTACACACGTAGTTTTTAAAAGTATTAATTATTTTAATATGACTCTTGTTTGACTCATTTTAATGTTGGAGTGGTTAGTGCTATACATTAAAAAGTGGTTGCCTTTGTTTCTTCTGAGGTTTAAAGTTTTGATTGCAACTTTTCAGTGGTTGAATCAGTATCAGCTGTATTAGTCAAGCCTCACCTTTTCTGTTCTTGTTTTTAAAAGGCAACAATAAATAAAAGTAAAGGACAGCTACATTTTTTACCTGTTTTACTTTCCCATTTGCCTTTTTTCTTTTTGATTGTTGGAAAACTGTAGAAATGATACAGAATTCTACTAATCCATCATACTCTGTTTTCTAGTCCCTTTTCACGACTTCTTGAACATTTAGAGGCTTAAATTTTGGTGCCATATTTAATTATCATGAGATGCTCTTTTATGGTACAATTGTAATACTTGGTCCATCTCTCAATTATTTGGAATGTTACTCATTTATTATATACTACTTGCATTTCCTGCTCTGGACAACAAACTTTTTTTATTTTTATTCAATCATATTTTGTTTTAAATTCTGAAGTTAAAGATTGGCAGGCACACAATTCAGCATGAAACTATATCGATATTGTAAATGAATTATTAATGTTTGTTTTAACATTAATTCTTGGAATTCTTTTCCAATCTCTGTTAACTCTACTTTTATAGCATTTACAAATTAGTGCCATGTTTATACCAGAATCTAAAAGCTTAAATGTATCATGTCTACCTTCATTTAAAGCCCATTCATATTTTGTGAAGAGATGTTGAAAACTGGCATTAAGTAGAATATTCATTTGTTTAACCTTTTATTTGTTGAACTTAAAATTTCATCTTAATAACTTTTGTACATTTTTTTAATAAGCCAGTTATTGTAGCTGAAACATCAAGCCTTAGTTTTATTTGTGCCAACTAAAGCAGGCTGATTTGGAAGGTTTTTTCAATGTAGCAAAAACTTAGGAAAATTAATTTTGTTTTGACCTCTATTACCTGTTATGAAAACAGGTTGCTAATTTCTTTTTCAGTAAGTAAAATTACTAAGTTCTTACTACGTCTGTACCAAGTTCTTATCTGAAATTTTGATATTTAAAAATTTTAAAATATTTATCAGTATTTATGCATTGATTATTTTTTAACTTGTAATAATTGGATGAGGGAGGTTAGTTAACCTGGAATTATTTGAAGGCTCAAAATTATTTCTTGTTAATTTTTCTCAGTTGGTGAGAAACTAAATTGAGAGTATCTTTATTTTCTTACACTGGAAAAATTACATTTTGGGAATAATTCTACCATATTTTAAGAATTTATTAACATAATTTAACAAAATGATACCTTCATTAAAAGAAAAGAAACCCCAAGTACTAATAAGTAGTAATTATATAGAGTCAGAGAATGGGTAGCAAAGATGCACCCAGTTTAAAAAATTGGTATAATTTGCCATAAAAGTTAGTATATAAGAGCCTTGATGAATTTCATTGGTCAAGTTATTACACAGAAAATTTGCAGGTTTGAGAAAAGAAAGGAAAAGTTCTTTTCAGGTTTGAGAATTATCACAGATAAGCTGATTACAACTACTGAGATGAGACATAGAGACACATATCCTATTTATACTATTATGTAGACCTTTTTTGGGCTAAGTTATTGTTTTAACAATTAATGAAAAGAATCTGATGGTGGAGAGAAAACTGAGGTTTGTGTTCTTTAAGTGAAGAGAATAAATGGAAACATTAGGAGCAAGAGAAGGAATGTGGTCAGTAATCCATGTGTTGGTGTATCTTTTCTTTTGTTTTTCTTCAGTGGAAAAGAAAGGAATCCAGTTAAGTATTTGCTGAAATTGTAATAATTACTATTTTTTCCCTGATGAGTCCAAATCTCATGAATTTATAAAAGTGTTCATTAATTTAATTAGGACAATTCAGGATTTTTTGTGTGTGTCTTCTAAATAAATATACAGCTAATTTATCCCCCCCCCTTTTTTTTTAAGGAATCTAGGTAAAAATGGCTTATCTAACAGTAGCATTTTATTGGATAAATGTCCGCCTCCAAGACCACCATCTTCACCATATCCTCCTTTGCCAAAGGACAAGTTGAATCCACCTACACCTAGTATTTATGTGAGTCTGAATTGACTGATAAGAAATAATCAAACCAGTATTTACATTGACCTGACTTACAAGATTTTGCTTGAAATCAGTATGGATGCCTTTTAGGAAACATTAAAATTATTGGCAGTAGCTTGTATGTTTGGGGGATTTATACATCTATCTCCCCCTAGACCCCAAAAAAGATGTTATCTGCCTTCACAAAAAGTATTTAAGAGCGTAAAATGTGATATGTCACTAAAAAGCCAATTAGGTTATTAAAATTGAATATTAGTTTTATGGAAATTTAGACATCTGATATAGGAAGTTGATAAGAGTTCAGTCAAAGCAAGTCTTATATATGTTTTTCCCAAATAGGTCTTCCTACCCCATTTCCTTCCATTACTTCTACCCCAAATAAAAAAAACTTTATAAAGTTTGGTTTTGGGGATTTGGCCATTTTGCCTACCAAAACCCCTATGTTAATCCTTTAGGATTATTGATCCTTCAGTATGGTAAGGAAAGCACTGGGATAGAGTTTACTAAAACCTTAAAGCTGAGATCTGGAGGGGAAAATGCAAAATTAAGATTTATCTTTTATGCATCTACTTTCATTTTAGTAATATTTTTTAAAACACTGATTTTTTTTCTTTTTTCAAAAAAACTCATAACATAGAATTTGCCATCTTAACCGTTTTTAAGTTTAATGTATATTCTCATCATTGCACACTAGCGCTCTAGAATTTTTTTATCTTGCAAATCTAAAATTTGATACACATTTAGAACAACTACTTTTTCTCCTCCCTTCAGCCCCCACAAACACTATACTTTTATATACGTGAGATTTATACACAGCGTTTCTTTTAGTCACTGGCTTATTTTCACTTAGTGTTTTTGCAGTTTGTTCAGTTTGTAGTATGTGGTAGGATTTTCTTCTTAAGGTTGAATAAGTTCTAAAACACTTTGATTACTTTAAATACTTTCTCTCCCACATATTTTGTCAAGATAAAATGGACAAAAGAAGTATGTATATTTACTGTCTTAATTGCAACTTGAATCAAAAGGCATAGCAATATAATGCTATAAAGTGTAAAACAAATAATGACATGCAATGCATTATTTTTTAAATTGTTATGAATAATGAATATGAATTTGGCATACTCTTTAAATTTAAGGTCTGTTTTCCAAAATCTAATCATAAATTTTAATTTTACAGTTGGAAAATAAACGTGATGCTTTCTTTCCTCCATTACATCAATTTTGTACAAATCCAAACAACCCTGTGACAGTAATACGTGGCCTTGCTGGAGCTCTTAAGTTGGGTAAGCTTTAGATAAGAAAAAGGAAAAGTTTGTGTATTTCCTTTGCTGTCTTTCAGCCTTTAAAGCACTTACAAGAACAAATTTCTATTACTTTACAGTTTTTCATTTTGATACTTGTCTTGTTCTATGTGTGTGTGTATCATTTCTTTTAATCCATTACATGAAGCTACAGTGATGATATTGCTTACTCTGGTGGATTTTTAGTTTAGCTTTTACTTGGTCTCACTGTAGAATTATAACTGGTTTAGGTTGACCAATAGAATTCTTTTTAATATAAAATTTAAGTAAAATTTGATTCTGCTAATAAGCAGTATAGTGCTGCCACCCTCCCCTACCCCCCTACCCTCCTCCCACCCCCAAGTTGTTCCTGGCACCTGCAGAAATAAAGTAAGTGAAACTGAGTCCCTGGCCCCCTTGAGTCTGCCTCCATTATAGCAAAGTTAGATCCGGGGCCTCAATGTGTAGTTGTACAAATGGATAGAACACCATAAAACATTTTACTTTTTTTTCCTTAGAAAAAATTTAAAATATCCCCTATATAGTCTCATTTATTAACCACATTTATTTATTTGTGAAGACCTGGGACTTTTCTCTACTAAAACTTTGGTGGAAGCTAATAATGAACATATGGTAGAAGTGAGGACGCAGTTGCTGCAGCCAGCAGATGAAAACTGGGATCCCACTGGAACAAAGAAGATCTGGCATTGTGAAAGTAATCGATCTCATACTACAATTGCTAAATATGCACAGTACCAGGCCTCCTCCTTCCAGGAATCATTGAGAGTAAGTATTTACTTCCTGATGATTATTTTGGAAATGTTTCACATTGTTTTGAAAGGGCTCATTACTTTTGTAAGCATCTCATTATTTTATAGCTGTGAGAAACACCTTATAAAGTCAGTGCTATCCAGTTGACTCTTAGTATAAAATTCTAAACAAACCTATGGGCTGATAAATACTATTACTGTCTAGGGAGATGTCTCCCTCATCTTTGTAATACTTCTTTTTAGATTTAAACATTTCTATTTTGGCTGGATCATTCTTTGTGGGGAACTGTCATGAGTTTTTATTTAATGGGGTCTTTGAACAAATTTTCATGTCAAGGACACCTGTAGAAACTTATAATAAAAATACAGATTATATATCATCAATCTAGATGTGAACTTTTCGGTTGTGTGATAGAAAGGATAAAGTATTTGTTGAATACTAAGCTGGAATGGTTTTTGCTTAATCATAGGAAGAAAATGAAAAAAGAAGTCACCATAAAGACCACTCAGATAGTGAATCTACATCTTCAGATAAGTAAGTCATTTTTAATGTCCATTTAGTATTTCTATTTAAAAGGTATGGTTCTAATATTCTCTCTCTTTTTTTAAGTTCTGGGAGGAAAAGGAAAGGACCCTTTAAAACTATAAAGTTTGGGACCAACATTGACTTGTCTGATGACAAAAAGTAAGTCCTTTTAGTATTTCTGTTTACTGCTACAAAGATGTATCTTTTGCAAAATTTGGAGTTCTCGACATTGTCCTCTTGTATGTTGTTGCTTGTTATTTTTCTAAGTTGATATGCTAGTTTGAGCTAAATTATTTTTGCTGGGTTTTGTGATTGAAATATTTCTTTGCCCTAAAGCTCTTCTACAGATTTTCATTAAGACTCTTGACTGTATGCTAATTACATAATCATAAAATTTTACTTTTGCATAATTCTATAAAACAATTACACAGTTATAGAAATAGTCGAACTTTTCCATTTCATTTACTCAGTTAATAACTTTTATACTTCGTTTTGTTAGGAAATTTTCTTTGGAAAAAAAATTACACATTTTAGTATTTCCTATTGTGAAAATAAAATATTTATAGATTTGTTTTTCAGGTTGGAACACAAGATTTTTGAAAAGATGGTTAACCTCCACAAATATTTGTAGCAGGGTTTCACACTTGATCTTTTATTTTATTGCAGGTGGAAGTTGCAGCTACATGAGCTGACTAAACTTCCTGCTTTTGTGCGTGTCGTATCAGCAGGAAATCTTCTAAGCCATGTTGGTCATACCATACTGGGCATGAACACAGTTCAGTTATACATGAAAGTTCCAGGAAGCAGAACACCAGGTAACTTCTATGAACTAACATCTCCTACAGTTGAAAAACAATTAAATGTGAAACATGCAGAACAGGGCCAGGTTCTTTGCATTTACGATGAATGAAAGTAAAATGATTATACCTGTTTTAAGATTAGTCTCTTTAACTGGGCTCAGATTAGAAGATTTTCCCCTTTGTATTATCTTTTTAAAAATATAATAGCCCTGAAACATTAACAATTTAATCTGGAATGTGCTCATTGGAGCACTCTTGGGAAAACAAGTACCTGCTACTTAAAGACTGTTGTTGATCCAATCTATTGCAGAGTAACAGGGTAGGGTTTTTTTCTAAAAAAGGTCTTTTTAATCACAATTACAATAGTATATTTTATTTATGACCTAGTGTGTATATATGTGCACTTTCACATAGTGACATACGGTCTAATCTATTTCATTCTATTTAAGAAAGGAAATGTAGATTCTAACCTCTAACTGGGTTATACAGTTTGTAAAACATTTCATGATGTGGAGACATGATAGGCTCTGCACTTTACTACTAAAAAGACTTGTCATTTTGGACAAATAACATTACATTGCTGGGTCTTTTCTTCATTTGGAAAATCAGTTATGTTGGTTTTACACCAAAAATTCTGACCAACACTAATATACCATCTTTGTGCTTCCTTTAATGTGAAATTTCACAAGGTGACGTTCAATATATTTAACAATTGGAGCAGATACTGGTAAAAATGAGTTCCTTTGTACCAGTGCCTACTGGCTGCATATTACTGTCAGTCGTTTCTCTTTGCCACTTGAAGCAATCATGCCTTAAAAACCAGATTGCTTTCTTCTTTTTCATCTGCTTATTGCATTGTAGTAAAGATATTTTTCAAAATAGACCTGTGCTTGCTTCTGGGTAAAAAAGTGATGATACCCAGTTCTGGCTGCTATTAGAATCTCCTGGTGAACTTTTATCAAACGTACTCTAATCTACAAGCAGGATTTAGACCCTTTAGGCTCTAGTTTTTATCCTTGGGCTATTAGAAACTTGATTCTGTGCTAGTTTATCCACAGTTGGGTAAAGTAGAAATAATTCTGGAATAAGTGGCTAACGATCTATCTATTCTCCACTCATATTATCAGACAGTGGTGTAAATACTGGGCAAGTAAACTCTTCTGAGTTCATTTTTCTTATGTATGTAATAACAGATTGGTTTTATTAAAATTCATTTTGTTTGAAAACTTCATCATATTTGAATTATTTTATGCAAATAAAAGGTCTAATCAAAAAGCGTGCAGTTTTTCACTATAAACCAAGGGGGAAAGCAAAGTTGATAGTTTGCTTCTTTGCCACTTGTATCTAGACTGTTTTAGAACTTCTGTTGGTTTGTTTACAAGGCATTAGTTTTCCAAGTGTCCTGTGGAACCTTAAAGAATGAGACTTTCCTTAGGGTAGTGCTATCTAATAGAAATATAATGCAATTATATAAATGACCTGAAACTTTATAGTGGTGAACTCTCTAAGACCAATTAATGGTTAGCAGAAGGGAAACAGAGAAGGGGATGAGAAAACTAGGGTAAGGGGGACAATGGTATGGTGAAGGATTGAACTTTTAGCAGTGAACTTTTTTTTTTTTAAGATTCATTTTTATTTGTGCATACAAAACTGGGGTGTAGGCCAGAGGTGGGGGGGGTGAGAGGATTCCCCAGAGGCAGTGGGGAGCAGAACAGGCAGATCTACTGAAATACACTGCTGAGGGGAACAACAGGCAGAACAGGAGAGGTCTGCTGCGTCATGTGGGTCAACTCCCTGGCCGGGGATCAGACTCATGCTGCAGTGGCTGGTGATCGCTTGATAGCGCTGAGATTTAACCCCTGCACTAGGAGAGACGCTCCCAGCAGTGAACTCAATATTAGTATTATACAAGGTTAATTCTCAGCAGTACACACCTCAAACCTGTGTAATGTTAAAATGTAACGTTATGTCAATTAAAAAATTAAAAAAAAATAAAAATTCATAGTAGTTATGTTAAAATGAAATAGGTAAAATTAGTTATGACCCAGTATGTACATGTATTTTACTTTCAGTGTTGTAACCATTATAAAAATTCTTGGGATTTTTTTCAAGTTTTTGAAATCCAATTTGTACTTTCTATTTACTACACAACTTAGTTCATGGTGATCATATTCCAAATGTTTTCCATGTTGGACAGCTCAGTCTCAGAGGAAATGTATAGTTTAATTAGTTGAGTTCAATTTTTTTTAAAAAAAGATTTATATATTTATACATACAAGCTGGGGTACAGGCCAGAGGCGTGGGGCGGCGAGAGGGTTCACCAGAGACAGAGCAGGGAGCAGAACAGGCAGATCAGAAATACACTGCTGAGGGGAGCAGTGGGTGAGACAGGGGAGGTCTGCCGCACCGTGTGGGATTCTCCCCAGCCTGGCGTCAAACCCGCATCGCGCGCTGTGGACAGCTTCACAGTGCAGCGCTCAACCGCTGCGCCACCAGGGAGGCCCCAAGTTCAGTTCAATTTTTAAAAAATAATTTTGAGTGCCTTTTTTTGTGTCTCGGCACTTAGTTCCTAGCATTACAGAGATAGGTAAATACATGTGTTACCTGTTTTAGTGTACTTTATGATCAGTTATGTATGTTCTGAATTATAGAGATGCTCCTAGGCTTTACCCTAAAAGATTTTTAATAAGATTTTTAATCAGCATCTCCAATTTTAATTAAAGTAATTTTTATTTAGCCCATGCCATGGACAATTCTGACTATCTACTCTTGGTAAGAGACAGTTTCAAGTAGTGGAATACCATCTTCACATTACTCTAATATGTAAAAGACTCAGGATGTGGTATGCACAGGATGTGGCAAAAACAGCTACGTTTTTTATTGAGATAAAATTCACATAGCAAGATTAACCCCTTTAAAATATGCAGTTCAATAGCATTTAGTATATTCTCTTTGCTGTAAAGCCCTTGCCTCTATGTAGTTCAAAGATATTTTCATCAGCTCATAAGGAAATGCCATACCCATGAACAGTTCATTCCCTTGTTTCTTTCGCTCCTGGCAGCCACTGCTTTCTGGCTCTATGAAACTAAGATTTACCTGTTCTAGATAATATAATGTGGTGCTTTTTGTGTGCAGCTTCTTTCACTTAGCATATTTTTAAGGTTTATCCACATTGTATCAGTAATTTATTCAGTTTTATGGTTGAATAATAAATATTCTGTTGTATGACTGTACTATAGTTTGTCTATCCATTCATCAGTTGATGGACATTTGGGCTACTGTTTAGCTGTTGTGAATAGTGCTTTTATGAACATCATGTATAAGTATTTGTTTTAAAATCTGTTTTCCAGTTCTTTTGATTATATACCTAGGAGTGTAATTGCTGGTATCATCTGGCAATTCTATACTTAAATTTTTGAGGAACTGCCAAACTGTTTTCTGCAGCAGCTTATACCATTTTAACATTCCTGCTAGCAGTGTGCCAGGGTTCTGATTTTACCACATCCTTACCAAAAGTAATTTTTTTTTTTTTTGTGACTGACCTTATGGATGTGAAATGATATGGTGGGTTTGATTGGCCTTTTCGATACTTGGCCAAATGTCTATTCAGGTCCTCTGTTCATTTTTAATTGTCTGTCTTTCATGGAATAGTTCTTTTAATATTCTGGTTGTTAATCCTTTATCAGATATATGATTTGCAAATGTTTCCTACCATTTTGTGTAAGTTTTCATTTCATTCTCTTGATATAGTGTCCCTTGATGCACAAAAAGTTTTAATTTTGTTGAGGTTCGATTTATCCAGTTTTTTTTCTTTTCTTTTTCCCCGTTATATCAAAGAAACCATTGCCAAATCTAAGATCATGAAGATATACCCCATTTTTTCTTACATTTTTATAGGTCTAGATCTTATATTTCTCTTTGATCATTTTAAATTAATTTTTGTATATAATGTGCACCAAGAGTCCAACTTCCATTCTTTTACAAACTACTTAGCCAGGTGTCCTAGCTCCATTTCTTGGAAAACGTTATTATTTCACCCTTCAAAAAGGGTCTTGGCACCCTTTTTGAAAATCCATTGACCATAGGTATATGGGCATATTTCTGGAATCTTGATGCTATTCCATTAGTTTCTGTCTCATTTTTATGCTAATACCACACTGGTTTGATTACTGTAGCTTTGGGTTAAGTTCAAAATTGGAAAATGTGAGTCTTCCAACTTAATGTAGTTTGTTTTTGTTTTTTTTAAGGTAATAATGTTTCGCAACACTATACGTTTCAGGTATATAGTTTCTCACCTCAGCAACATATATACCTTCACTATAGTTATCTCTTCATAGGGCTCTGAGTTACTGCCCCGTGTTGTTTCATTTCTGTCTGAAAAGCTCCATAACATTTTTTAATGGGCACATCTAGACTACTTTATCTTTCATTTATCTGAGAATTCAGTCTTAGTTTCTCCTTTTTTTTTTTTTTTTTGTGGATAATTTTGTCAGAATTCTTGGTTAATGTTTTATCTTTCAGTATTTGAAGTATTATTGCCTCCTGGCATCCATGATTTTTGATAGGAAATCAGCTATGGATGTTCTCTTTTATATGTGAGAAATAACTTCTGCTTTCAAGTTTCTCTTTGGCAATCTATAGTTTGATTTTAGTGTATCTTGGTGTTCTCTAGAATCTATCCTTCTTGTAGTCATTGAACTTCTTGAATGTATAGAGTCATGTGTTTTGTCAAATTTTGCACTTGCAACCATCATTTCTTGAAATATTCTTACTGCCCTTTTCTCTTCCTCTGGGACTTCCATAATACATATTATAGTGTACTTGATGACATCCCATATATCTCTTCCACTCTGTTAACTTTTCTTCATTTTTTTTTCCTCTTCAGAGTAGATACTTTGATTTGTCCTTTCTATCGAGTTTGCTGATTTAGTCTGCTCAAATATGTTGTTGAAACCCATTAAATGAAAATTTTATTTCAGTTTGTTGAAAAACTGAAAGATTTTTTTTCTTTCTCTTTATTGATAATCTCTGTTGAGATACTATTCTTCTGATTTCCTTGGTTCTTCTCTAGGGTTTCATTTAACCTTCAAGCATATTTAAGATGGTTGATTTACAGTATTGTCTAGTAAGTTCAATATTTTGGACTTAACTGTCTTTTTTTCAGGAGCAGTTTTTGTTAATTTATTTTTGTTTTCTGTGACTGAGACGTAATTTCTTATTTCTTTGTAGGCCTCACAAGTGTTTTTGAAAACTGACTATTTGAGTATTGTTTAAATGACTTGTATTCTGTATTGGTTATGGTTCCTGAAGTGTCTCTGTTTTTTAATATTACAATGTTGCAGTTACAGAAATCAGATTCTTTTCCCTCTCCAGGTTTGTTGTTGTTGCTTGTTGTGGGCTACAGTTGTCTTAATGACTTTCTGCATTACTTTTTACAAAGACTGTGTTCCATGTCATGTGTGGGCCTTGAGGTGTCCTTTCCATTATGTCGGCATTTAGCCAATGACCTGATTTGAAAGAAAAAAAGAGAAGAGGAAAAGATAATAAAAAGAAAAGAAAATAGATTTCTCCAGCTCTTCAAAGATTGATTGCCTCTGTGTTGTGTCAGTCCTTCTACACTTAACCAGGTCACTTGCAACTATACTTTAGCCTTTATCTCCTTGCTTGAACTGGGCCTTTTTATCAGCAAGAGGTTCAAGTATACAGATTTATGTTTTTTTCTGAGTATGTGTCCTGCTTTGGGTAATTTGTGGCTCTAAATTCTTCAGTATTCATAGAAACTTTTTAGAACCCTAAAATCTCACTGCCCAACTTTTCCTCCCAAACCTTTGGAATTTCTGTTGTTTGACCCCCACTAGTAGTTTTTGGGAAGGGGTTGCTCCTTGATAGCATCTGTTTTCATCTGTTTTGAAGTAAGTTAAATTGCCACAAAAAACTGCCTCTCGTTTTATCATCTTTCTTAACATCAAGCATTTGTTTGATTGCTGTAAGTCTTTGACCTTTGCCTGTAGTTCTGGTAACTAACGTTAACTTTTGATAGTTTTCGCTAGCGTGTGTGTGTGTGTGTGTGTGTGTGTGTCTGAAAATTTATCTAAGAATTCCCTACTCTGACATTTTTCTTTATACCACTCCCACAACTACATTTTTGAATTCCAGATTACCTAATACTGGTTGTAAGAATTGGGATTAATTTCACAAGGAAGAAGTGGTAATGTTATCAGTAATAGCTAATGTTTATTTCTTACCATGCACTAGGCATTGCTCAAAGTTGTTATTATTTCACTAATCCTCAGAATTACCCAATGATATATTGGAATCATCGTCTAATCTGACATAAGGAAACTGAGTCCTGACGGTTTAGCCCCTTGCCCAGGTTCACATGATGACCAAACCAAGGAGCCTGGCTCCAGAACTTAAGCTCTTAATCATAATTTAGACTGCCTTTGACAGAGATTTTTACTGAATAAGAGTTGCCCAAACTCAGTTCCTGAATAAGAGTTGACCAAACTCAGTTCCCAAATAAGACTTGACACAATAATGCTATAAAGATAAATACTTGAATACCACTAGAACATTCTCTGTTGACCTTTCTAGGGTTTCATTTCTAAATACACATTTTTCTATAAAATTATAGTGTGCTGATTATTTTTTTTTCTTCTCATATTTTAGGTCATCAAGAAAATAACAACTTTTGTTCAGTTAACATAAATATTGGTCCAGGTGACTGTGAATGGTTTGTTGTTCCTGAAGGTTACTGGGGTGTTCTGAATGACTTCTGTGAAAAGTAGGTTTACAAACCAAATTTTCTTTAAACATAATAATTCAAAAACCGTGATTGTAAAGGACAATTTACTAAGGTGGATATCTTAATGCTAGTATGTAGCATAATGCAACTAGTTTTTATTTACTGTTAAGCAGAAAATTCATTTAAAATAATATGGTTCCAAACATGTTATTTTGTGTTATTGGGAATACTTTAAGATGCTACAAAACTATTCTATACACTAATAGTAGTTTTGAATTTAGAGGATAGAAAGGTTGAGTTGTTTATTAGGTTAACTGAAAAATACTTGTTCATTTGAAGGATATGTATTCTAAGAAAAATTGTTTTACTATAAATGGTTTTAGAAGTAAAAAGAATTCTATAATTGAGCACCCTTATAGATTATTAATAACTCAGAATTGAACATTCTACTCTTTGCCATATCATCATGACAGAAATTCTTTTTTAAACCACACTGTCAACATTTCCTGTAAAGGAATTTTATAAAATTTGATCAAATGGTTGATTTTGTTTGCTATAGTTGCAAGAGTTCTAATAGAAGTATCCTTTCCTTAAGATCCTAGAAATAGTCTTCATTTACTTACCTTATGTTAAAAGATTCCTTGGAATTGTTTTTAATTTAAATTTAATTATTTCTCTAAATGGAACTTATTTTTTGTTTCATTTATTATTTATTTGGTCGTCTTAAAGTAGTTTGTTATATAAGAACCTGGTATTTTCAGATTCAACATTCAAAAACTAGCATGTTTAAACAAATAAATTATATATATATATTTGGTATTGCCCCCTTCCCCCCCCATAAGATAAAGGAAAACCCCACCAGAATAGTTATATATATGAGAGACTTTGAAAACTATGCATATTTTTCACATATTTCCAGTTTGTTATTTTGTGTTAAACTGTCTTTGCTGTAAATATCCTGATTTAAAAAAGAAAGTGTAAATATAGTTACAAAAAAACATATCTCTCCAAAATTTCCTTATATCTGAGCAAAAGATATTCACCTTTTATTGTCTTTGCACCTTTTATTGCTTTCCTTCAATATAAGAAGTCAAAGATGTAGAATTTTAAAGTTTGAAAACCTCTGATGAAATAGCCTGTTCTACCTTAATCTGTATTTACTCTTACGGACCAACAGTCTGGTAGTAGTGAGAAGGAGGAGTGCCATGCAGAAGATTGCACTGTGCTACAGAAAGATTTTTATTCCATAAACTTTGAGATGATAGTATATTGTTGCAGCTACAGTGCATTGATCCTTGTTCATTATTTGAATAGGGGTTGGCTACTTTTAGGATTTAATTGTCTTTCCTATCTAAATGGAGAGAAGAGAGTCCAGAAAGATGGTGGCAGAGTGAAGATGCCAGGCTATCCTCCTCCATATACTCACAAAACCAATAAAGTCCTGTGGAAAACCACAGTACATGGTAGTCAAGTGTCTAACTGAAAGAGGCAAACTTTTAAGTTAAATTCTGTTAATAGTGATAACAGGGCAGTATAGCCCAGGAAGGGAGGGACAGTTACTGTGCAGAACCCCCTATAGTAGTTGTCTCAGGCATATGCCAAAACTTTGGGGACATCTGAAACCTGGTAAAGGGGTGCACAGACAGGCACCTAAGACGGAGGGCCCATCTCGAACCTGAATTCCCAGGGACAAATCGGTTAGGGCACCTCCATCTCCTCATAGAAGAATGTGCTAAAGCAGATTTCAAAACACCTGGCATCCCCTCCACCTGGGGCTAAAAAGCCAAACAAGGAAAATGCTTGAATAAACGAGCTCAAGCACCTGTCAGTAACAGGAGCAAACACCCCAGGATAAGGTTGTGTGCTGGAAAAGAAAAGAACAACTCCCAGCCTGTGATGACTTAGCAACTACAATCTGTGACTTGTTCTGCATCTAGTGCTTAAAAATGGCCTAGAGTGGAAATACATGCAAGATTATAAAAAGCACTTGAAGAGAAGAGAAGAGAAGATAAGAGAAGAAAAGAGAAGGCCTAAAAAAGTGGACCTGTGTGGATCCCTACCATAAACCTCTGGCACCCACATCACTGTAGGGAGATTGAATCGCTGAGTTTACTGAAGGTGATCCATTGGTGCCATACTGCCATGGTCTTCTTTGATACCTATTACCCTTTACTGGAACCACTCTCCATGTTATTTCACCAGGTGCAAAGACTGAAAATCTAGCCCTGTTACACCCCATAAAAAATTAAAATGAGGAGACAGAAGACCACATCACAAATGCCAGAGCAAAAAAAAAAAAAAAAACAAAAACAAACCACCTGAGAAGAGCACAAAGCAGCAAAAGTGCAGAACATTATAGTTCAAGGTAGCAGGTCTAACAACATGTATGGAACTCAAAAAAATAATGTAGGTTATAAAAACAATAGAATAAAGAAACTATGCAGCTCCAGTGAGAAATAATGGAGCTAAGAAACACTATTGCTGAATACAATTGAGGGCCTTAACAGGACGCAAAGAGAAGCAATGGGAGAGTTAATAAACCGAACAACACACAAATAGACCAATGTGGAGAAAAATAATAAAAAAATTTACAATAATGTAAATGCCCTTTGGGACAACTTATACACCCATACAGTGAGGGTCCCAGAAGGAGAAGAAAAAGAGAAAGGCACAGAGTATTTATTTTAAAAATAATTGCTGAAAATCATCTCAGTGTAGAAAATGAAACATTGTGACCCAAGAGACCCAAAGAGTTCCAAACAACATAATACCAAACATGCAACAAAACACACTATAAAAAGCCATTAAAAATATTTAAATAATAAATTTAAGTACTTAAAGAAAAAGGCTTTGAGCCCAGAATCCTTTAGCCTGCAATATTAACATTCAGAACAGAGGAACAATAAGGAGCTTCAGTGAAAAGCAAAAACTAAAAGAATTTGTCAATACCAAGCCACACGAGAAAGAAATTCTAAAGAAGTTATTACAAATCAACAGACACAGTGAATGTCAAGGTAACGGACACGTAAATTACTTAACATGGAGGAGGAAAAGGAAGAGATTAATATCCAAGATATATTAAAAACTCATAAATTCAACAATTTAAAAAAAGCCAACTTAATGAATGGGGCAGCAAGACCTGAACAGACAATTCACCAAAGATAGCTCTGACAGGACAAAAGACATGAAAAAAATGTTCATTGTTTCTTCTAATAAGAAAGTTGCAGTTTAAAACCACAATGTGATACCATCTCACAACCATAAGAATGGCCCGTATTAATAAGACTCCCAGCAACAAGTGTGGAGGATGCGGAGGGACACCAACTGTGTCCCCATTATACCATTAGTAGGAATGTAAACTGGTGCAACCATTATGGAAAGCAAATCTGGATTTATCTTAAGAAACTAAAAATACAAATAACAACCCAAAAGTCCCACTCTGGCATATATCCAAGTAATGTAAAACCATCAACACAAAAACCCAAATGTTCCACAGTGTTCACAGCAGCATTATTTACAATAACTAGGACATGGAAGCAGCCTAACATCTGCAGACAGTTGTATCAAGAAGATGTTGTACAGCCTCACATTCGAGTCCTATATAGCCATAAGAAAGGACAGAATGCAGACATTTTCGACAAACTGGAGGTGTGTTTGAGAGAATTATGTGTAGCAGATAAGTCTGAAGGCTAAAACAAATATTGGACATTTATATGACAGCAATTGGATAATGCTTTCAAAAACTGGTGGGTGCTGTTGGTAGGAATGCAAGTTGGTGCAGCCTGTTTGGAAAACTCTATGGAGATTCCTTAAGAAAATAAAAATGATAATTCTGTATAATTAGTAGGTATTTGTACTAAAAATACGAAGAACCGCTAATGCAAAAAGATTTTATTTACACCTATGTACATAGTAGTACTGTCTACAATTGCTACATTGTGGAACCAACCTAATTGCCCTTCAACAGACAAATGGATTAAAAAATTGTGTAATTTATACTCAATGGAGTACTACACAGTTGTGAAAAAAGATGAACTAGTTGCTTTTGGGCAAAATGGATGGACTTTGAAGTGATAATGTTAAGTGAAATAAGTCAGAAAGTGGTCAGATGGTCTCACTCGTTTGTGGAATGTAAATAACCAAAAAACATACACAAGCAAAATACAACAGGAATGAATCTTAAACTCATAGAAAGAAGTTAATGGTTACTAGAGGGAACAAAGGGTCAGGGGAGGAAGGCAGATGGAGTGTGGGCATGGGTGGTTTAGTGGAGGGTGTGTGAAAGGTGCATGTATGGAAGAACAAAAATGTAGCTCCCGAATTAAAAAAAAAAAAAACCACCAGTGGGCATCAGTAAACATTGTGAGGGCTCTGAGATTAAAAGGGAGGGAAAGAGTCAAGGGACTAGAAGGGATTGTGGTGGGTAAAAAAAGTTTCCGTGTATCAATACAATTAGAGATAATAATCTAGCTGGGATCAACTATTGGTTACACTGGTCAACAAATTTTTACAAAAGTCATGTTACTGAAATAAAAGTAGTCATTTCCTATCATTTTGTATGTGCTCAACGTGAAATGACAGTCAAATTCTAATTTTGGCTCTAGTTTTTTTTGTAATCTGCAATAAATGGATGTTTACATCACGAAATGCATGCCAATAGTAATAGGCCTACGGTTAATACCTGTAAAAAATCAAGTCATAGACTACGTCTTCGATTTCTTCGCTTGTCTCTTGTACAGCTGTTCAGGAACACCTCTGGGGAGTGTCCAGCAGTAGTGAGCCAGCATTGTAGTGGACCATTTTCCCTGCTATCTTTGTTCCATTGATGCGATATCTTGATGAAAACGTTCGCCATGTCCATCACTAACCATACCACAGTTTTCAGGGAAGAAATCAGACGGGAATGAAGGAAGTGGATCTTTGGAGACATATTGCAGCCAAGTTTCTGATACTGCATCAGCATATCTTCTACTAGTTCCTTGTAGTTTTCTGCCCTAACATTCCCAAGAAAGTCTGTAGACACTAGGCGAAAAGCATTCCATGCTTGTTTCGCATCACCCTGCAGCAAGTTGTTAAACCGGTCATCTTTGAAGAGCTCTCAAATCTGAGGACCCACAAAAACTCTCTTTAATCTTTGCTTCACTGAGTCGAGGAAATTTTTCATGCAGGTATCGGAAAGCCGGCAAGGTCCGGTCCATGGCTTTCAGGAAATTCTTCATCAAACCTAGTCTGATGTGAAGGGGTGGTAGCAGGATTTTGTGAGGCTCAACCAGAGCTGGGTGCTGGATAGTCTTCTCTTCAACTGCTACATTTTGTCTGTGAGTCCATTCTTTCCGCAAGTAGTGCAAATCACTTGGTCGGCTATCCCACTCACGTAAGAAACACATGTATTTTGTATATCCCTGCTGCAGTCCCATTAAAAGGGCAACTAGCTTCACATCACCACAGACGTGCCAGCTGTACTTGTTCTACTCAGTGGAATTCAGTAGCTGCTTTAAGTTATCATCGTATGTCTCTTTCATGTGGACAGCATGCGCTACCGGAATAGATGGAAGACAGTTTCCTTTGTGCAGAAAGCAAGCCTTAAAACTCAGTTACGAAGTGTCTAGAAATAGTCTCCATTCTTGTGGGTCATGAGTGATACCAAAACAGAATACCAGAGTACTTGCCTTTCTGAAGAAAGGCCCCAACTGGGTGGTGCTTTCACTATAAAGTAATTGTGACATCTTCTTCTAGAAGATTTCATTGTTGGGGTCTTGATCCTAGCAGTTCTGCCTTGTTCTTGGATAAGACCAAATCATGAACCAGGTCATTTGGTTTCCTGTGTTAGTCTGTGTGAGGTTGATGATGCATCACAGTGAAAATCTGGATCACTGCATGCTGATGGAACAGGAGAAGAACAGGTCGGCTCACCCTTGTCCTCATCAGATGAATCAAGAGAATATTCTGCTGGAGGTTCTGGAATTGGAAGTTCTTCACCATGTGGAACTGGTCTCAGTGCAGACAGAATGTTTGGGTAGACTATTCTCGACTTCTTTTGCTTCATTATTCCACCGGAAAGGAGGAACCAAACAGAAGGAACAGTCTTTTATGTGGTTGCTTGGCTCTCCACAACATGGTGACTGCAAAGGGCATTGATGGTCTTTTGCCATTTCACTACTGTGAAAGCTGTGTTATACATGTAGCACAGCATATATGCGGGGCCCAAGGCTTGTCTTGGTCACCAACCTGGCATCCGAAGTCAAGATGATCAGCCTTCTTCACTTGAGAAGTGATACTTTTCTTCCGGTTGGCAAATGTCACTTCCCCACAAATAGAGCAGAAATTGTCCACGCTATTAACACACTTTCGAGGCATGACTGTTCTGTATTGTGCCTAAATGGATAAAATAAGAACAGTTCTATGGAATAGTAGCTTAAACTGTCTCGCACAAAGTCTGAAATATTTTCAATGCTCAACCTTTCCGACAGGGCTTTCGATAGTGCGCTGCTGACGCCAGCTTACTTCAGCAGCCACCTGGCAGTAGTAGTGCATTGCATCAGAAGATGATGCAATCAACAGGATGATGTGTGCATAATGGTATTATGCAATGCGATGCGGTATTACGTCATTCTAGGCTGATTTAGGATGTTGTTGCAGTCCTATTGGATAAATTTACACAGTGAAACATATAAAATGAGTTATATGAAATACCTTCAAAACGAGAGCTAATAAAAAATGTTCAGGGTTATATTCATGTTCAGCACACCAAGATACTACAGATTAGGGCTTTTTAAGTCAGTAACAATCTCAGTGTTGACCAGTGTTACCTATACAGTGATTATTGTTAGGATGTTATAAACTGTGTAGAACCTTTTGAAGTTTTTTTACCCCTAAAAGTTTGGACACGTTCCTATGATTACAAAAGTACAAATACCTAGGTGGAAGAGGGGAAAAAAACACTGGGATTTGAAAATAAAATAATAAGTAAACGAAAACATAACCTGGTAACAAAGATAAAATAGGCAGATGGTGTCTTAAAAAAGCTTGAACTTGGGGATAACAAAAATATCAAGTTGGAATGAAGGGTTTGATAACTAAGTTACAGAGATAGCACTTGCCTACCTCAGCATTACAGTGTAGTTTTTTTTTTTTTTTGTACAAAAGTCATTACTTTTGAATATGAAGTGGTATTGACCATATCTGTAGATTCATTTTATTATTTTCAAGAGCTTGATAAAAAACATTTTTAATATGTGATTAAATGATTCTATGATTCTTGCTCCTTTTTTTTATTATTATTATTTGGTCTGTCAACTTGGCCTTATCACGAGCAGTAAGTCAGTCATTATCCCCTTGCAATCAGCTGCTATTGCCAGTCTGTTCTAAACTTTGAAGAGCAGCCTTGCATTGTTTTTTAAAAGACAAATATAAGACTAAGATTTCTACATCAGAGAGGTTGGTAAACCTTTTCCATAAAGGGTCAGCTAATGTATAAGCAGTCATTTATAATATATAAGCAAGTGGATATGGTTTTGTTCTTATAAAGAAAAATATTTATCAAAACAGTGAACTGACCCTTAGGCCATACTTCGTTGACCCTTGATGCAGAGAAAACATTAAATTTAAACTAATGAAAATGATTTCAAGGTTTGTTTTATCTACGTTCCCTTTAGCATAAAACTAGAAATAAAGTGAAGGCTATTTCTTAGGATCTTAAGAAAAGCATCTTTTCTACTCTGCAACTTCTTCTTTCTCCAAATGTGGAATCTAAAGTAGCTAAATTTCATAAAATCCTTCTGTCATAACTCTATAGTTTGTCTTAGAGACATGAGAATCAGCCTTAACCTTCCTTTTCCTTATCCCTTACTTTCCTCACATCTTGTCAGCCGTCAAGTCATACTGATGTTATGTCAGATACCCCTAGAGTCAAACTGCTTCTCTCTTTGTATACTAACTTTATATTAGTTCATCCTCTTTCCCCCGTACTCCTGTAATGGACTCCAAATTATTCTTACTGCTATTTTTTTTTTTTAACTCTTGTTGATTTCCTAATTACTCTTGCCTTGTCCTTCTCTAGTCCATTCTACTTCATTCAGGAGGAGCAGCCAAAATGCTCTTTCTAAAATAATTCTGATCTTGTTGCTTTTCTACTTAACCCTCCCCCCCCCAATGGCTGAAGTCCTAAATCTCTAACATGGCATTTAAATCCTCACAGAATCCTCGTCATTCCTGCCTTTTCAACTGTATCCTACTCCACTTTTTTCTGTATTCACTATATGTAACAAAACTGCTTTCTCTGAGTTTCTTGAACAAGCCTTTATAAAATACTTTCAGGAAAGATTGCTATGACGTTATAAAAATATTTCATGTATGATGAAGTAGGATAAGAAGAAGCCTTATTTTAATGTGAAAGATTAGTTACATGATCTGTAGATATTTCCAAAGTATGTTGGTGGCGGTGGTGGTAATGGTGGCTATTTGTGCAAGTGTGTATTGTTCATTTTTGACAAAGTTATTTTCAACTGCATAATTTTAGCCAACCAGTTATCAAACTCTACGAGATGTATTTCCTACCCCGTTTCCTGCTTAGGATTTGAAACAGTAGTAGGGATCATTTCTATTTCCTACTTTTCTCAGAAATTAAAGTTCCTAGTCGTTGTATCTGCCATAGTGTTCCTGTTTATGGATTTAAATGACTTGAAATCAACCCCACATTCCATTTACCTTCTAGAGACTTCTAGGTACTCCAAGGAGAAGGAGTCAAGTCAAAATAGCCTGAAATGAAGTTAATGTATATAAGCATTACTTAAAAGTAGCTTTGGATTTCATTTGGATCTTTGAAAAATCAACTTTAGGTAGTAATACTAATCTTTGTATAAGTCATCTAATACTTAACTGTAATTTTGCTCACATTATATAAAAGTTCTTATTGCACAGCAGTTAAGTTTCAATGCCGTGAATGAACATATTTTTAAAACCTTTTAACAACAGTGTCTTCCAATTTTATAAATAGCTTATTAAAGTACTTGATCCATTTGCATTATTTTTTCTTATTTCAGAAATAATTTGAATTTCCTAATGGGCTCTTGGTGGCCCAACCTTGAAGATCTTTATGAAGCAAATGTTCCAGTGTATAGGTTTATTCAGCGACCTGGAGACTTGGTCTGGATAAATGCAGGCACAGTTCATTGGGTTCAGGCTATTGGCTGGTGCAACAACATTGCTTGGAATGTTGGTCCACTTACAGGTATTTTAAAGAATATGCTTACAAAGGAAGTTTAATTTATAAAAGATTATATCCTCCAGGTCTATTCTCTTTTTTCTTTTTTTTTTCCTTCTAATATAACTCACTAAAAATTAGAAGAGTGTCTCCGTGGATGAAATTTTGATTTATAGTACAGGACGTTAAATTCAAATTAACAGCTGGAAATCCAAGACAATAGATCTCAGCAAATAATAAATGTATGTCTTCATATACAGGAAAGATATACTTACTAATCATTTTTAGAGTGCTTGGTTTTATAATGGAAACCCTTTATGGGAGAAAGCAAAGTAGAGTGGTTATTCATAATTCAGATTTTTCTCTTGCCTGGTATATTATATGAATAGCCCTATTATGTTAAAGTCTTTTTAAATTATGCCCACCTTTAGGCAGTAGATGATTAAGATTAAGAAATATAGCTTTTGGAGCCAGAATGAACTGGATTAGGACCAGAACTTGGCTCTTGCAACTTTGGGCAAGTGTTATGACCTCTCTGGGCCTCAACTTCTTTATTTGTATAACAGGGATAATAATATTAATAAGATGGTGGTAAAAATTAAATATGATAATGTATAAAAATAGGTTAGCACAGTGCCTGGCACATAGTTCTAGTAAGCACTCTTGACATGATAAATACTATTTTTGATTGCCATGATTGTAAAAAATCAGAAAAATATTTTTGTTATGTTCTCAGGTTTTCACAGTTGATATTGATGATCTCCCAAGAGGGTGATAATGGTTATCTTCATATTTTTTGGTACTTTGGGTTACTTTATAACTGTTTTTTTTTTCCTAGCCTGCCAGTATAAATTGGCAGTGGAACGGTACGAATGGAACAAATTGCAAAGTGTGAAGTCAATAGTACCCATGGTTCATCTTTCCTGGAATATGGCACGAAATATCAAGGTCTCAGATCCAAAGCTTTTTGAAATGATTAAGTAAGTGCTTTCTAAAACTGCTGTAGTCCCTCTCTTTTTGGGGAATGTTAATTATTCAATACTTTTTTCCCCCCCCTTAGAATTATGTTAACATCAAAACCAAACCATCCAGAAGACTAGCAAAGCATAGTCAGAAGCCATATATTATAAGTATTTTTCCCTTTTAAATAGTCAGTACACTATGGTACAAAGAGGAACAGAGGTACACATGATTCTACTTTGGTAAATTTACAAACCTATGCTTTCCCAATACCCCCTGAACCACCTGATTCCTAGGAGAACTTTAGTTATGATATTGAAAAACTGTCCTTAGTATTCAAGGCAAAGAATGGCATCAAAAAAATACTTGCTGGTATGGAGAAATTAGCATTTAATAAAGGGATTTGGCTTAAATGTTAATTTTTTATTTGTTTTAACGAAATCATTCATCTTATAATTGTCTTAGTTGCTTTTAACACCTAATACAAATAATTTGAATATTTGTCCTAGCAAGCTTTTTATTTATTGTCATAGTTTCTATCTTAATTTGTAAGTCTGTTTAGAAGTAATATTTTCAGGCAGTGCTATAAGCAGTATTTATCTAAACTGTGTTTTCTATCACTTCTGTCCTCATCTCCAAAAGGTAGGGAATTCTGATCAATGAAATATGGGAAATGATGGTTTAAATAAAGTTCCACAAGTCCTTCAATGTTTTATTTTTACAGACTATAAGTATTGGTGTGTTTTGTGAATGAGGGAAGAGACTTACAATGTTTTGTATTTCCCAGACATTTATTTGACCAACATCTTATGAAGCATTGATCTCCAAAATTCATTCATTATGCTCACTGATTAAAGTGTGTCTTTGTCTTTGTTAAAATAGCACTTAAATATTTCTCTGACAGCTATTTTAATTTGGTCAGCATGTGTTTTCAAAACACTGCCTTATGAAAATAATCCTAGCTTGCTAAAATGATTTAAACATAAACCCCAAAATTTTTTCAAACAAAAATTACGTTGCCAAAGGTAGTGCCTATCCTATGGTACAGTCATTTATCAGTTGCAGTTTTTTCTCCAGTTCTAGGCAGAAGTGGTAACAAAAACCAAATCATAACAAGTAATGGGCAATGTAAAATTCCTTTTAGAAGTCGGATCTTGTTATTGTACTCTACATAAATATAATTGGTAGTGGGGTGTGAGAGGTTGTCTATCCATTTATCCTATTATATTCTATGTCACAATGGTACTTTGCTCTGGATAGCAAGTTTAGGGTTACTTTTGGAGGGAAAATTATCTAAAGTCACTGAAGATATGTTCAGTATGTTGGAGATAGGCATAAACTACAGGCTAATTCAGATCATCTTGAAGGTAAAGGGATAGGTATAGCATAGTCATCATTTACGTAATATCTATGTAGAATGAAAGTAGCTCCTTTTTGATAGACTAGGATTTTATAATTGGAAAGAATTTTAAAGTTCATTTAGTGAAAACTTTACACGTACTACAATAATCCCTTCTTATAGCATCTAGAACTTCTTGAACATATTCATTACTTCACTAATGAAGTTCTTAGAAATTGACCTAAAGTCTACCTGTTAATGGGCTTCAATTCCCTGAATATATTTGAAATTTATATAGAATAAATCCTATTCAACAAAGTGTTTGAGAACCAGTTCTGTGTCACAAACACTGTTCTAGGTACTGATCATGGCAGTTTGTAAGTTAAATTCTGGTGGAGCAAGAGACGTCCACACAGATAAGTTACAGATAGGTATTACAAATAAGATAATATAGAATAATATTTGGTTTGGAAGGTGGGAGTACTGCTTTTTCTAAAGTAATCAGGGAAGATGTCTGAGAAGATGAATTTTGTACTTAGACTTGAATAATGAGATGCAGTTAATCATGCGAAGATCTAGAGGTGGAACATTTCAGGCCCTGGGACAAGTAAAGGCTAAATTAGGAACAAGTTTTGTATGTTTTAATATAAAAAGACCAGTGTGACTAGCATAATGAGAGAAAGAGTGGTAGCGATAAGCTCAATAAAGTGACCAGGAATTAGATTATTCATGGACTGTTACGACATAGGAAGAAGTCTGTATTATTTCTGGGTATTATAGGACACCACAGGACTTTAAGCAGAAGATTAAGTTCTGAATTAAACTTTCTATGTATGTGTGATTTTTTTTTTCCTTCTTTCTATTGATGTAACAGTTTACAGCACTGTGTAGACTTCAGGTATACAGTTTCTCACCTCAGCAGCTGAATATTTCAAATCATACCCTGATTTAATCTTGAAGAAAATTAATCTGGTTGCTTTGTGGAAAATGGATTTCAAGGGACAAGTTTTGGGGATTGCAGCAAGATAGACTGCCCTGGGTAGGCGTTTGCTCACGGGGTGGTTGGGGAGAGATTGAATTGGGGGCTGTGGTGGGGCTAAAAGCTCGCAGGACTTGCTCATCGGTTGGGTGGGAAGGGAAGAAGGAGTCATGGCACGATCACTGGCATAGTAGGTTCTTCCTGCCTGGTTTTCAGTAATTCAGACATCTCTCACCGAATTAGATTTTCAATCCCCCACCCATCCTCACCCCCTGCCATTGTCCTCTTTCTTTCATTTTTTCATTGTCCCTCTTAATATTTAAAATGTTGAACACTGACACTGCAGTATCTGTGTTATAAGTTGTCTGGTGTTGATATGTATACATACAAAGGCTTTTACAATTAAAATTACTAGTTCTTCATACCTCCTTACATATATTTTTAAACCTACATGCACTTCAATGCTTATCTGTACTCCATTTTTACCCTGTACTACAAAATGTACAATCATTTGAATCTTGATTGTATTCCTCACTATATCAGGAATTCTGCTCCCAACTTGAGTTGTCATGAGATATGATTAGCAATTTCTTTTTGTCATCATGTTGACTGAAAATGTTAACCATAAATTCAGGCCTCTCTAGACATTGCTTTTTATAAGCTTGCTTTTTAAAATACAGTCATTCAGCCTCTGTTTCATTTAATGGGTATTTTCTAACCTTATACAAAGCTCTGTATAGGCCCTTGTATAATGGGTTGTATGTGTAAGTGTGTATATCCTTACGTTGTAGTGCAGGTTCTGTCTTGAAGTAAGTTAGTGCATATAAATCAAAAGATTGGAAAGAAATATAATGACAGATCCACTAGATTTTTCCTAGCCCTGTGGGATCACTGAAGTCTCTGTATTATGGGGAGGTAGATATTTTGTGTGAAGACAGGGAAAGGAGAAAGGAATAGAACCTAAAGCCAGCTAAAGGCCAAACTCCTGCACCATCAGAAAGATATCCTCGATTCATCCATAAACTATTAGTATATATACACACACTGTGTCTCTTTCAGTCTAACACAAATCATGTTTGTTTCTCATGCGGGAATAAATCCTTTTTCTTCGGTTGAACGCCAGGCAAAGTAGTTGACTTATGTGGAGAGGCCCTGTTTTACTAACCACTAAAATCATATTCAGCATGGTAAGCTGCTTATGCTGTGAGAGACTCAGAGGAACTCGGACTGTCTAGGGGAACAGCAAATGCCTACTCACGCCAGGTCATCACCTCTTTATCCTACACTCTCTCCCCAACAACTACTGCCTTTGCCCTTCTTCCTGACTTCCTTCCCTACTGTGTATTTTTATGAGCTTAAATGTGTATGTGATAGAACTTTGCTTTGTTTATGTTGATAATAGTTGGTGACACATTCTGGCTTGAGTACAGTATATATGCTGAGTATTAAAATAAGATGTAGTTGTAAAAGTTCTTAGTTGCTAGATAATGTATTATGTGCTAAATTCTATTGGAGAGATCTAATGTCTAATTGAGGTTTCATAAAGATCATTCTAGCAGTTAAATAGGATAAATTTCTGGGTGATAAAAGAAACAAGTGAGTCAAAGATACTTTGGGTTCTAGATGGTTTAGTAATAATGCTAGTTCATTATTTGAGTTTGGTACTTAGCCAAGCACTCAACAAAGTGCTTCTCAGACTGTATCTCAGTTATACTTCTCAGCCTTCCATGGTTATCCATTTTCAAGCAGGGGCAAGTTTGAGGAGCCAGTAAAATAATTGGATAGTGCTGTTTAGCAGAAGCTAATCAGAACTTGAGAGAGCTCACTGTCTAGGCTAGTCCTCTACCTAGCTGTTTGTGATTTACCTTGATAGAAAGAAAAGGGGGATAATTGGGGACAAAATTTGACCGAATATTTCTAATTAAGAAAAACAAAGAGGCATACTAGATATGGTTCAGAAAAGAGCACGGAAAACGTATTGTTACAAAATGGGGGTCTTTTTCTGCAAGCTCAGTTTTCTTGTATGATTGTATTCACATCATTACTTTTGTCATCAATTCTAGTATCCTGCCAACAAAGAAAGTGGTATTCATTTGTTCTGACTTGTGAGCTATACCAATTCTGAACAAGTGGTTCTCCTTGCCATTCCTTCCCACTGCTCTGAGTCATTTTCTTCATTCACTCTATGACCAGAGAAATTTGGCTTTCCACCTTAAGTGTGCCCATCAAATTTTTAATGAAGTCACCAGCAACCAACTATTCTAAATAAACAAAAGCACAACTACAAACTTTCTTTAAAATCTCCATTTCTCTCACTGCTGTCTTTGGATTTGTAGTTTTTAACCACTGTATTTACTGTTTTAAACCATTTAATATGAATTTCAAACGTTACACCTGACCCCCTTTTATGGTCATTTGGTTTATCTTTAGTAAAACATATTTAGTATACATTGAGCAAATTGTTGACGGTTTTAAAAGAGAAAATGTCAGCTTAGACTTAAGAAATGGAATGGTGAGATGTACAGAGATACTCCTTTCCTTAACTTTCTCCCTGAATTGCTAATTGTTTTTAGCTCTCAAATACAGTGCATCTACTATGTAATTTTTATAGCTTCATTGGTTAAGTGGTAAATTTGCCCAACCAAAAAGCATGTAAGCAAAATTTACCTTGTGCCTTCCCATCTTACGCATTCTACCCATTTCTTTTTATTATTGTATATTTAGTAATAATCATGCACTGAGTTGATCTCAGATATTGTGGTAGGTGATAAAAGGATTTGATCATTTCTCAGCCTGCTTAATGTAAGTGGGGAAATGTTCAAGCATTCAGTTTCATGATCTTTGCTCTAATGATGAAGATACTGGTGTAAGGGAAGGGGGGTGAAGAGGAGCACAGCGGAAGACACTAGTGAAAAAAGGGGAAAATGTTGGAAAGACTTCACAGAAGTAGTACTGCAGCTCCATTGTCCATTATCCTAGGCCCCTTAAGTCACATGTGTTTTGGTATTCATAATTCTTTGGATTTAGAAAGGTACTACAGTATGTATATATATATACACACACATATATATATACATATACATATATGTGTGTGTGTGTGTGGGTGTGTGTGTGTGGGTGTGTATATATATAATGTATTTTATCCTCCCAGTAGGGTCTGTGAGAGTATCCTGAAATCAGGCACATTAATATTTTTGCAATAAAACAGTAGTCACTGGGATGAACTAAGTGAAAACTATAAAAAGCTCTAGGTCAATTTTCAACACCAAATGAGTTTATGCAAAGTGTACAAAAAATACACTTTTATAAAAGATTATTAACCTCTGCACTGAATGACTTAATAATGGAAAATGATGTTATCTCCCGTTGTCACCTACTAATTTCTCATTATCATTTTGGAAATGAATTACCAGTAGTTCTTTAAATAAGTCAGCATCACTTTATTTTTCTTTGCAATTTCAAGTTTGAGTCTTTTAGAGCCCTGCAATTCCATATTGCCCTTTATTTGACTAAGTAGTTTAGTAAATCTCATCCAATTTCTATATTCTAGCTATTTTATTAAAATACAGCAATCTGCATACTCTCCATTCTTCCAAATGCCTCCTACATTGGCATGAGTCAAAAGAATGTTCATTAGCATGATTATGTCTTTCATTTTATAATGCAGTGAACTTGAAAAGTTCACAGCCCGACTCCTTAGGAAAATTTTAGTGGAAACTCGGTGCATAACTTTCTTAAACTGTTTAAATGAATACCTACCCCATATATGGGAAGCAAACTTTTTTTTCTGCTTTAAGCCAGACTTTTAAGAGTCCTCAGATTTAAGCTCTACTTGTTCATTCATATTAGCTGTAGAGTGTAGCTTTAAACTTCTGATGTTAAAAATTTCAGGTATATTTCATGTTAGTAACAGTTACTAATGAGAGGTCTTCAGAAATTTTAATCTTTGAAATAATCAAATCTGCATTTTAGATAATTTGGCACCAAGATAAAGCATAAAATGGAGGGCAGAAGATTTAGAGGCATAAATTAGAAGTTTTTTACTGTTTAGATAGGAGAGACAAAAGTTAGAGGATAAAGTAAAATATACTTGGTGACTGAATGGGTGGTGGAGGTGAGAGGGGAATCTGTGTTGCTAGGGCTTTGGCCTGGCTAATCAATTGGACATTTGTGCCTGTTGATGAACCTGAAGTTAGAAGAAAAGAAAAAATGAGGTAGGTACAGGGAGTGATGTTTATTAGCTTAACTGGCTTTAGACATCAGAATTTATTCATCCTGTGATGTTTAAGTAGGAATCTCTTTTAAGAAACCAGATGGATATATGAATCTATTACTTAGAAAAAGAATCTTAGATCCCTTGTTTGTAGCTAACAGATAATCCCTCTAAGGTATTAGCTGTAAGTTTTCTGAACCATTAGCTATTTTTAAAGTAGAGCAGTGCCCACACAAAGAAATGAATGAAGAAAACTATAAACATACTACTACTGATGTTTTTCTTTAATTCATTGGACTATGACAATTTTTTGATGTCAATATTTTTAATTCCCCTTTAAGATATACAAAATTTGAATATATAACATTGTTTCATGTTTATACTTTTCCTCCCAACTTTTTATTTTGAAGTTTTTAAATCTACAAAAAATTAAAAGAATTGTACAGTGAATATATAATCTCATCTAGATTCATCCAGTAAGTTTTTGCCACATTTACTTAGCAGTCTATGTATACACATACATACACACACACACTTTTTTGGCTGAGCCATATGAAAAGTAATTCACACATTATGACGTGTCACATAAATCAACCTGCATCTCAAAACTAAGGAAATTCTCACATAATCACAGTGCCATTTACCACACATAAATGTGAAATTCCACAGTAATCAACTATATATAGTCTACATTTAAATTTCCCCAAGTGTCCAGAAATGGGTTTCTTTAGTTAGCTATTACTCCCTCTACATTACCACCCCTAATTCAGATTGAATCGGTGTTCACGTTGAATTCAGTTTGAGTCGTTGTGTCTTTAGTTTCTTAAATCTGTGAGAACTTTCTCCTGTTTGTTTATTTTTTCTGAAGAGGACAAACCTTTGTGTTGTAGAGAGTTCTGCATTCTGGATTTGTTTTGCCATAATTTTGGGGCAGGAGAGGGTTATACATTCTTGAAAAGCCTTGGTTATTTTGGTAAACTCTTGTCCCACTCCAGTATAAAACTATATCATAAATACTTTGATTAGTGGGTCCTGAGTGAATGAAATTTTACTAAATGAGTACTTTAAAATTTAAAAGCGAAGCTGTAGAGGTTATTGCTGGTATTTATCTGTTTACATCATAGTAATACAGGTCTTTTTACCCTTTGTTCTTAATTTTAAAGGAGTTCATTGAGAGTTAAGAGAAACCCACATCCTTTGCACACTCATGATTGCATTTTCAGATATTTAAATATATTGCTTTAGTCTACATTTTTTCCCTGTATAGTATTAAGACTCTTACTTTACTTTCATAAGACTCATATATCCATTATGTTTTAACATTGAACTATTCCTTTTAATAGATCCCTTGAAAGGAATTAAATGATAGCGCAGCAAGTGAACTCTGGAGACTATTGCTACTAATTAGATTTCCCTGTAGATAGCAGGCTTTTAGAATAAATAGAGAGATTCTTTTAGATGTAGTTGAATGGTTTAATCTCAGTGGTAGATAAGACCAACTCCAACAGATATACCCCTATAAATTGTTGCAATCACATTGGACTATTGGAAGTTAATGTAATAATGATATGTTTCTAATACATTAGAAACTTCTGGTTTCTTCACTACTTTGTGAGTTCCATTTAAATCATCACGACAAGTACATGGGAACATTTTAAAATCTCTGTCAAAAGCAAAATCCAGGGCCTCCCTGGTGTCACAAGGGGTCAAGTCTCAGCACTATGAAGCTATCTGCAGCTACTGCAGCACAAGTTCGATCCCCAGCTCACAGAGCTTCCCACATGGCACAGCAGACCTCTCCTGTTTTGCCTGCTGCTCCCCTCATAGTGTATTTCAGTCAGTCCGCCTGTTCTGCTCCCTACTCTGTCTCTGACCCCTACCCCGACCCCCACCCCCACCCCCACCCCACCGCATCTCTGGCCTACACCCCAGCTCTTGTATGCATATATAAATAAATCTTAAAAAAGAGCCCATTTTCCTCTCAAATTCAATATTAGGAAGACTCAGATTCAGGAGTACACTAAGCAGTAGGAAGTTGATTTTCAGAGTACACATTCTCTCGTTTACTGTCTCCTAATCTGCCAAATAAGTATATATTCTAAAAATACTAATAACATATAAGCTAGTAGTTGAAAATAAATTTTTCAAGACTTCAACAGTACTAAGTCCATGGAAAAGTTCTTCCCACAATCTTAATTTCTTTTCATAGAATTTTGTCATTCTTTTGATCATCTTTGCAAGCACTTGTTATATTTCAGTTTTTAAATGTACCGTCTTATATGTACAAATTAATGCTTTCTCTGTGTCTTATGTGTATGTATGATCATTATGTGTTTATTTATCTTTCCTTTTTTTTTTTAAGATTTATTTATTTTTTATTTATACATACAAGCTGGGGTATAGGCCAGAGGCATGGGGCGGCGAGAGGGTTCACCAGAGACAGAGCGGGGAGCAGAACAGGCAGATCAGAAATACACCGCTGAGGGGAGCAGCGGGCGAGGCAGGAGAGGTCTGCCACGCCATGTGGGACTCTCCCCGGCCGGGCCTCGAACTCGCACCGCCGCCGCCGACAGCTCCACAGTGCAGCGCCCAACCGCTGCGCCACCGGGGAGGCCTATCTTTCCTTTTTTAATTTGTGTATGTCTTGGAGTCTGCGCAATCTCGTATCCCAGTGAAATACTGCAGGTGGGGCAGCGCTGTGTTTGGAGTCCAGCCTGTCTTCAGATCTTGGCTTCATTTACTGGCTAGGGGAGACCATGGGTGAATTATTAAACCTATTAATCATCATTTCCTTCTCTGAAAAATGGGAATGATAATTGTCTCTTTCTGATGTAACTTTTATGAGTACAGTATGGGTTTTAGTATAAACACTAGTAAATAGCAGCTCTTGATAATTATCTATATTAAGTGAAGAAAACTTAATCATCATCTTTTGTTTTATTTTTTAGCATAGTGTTTCTCAACAGCAGGCAATCTTGCCTCTCCCTGCTCTTTTCCCAGGGGACCTATGGCAGTGTTATGACTTGAGTGGGAGGGGTGCTACTAGAATTTTTTGGGTAGTGACCATGGTTACTGCTCAAAATTCTCCATTGCACAAGATAGCTGCCCTCTCTCCCCCATCCATTGTTGTTAAGCCCAAAATAACAATAGTGCTATAGTTGAAAAATCCTGACACAACAGAATATAGACTAAACAATTTAAGTTTCGGGTATGTTCTTTGCAGTATAACTGTTGAACTTTAAGTTGGCACTCATTATATAATTCTTTCAAATAAAAAAATAACTTCAGTAATTATATAATTTATTTTACCACAGTTTAATAATTTTGGCATGCTGAATTAAAATATTGATCACTAACTGCCAGGCACTAATCCAAACATGTTGTATAATCCTCATAATAGCAATTAGGTACTTCATTTTCACAGTTGAGGAAACTGAGGGGTAGAGTATAAGATGTATGTGCCTTCGAACCCAGGCAATTTAGCTTTAGAATCTTTGCTTTTACCTAAAGTTTTCTCTCTGTGGTTTCCTAAGACATGGTATTTGTGAAGTTGGTATTGAAATACAAATTTTAGACATTATTTCCAAATTTGTCACTTATGAAGAGGCTTGCATTGGTTTTTACTTGCCTGATCATATGGATCACCTTGGACTCTTACTAAATTGATTTCTAAGCTCTATTCCTACCAAGTGAACTCAATGCTCTGTGGAAAGAACCTTGGAATCTCTTTCAAGTGGCCTACATGAATCCTATGATTGGGCAAATTAGGGAAACTCTAGATTATATTAGATCTGGTAGAACTATTTTTGTTTTCCCTTTTCTTTCTCACATGTTACAGATTATTACCGTATCTACATAATATCTACTTTATCACAAGCACAGAGGTTTTGAATATAAATTAAAGCAAACTGTTAAATATTAACTTCCCTTTCCCTTTGATTTCTATTTTTAAATGGGTAAGTGAGGTATTCTACAACTCTTTGATCATAGCCAGTTGGGCTGATATTTGAATAAGAGGGTATAGCTATTAAGATCAATCCATAGTTACTATAGGTCCTATTGCTGTTATTTAGGCAAGTCTTCTAGTATACTGTTGGGTTGAATATACAATACTTTGTGAAAACATTGAGCAAACAAAATCTTAAAATTTTAAAACTATGCATTTGCATGCTTAACATACTTGCTTTCATGCTTTTCTATCCAAGAGTTTAAAATTCTGAAGATACTAATTTTATCATTGACTGAGACCTTGATTTTCAGCCATGTGGTTGGTTTAAATGAAACTGTTAGATATCTTATTGACATATAATCACTATTGTCCTAAGGGAACACTATCCTGGAATGATTGGTAGCAGGTGTGTTTTTGAGGGCTCGTGTGCTTTTTCACTTTTCTTTCCTGCATATCTCTTTCAATGAGAGAGATTGGGCAAGGCAAAGCACCTCTTTGTATATTTTAATTTGTATACCATTTACTTTTTAGTAACTGAGATTGTTGTTACCATAGGAATTTTAGAAGTGCCTTATCCAGACTACAGGAGAGCATAAAACTGCTAACCCCCAAAATAGACCTTTTTGGCAAGAGGTCTTTTTCATGGGAGGGTCCCTGAAGACCGGGTGGTGGAGGTTGTACTTTTATAAAAAGGTGTGCATAAAGGAGAAACTCCCTCTGGCTTCTCCCTCATTGTCTCTGAAAACCCTAATCTCCTAATCTTACTGTGCCTGCCAGGTAACCTCCCTAACTGAGCTTACATTCTCTCAAGACTCTACCCACCTTGTCCAAGTCACCTGTCTTAATTAAGCTGCTTAAGATAGCATCCAAAACTACCTGGGAAGTTAATCATGCTGGGTCTCTCCCATGCATACAGGAGGTATACAGGTTATAATTAAACTTCTTTTTGACTTAAAAAAGTGCCTGATCACGCATACTTCATCTGTCTCCTCACTGATACTTGGAAACTTACTTGTAAATTCAGTCAAGTAGTCATACCTCCGTGAAGTGGAAGTGCCCTTTTCTCTGCCTCCACTTAATAATTTTGTCGCCTTGGATTATAGGTCTTAGTATGCCATGAAGCAGACTTCTTGAATGGAGAGCTACTGGGAACTGGTGGGGTGGAGTTAAGCAACCATGCTTAGTATGTAACAGAACACATCCATGCTTGGGTTCTTGCTTCTCCAGCTTTGACTTGCACCCACAGAGGACTTGGGGAGACATGTAAGGAGATGGGTGGAGAGGCTGCTCCTAATCCTTGGCAGAGACAATGGCAGCCATTATCTTGATTTGTACTTTGATTTTGCATTTTTCTTTTTCCCCTTTGTCCCAGCTTTCTGGGACCTCTCTCTCCCCATTCTTGCTGTTCCCTGACAGACGGTGCCTTGGACTTTTGTGGTAAGCTTTCTGGATCTCAGCGGTCCCTTTCAGGTGGACACTGTTTGGCTAGGTATTTGCCCATGAGGTACTTTGCAGTTTCATTAGGAATATCCTTTCTTCTTTTTCCATGCACACTAATTAAAAATCTTACACACCAATAGTGTTTCCTTGCCTTTGTGTAACAAATGGTAGAATCCCTTTTATACCGTACAACCTTTAATAGTTTTTGGTCCTTGAATACCTTTCAGTGGCATACAACACAGTTACCCCCAGAATATCAAAGTAATCTTCAGTGTTTTTCTTTACTTTAACATAATATCACCATGACTTCATTCCTATTATTCACTCTGCCCCAGAAACCTCATCCCAAGTTTAAAATCTTGTAAGAACAGTTGTTTGTTAACCTAAATAACCTCCACACTATCTTTGTTTACGGCATTCTTAGAAGCCTTGAAGGTGCCTTCTTACCACCTCTCCTTCCTGCTCACTTCTAAATGGACAGCTTCTTTATAAAAACCTCTGTGGTTGCTGCTTTCCCTCACCCAAAAGTGAACTCTCCCTCCGTTTAGCATCCACGGCATGCTATATTTTTTTCTTTTGCCCTAATGTATTGATTTATAAATATAATGTGCATGATCTCCATCTTAGAGTCTTCCATTTTCTTATTCTAATCTCTGAAGTGTATTTTCATTTCTACCCCCTATGTGAAGTTTTTCTCTATAAAATTCATTCCTTCTAGGTTTCATCTTTGTGTATGAGTCTTTGGCTGAGTTAGAGATTCTACCATCTAACTGACCTCAAATACACCAAGCGCTCAATTAACCTCTTCATAATTTTCTCCAAGTCAGAACTGTCTTTAATGTTCTCTGCCTTCTAAAAAAAAAAAAAAAAATTCTCTGCCTTCGTGTGTAGTCTTTCATCCATACAACTAAAACCAGGACTTGGGTTTTAAAACCAGACTGATCCTTAAAAATCAAAGAACTCCCTGCTTCTCTAGCTCCTGAAATGGTTTCTGATCCTGTTCCTAAAATGCCTTTATTAAAAATAGCATCTTCTGTTGTCGACATTTTTATACTTTTTGCTAGTAACTTACTCTTCTTGTTTTAAGCAGATTGAATTCTTAATTGCTATAAGGTAAATTTATTAAAATTCAGCAAAACTGAAATGAAGAGGAATTAGCAACCCTGATTTTGACTTTCACTTTTTAGCTCTTCAGTGCACTCAAACATTGTCTCATAAAAGCAGGATCTGGGGTAAATAAAAGCAGGATAGATTACTGTTAAGTCAAACCTGTGTCTAAATCTCTTTAATTTTATATTTTTCTCTACCCTTCAGTTGCCCCAGACCCTTTCTTTAGGACTACTCAAACTCTCTTTCCATTCCAACTGCTACCTTTTTAAAAATGGGAGGGTACAAAACATATCAGTGCTAAGGGGGGAAAAAAACATAAGAGCAAGGAGGAAAGCCACAGTTTTGTTACACATTGTCAGATCAGATTAATAGTGATGTCAGTTTTCTAAGATTCCAGTGGCTCACATTATAAAAGTTCTGGAGCTGTAATTCCAGACGCAGAATACTCTGGCTTAGTTGTATTGACTCCTTAACAACCCTATGTTTAATCCTTTATAGTTTGCAGGAAAGTAGTATATTGCCTTTGCTAGATGAAACTACCAAACTAACCATAAATGAATAACTGTATAACTATAACCGCCAATGTAGTCATTGGAGAATGATAGAGTTACATAATACTCCACAAAACCAAAACTGTATGTGTTTGAGGTGGGAGAAAAAAACCTGTGAGCCCCAAAATACTCTTCTTCAAAAGAGAAGAGGGAGAGTGGATAAGGAGCCATGAAGAGAGACCAGAAAGAAGAGGGTATGGTGAGATAGTGAGAGAATATTTGAGATTTTCTTGTCTTTACAATCCCCTAACCCAGCCATTTAAAAACAGCTTTATGATACCAGACAAATTGAGCTTTTCTAAGCCCTCATTTCCTCATTTGTTAGATGGAGATAATAGTGCCTCCTGCACAGGGTAGTGTAAGAAGCCTGATGACATAGTATGTGTGAAGTACCTAATTCCCTGCCACCTCCTGTCTGGTTCTTATTTTTGTTGTTTATTTAATTTCACTGTTTTGTTTCATCATTTTTGTTTGTTTTCCCCCCGGGGAATATAGTGGAGTCTGCAAATTTTCCAAAGTTATCTGCAGAATTTTAGGTGTGTGTTTTTTTTTTTAAACTGTTAAGCAAACATTATTTTGAAGCCCTGTTTAGAAAACTTGTTCAGTAAGATCAGAGGTGAATTGTATGAAACATGGAGAGGAAATATGCGAACAGCAGGTACTGCTTAAGAGCTCCTGGCTTACTCTGAATTATATTTTCTCTCTCTTTGCCATGATCTAAATTTTTATCTGCTGCCTCCCATGACACACCTTCACACAAACACCCCTTCATAGACACCCCATAGCTGTCCTAGCTTTGACTTGTAGCCATAGTCTAAAGTATTAGTTGTTTCTAAGTAAGTTAAACACAAAGGAATTGCTGAAGCCAAATTAAAAAATTTTTTGAATAAGATACTTTAAAAGTTTGCTTTGGGGCCTCCCTGGTGGCACAGCGGTTAAGCGCTGCGCTGTGGAGCTGTCGGCAGCGGCAACACGAGTTCGACGCCTGGCCAGGGAGATTCCCACATGGCGCAGCCGACTTCTCCTGCCTCGCCCGCTGCTCCCCTCAGCAGTGTATTTCCATCGATCTGCCTGTTCTGTTCCCTACTCTGTCTCTGATGAACCCTCTCGCCACCCCACACCTCTGACCTGTGCCCCAGCTTGTATGCATAAATAAATAAATCTTAAAAAAAAAAAGTTTGCTTTACAACTATAAAATTCATACTTATTTATGTCTGTTCAATAAGTTAGCAAATTTTATATCTGTTTTTAGTCAGTTTTTTTTTTAACTATGGCTTGATTTACATGAGATTTGATAAGTAGTAATACTTTAACCTAGTAACTTATAAAATAGTAAGGACATACAAATTAAGAGTAATTAACTATACTATTATTGAAGTGTTGACTGTTTAAAAACTTTATCAAATGTTTATGGAGCATCCACTGTATGCCAGGCACTGCCCTAGAGAGTGAGGAGACAGCATGAATAAGATAGACATGACCTTTGCTTTCAAACAACATTCAGTTGCTAAACCCATTTCCTTTTTCTTTAGGGTATTTTCATGTCTATGAATTTTTGAACTGAAAGTGCATTAGAGATCATCTAGTTCAACTTCTCTGTTCAAATCGAGAACCTGAACCACTAAGAGTGACAGGAGAGTAAGCCAGTTTACCAGACAATTCCAAGTAATTACAAGTTATAGGAACAGCAGCACAAGTTGTGAGAATTCACTGTGTTGTTATTTAGCACCATAAGTATGACTTTAGAAAAGATATTTATAGCAAAATGTTCAATTGTGTTGACTATATTTTTTCTTCTCATTTTTAAAAAATTTTAAATTTTTTTATTTGTATCTTTTACATCATTGTGTATTCCCCGTAGGTTTCCCGCCACCCGTGAACCATCACCATAGTCCCTTGTGCTCTTTTCCCCTGTTTTGGTCCCTCTTCCTCCCCCGCAGAATGTCTCTTATTCATGGTTGCCTGCTAGTTTGTGTTTGTGTTTTTGTTTTATGTCTTATTTTCTCCTGATCCCTTATTTGGCTCCCCCATATTCCTCCTGTAAATGAGTCAATTGTGTTATAACTATAAATGAAAAATTCCGCTATATTATTTTCAAGTTAAAATCAAGGAATTATAAATGTCATTTTTTTCTTTAATGCTATATAGTGGAAACAATTTTGTGTTCTGTGGTGACTAAACCCATAAATGGTTTTCTGCTTATAGACTCAAAAATTTCTAAAGCAGCTCTGCAGATAATCTTGTTTATGAGCGTCTAGGCAGTGTTGAAAGAAGTAATGTGCTTTCTTGCCTTACTAGAATCATAGCAGTTAAGATCTGAAATTAGACCCTTTATTGCAGGGATGAGGAAATTGACTCCCAAAGAGGTTAATTGACTTGCCCAAATAAGAGCCAAAATTAATACCTTATGTATAAAGAAGGAGTCAGATTTTATATATTAAGATCATTATATTTTGTTACTTCCAATTCTCAACTTTAAGTGATCTAATAATTGTCACTGTCAGACCTGCTGAGGATTGGCCTTATTTTTAAAATCTGAGAATATCTGAGAAATTGATGTCAAAAATGATGAGGTCACCAACATCTGACCCAGGTCTTTTGGCATTATTTCTGTGTTATTTCTTTTATGCTGAAAATACTCAATATTCAGTTGCTGGTCACAAATAATTTTTCCCCCATAATAGGTATTGTCTTCTGAGAACTCTGAAGCAATGTCAGACATTGAGGGAAGCTCTCATTGCTGCAGGAAAAGAGATTATATGGCATGGACGGACAAAAGAAGAACCAGCACATTACTGTAGCATCTGTGAAGTAAGTAATTGCTCTTATCCACAGCTGTTTATAAAGCCTCTTACCTCTCCATATTTGGTTTCTTTTCAGTTGTTGTTTTTTTTTTTAATGAACTTTTATGTAATATATTTTACTGAAATTGTCATGTCAAATATTATTTTCTTATTGGTTGTCACATTAAAGTTTAATCTGATGATGTACTCTTTCACTAATTATGAATTAACTCAAAGTATCTACTATAGAATCATTTATCTGGTAGATATTCACCAACATAATCATCAAGAAATTTAGTTTTGAGTTTTTAAACTGGATGTAGTTGGGTATAGCTCTAGCCAGATCAGTGTTCACTCCTCTCTAATGCAGTTCAGAGTATCTTGATCAATCTTCTGTGACTATTTTAATGTATTGCTTGGCCAACGTAAATCATAGGAGATCAGATAGATTCTAGTTACATGTATTTTACCTCAGAAAAATCAGTGTACCAGTTTTCCAGTACTGGAGAATGACTCTGATCCTGCAGTGGTATTCCTTCCTTTTTCTGCCTGAATCTCAGCAACTCATCAATCTTTCTGTATAAGATTGAGGTAGTTTTAAATAATGGGATTCTCATGAATATATAAAATATATATACTCATGGAAATTTTTGTTTGCATTCATGCTCCTTAACATGAGACTTAGTGCTAACACACACTCACTGGCTGTCACTTACCTGTCAATATCCTCATTTGTAAACTAGTTAAGTTACATTCCTTCAAAAAGTGTGCTTTGAGATTTGGCTAAGAACTATAATATGCTCTGGTCTTCACCTTTGAGTTCAGTCTGTGGGGGAAGACTTATAGGGCCCTGTGATGACTATGATAAAGACCTAGAAGGAAAATGATGATCTCTAACATCTGATTGCATTATGAATGTTTTGGATTTAAAACAAAAGATAGGCTGACCTTTATCAAACGTTTGAATTAGACTTGTTAGTGGTTGTAATTGAGTATGTTATTCCCTTAGATCATTCCCCCAAATATATATTACTACCCATATCTTTGGGTTTGGTGCAAAATAAAGTGGGTCCATTAAATAGCCTCAAACACAATCACGTCTTTCTTAGTACCTGTTCTTAACCAGCGGTCACATCCTATATAAAGTAAAATAAGTCATAATAAATAAATACCACTGTCTCCATTGAGTACTTTTTCTCTTGTATAAAATAGGTAGAGGTTTTTGATCTGCTTTTTGTCACTAATGAGAGCAATTCTCGAAAGACCTACGTGGTGCATTGCCAAGATTGTGCACGAAAAACAAGTGGAAACCTGGAAAATTTTGTGGTGCTAGAACAGTACAAAATGGAGGACCTGATGCAAGTCTATGACCAATTTACATTAGTAAGTGAAATCAACATGTGAGTACATGGTTAGTTGGATAGGGAAGCAGCAGTGTTTGTTCTGCCACCTGATAAGTAGGAGGTAATGGTATATTTAAGTTTTCCTTTGGCTTGTTAGATAGTGCATGAGGAAATAGTCTTAACACCACCTCCACCCTCCTTTCCTAAGTATTTATTCCTGTGAAATCAGCATAGTTCTTTACTTCTCTTGCATGAGACCATTCTAAATAATGTCACAGTAATTACATTTTGTGCTGTGGAACACTCTCATATCCTTTATGTCATTTGATCTCAGTTGATGAAATATTTGTGTACAAAGGTTATTGGTGTCCACAAAATGAGTCAGTAGGTGTGCTTTTAATTTCCTTCTGCATTTGAAGCTAATTGTATTTATTTAAATTTTTGTCCTGGCCAGAAGTATTAACCTCATGGGAATATTTGACGGATCTTAACTTCCCGGTATATTATATAACACTATGAAATTCAAGTGTACTTATGAATTGCACCACTTTAATTTTAAACAGCAGGCGCTTGGGAGGAAGCATTTTACTCTAGTATATCAATAGTTTTATGAATAGAACAGTCATTTATGATTTGTTGATTTCCTCTCATACCTTCATGTATGTGATCAGAAACTGAATTTTTTAAATTTAGCTCCTAATATTTTCACTTACTCTTCACAATTACTTCAGAAAATTAAATGCAGTATGATTTTTTAAAAAATAGCATATATTATATACTTGAATTAGGTCCTTAAGAAAATCCCTAATTAAATTGTAGTTGGTATATTTTCCACAAGCCTTTTTTAAATTTAAGCAATCTGAAAAAATGGTCAACTTAATAATGTTCCAGGGTGTGTGTGTGTGTGTGTGTGTTCGGGGCGGGGGGCGGGTTTGCATATAATGCATGACCTTGTATGCCCACCACCAAAGCAGCAATAATCCACTTTAGTCCATTGAGCCCCCTCCCCTCTAAGAATTTTTGACTAATTGATGAAGTATAGAAAAATGTGGGTGTACTGAGTAGGATAATAGTCTCATATTTTTAGGAAGGCTGCTCGGATATGAGGCAGTAAGAGCCATTATATACTTTATCATGTAGCAGGTTTTTAGACTTCATTGAGAATAGTTATTTCCCTAACTTCATGAGCTTGCTCTGTTTTTAGCCTTGAGCTAGGAAATACTTAACACATACATTATCAAAATAACATACCTTACTTTTATTTTCAGGCTCCTCCATTACCATCTTCCTCATCTTGATATTGTTCCATGGACATTAAATGAGACCTTTTCTGCTATTCAGGAAGTAACCCAGTTCTGCACCACTGATTTTTGTAGCTTATCTCGTAAGGCTGCTGGCTGAAAACTGTGTCTATGCAACCTTCCAAGTGCGGAGTGTCAACCAGCTGGACAGGGGACAGCACTGCTCCTACGCCAGGACTGTCACAAAGCTGATCAGCTGTGCTTCAGAAAAATAATAATTTCCATGTTTTGTATATATCTGACAAAACTGGCAACATCATACAGACTACTGACTTGAAGACAACCTCTTTTATATTTCTCTCTTTCTGGGCTGATGAATTGGTTTTCATCTATCTTTTCCCCCTTCAGAATTTTCCTTGGAAAAAATACTAGCCTAGCTGGTCATTTCTTTGTAAGGTAGTTAGCAATTTTAAGTCTTTCTTTGGTCAAGTTTTTTTTTTTAATGTGAAAAGTTAGGTAAGGAACTTTTTTACTGCTTTTATGTTTTTCTGTCTTGTTTTGAAACCATGACGGTTATTACACTTTTGGTTCCTAAATAAAATGTTAAAAAAATTAACAGCCAAGTCACAAAGATAATGGATTGCACATAGACTAAGGAATAAACTTCAGATTTGTGATTTTTGTTTCTAATCTTGATGTAAATTTACACTATTTATAAATACATATTTATTGCTTGAAAATATTTGTGAATGGAATGCTGTTATTTTTTCCAGATTTACCTGCCATTGAAATTTTAAGGAGTTCTGTAATTTCAAACACTACTCCTATTACATTTTCTATGTGTAAATAAAACTGCTTAGCATTGTACAGAAACTTTTATTAAAATTGTTTAATGTTTAAAGAGTTTTCTATTGTTTGAGTTTTAAAAAAGACTTTATGTACAGTGCCCAGTTTTTGTTCATTTTTCAAATCTGATTATATATATTTTATATATACTTATGTATGTATATATAATATATATAGAAATCTGGATATATATGTATAAAGATTTAGAACTTAAATTTTTCTCGTTTTAAGTTTCACATCTATGGTAGATTTTTGAGGTGTCTACTGTAAAGTATTGCTTACAAAAGTATGATTATTTTTAAAGAAATATATATGGTATGTATCTTCAAGACCTAAAATGTCAGACTGGTTTATTGTTAAGTTGCAATTACTGCAAAGACAGACCAATAAACAATTGCTGCCAAAATGTAGTTTAATAGTAAAAAACAAATAGTGATTGAACTTAAGATTTTGAAGAGAATGTTATATGGGCTTGACAAATCTTGTACATCACTTAGTAGCATTTTATATGGTAAAAAAAAAAAAAGATCCAGGTCAAGGGCTCTATTTTAGAATGCAAATAAATTAAGAGACTTTTTTAATGGTAGGCAGTTTTGAAATTTCATGCTTTCCTGCTTGCATGGCACGATTGGGGAGGGGAGTGATCTGCAAATTCATTTTATCTCTAGTGAGATATAGCAAGCTATTTTAACATTAATCTGTCACTTCCAGTTAATGATAGTATTTCATTTCATAATAATGGTACCTTGTATTTGGTACATTTCCATTTTATTACACTGTTCTTTTTAACATTTTTTTCAGGAAGCTTTAGTGAAGAAGCATAAAGAATGCTATAAATGAAGTTCATGTCTAACTTAAAGAGACTTGATCATCTCTGAAAGCCATGCTGATTGCATTAACAAGTACTCTCAGATAGTTTTGGAGTATGTTGTCCTAGAAAGTTTGAAGTTGTATAAGCATGGAGACAATTAGTTAATAATTTGGTAAATACTTAACATCTATTAGCAGCAGCATCTCATAATTTCAGAAGAAAATAACTGCCATTGGTTTACGACAATGTATATAATTTAGAAGAGCACACCGTTCAGTACCAACATTTTTAAAAGAACTCAAAGACATTCTTGCAAACAAAAATTACAAGCCAGTTCTCTAGAAACACAGATTATAAGAATGCTAAAGCTATGCCTAAATGTTAACAAATTCTACCTTATCTTACTGAGACAGTGTCTCATTTTCTGTCGTTTTATTAACATAATTTTGTGCCCAGATAATATAAGTTGTCTGACATTTAAGCGTAATTTAGTGGCATTTCAACCCACACATATTTGGAAGATACATGTCAAGAGTAACAGTAGTTCAGGAACTTACAGTCTTTGAGTAGAGGGTATGAGATAAGAACACACACCAACATTACTCTGAAGTATAACCAAATGAACAAAATTTGATGTAAACTGCTTTCTTCTACCAATTTAACATCCTTTATAATTTCCATTTTTCAGATTTCAAGAGAACAAATTTTCTTTTAACTGCTTATATAGATAAATCCCATTAAAACATACTCATTACAGGTGCCTGAATAATGAAACAAGTTTCATTATAATACATTGTTTCAAGAAAGAAGCTAATTACATAATGTATAAAAAAGCAGATGTTGATCTAGAAAGTGAGAACTAAGTCATACTCTTTTTCTCACTGTCAGGGAAATTTATACCATCAGTATAGCAGCTGCACTTTCTTAACCTATTTAATTTTTTTTTAAAAATTGATGTCCACATTTTGAAATTTAAGCCACTTTTCCAAAGTAGTAAGTTGACAATTAGGACCTTCAAAATAATAGTAACTGTCAATTGAAATTTAAGATCACATAATTTTATAAATTTAACTTAAATGAAGTGTTTGCTTCTCAAAACGTAGTTACTAAACTTTTAGATTGTGTACTTTGATTTAGTCAAATATTTAACATGTTCTATAAGCCAAATATGATTAAGTTATGATCCCTGCCATCTACCCTCCATACATCTATGTGGGCGATTCATGTAATTTATCAGACAAAACCAGGAAGGGTGAGTAGAGGTGGAGCTTGCGTTTCAGTGAGATTTACATCATCACCTTTGAGAGCAAGAGGTTATGGGAACTTGAAGGATCTGGGAACTTTGACTAGGTTCAGAGGAGTATTAAAAAACAACTGGAGAGCAGGAAGTGCCCCCCACCCCATGTTGGAAAGCATCTTCTACCCTGAGATGTTTTCACTTTACCCTGTAGTTAGTATGAGGCCATCTATGAATATAAGTAAAACAGCATTGACTTTTGCAGTAGTCTGTAAATGTCTTCAACATTGCTACCAGAGGGATATATCTAAAGCACAAAAAAGAGATAATTTAGGTTTGCGTTTGGAAGTGTGAGGATGGAAATAAACATTTAGAAGACAAAAGCCAAGTCCACAGAACCCATTAGATGTCTTCAAGTGAGTGGGGTTCATCTAACCAGAATAGGAAATGGTGTTCTGGAGGCAGAAGATGTGAACTGCTTGCAGGCCTGGGCTAGAACCATTGAGGTAGTGCTTAAGAGTCAGAGGGCAAAATGTCATCCAGGAACTGATGAAGAGAGGTGGACCCAATATCCTTTAAGAAACATAAGCTTAGAGGAGATAGCAAAGTAGATGAAAGCTAAAGGAAACCAGCTCGGGGTGATACTGGTATACTTAGAACTTAAAAATGATAAGCATACTGCAAAGATGCAAGGATTAAAGGAACTCCTTTTGGTTGTCACAGGATGGTGACATTCGCAAGAGCATCTTCAGTGGAGTGACAGTCTGATTGTCATGGATAGGTAAAGGTATAGGAGAGAGTGAGGGTCAGTTTGATCTTTCCAGGATCCTCAGAATATTATTCTGGTCTTTGGTGAAGAGCAAATGGACCAGTTGTAAACAATTTGTATCCTCCTGGAGTGCTTTGCACAGTTAATAGTTTTGTATATAATGAAGTGAACTATACTTTACTTTTGAAAGGAAGACACTTAGTTGAAGAAGATGAGGATGGTATTTTTAGTGTGGCCAAAAGATATGTATTGTTCACTGAGCATTGTGCAAAGCAGTGGTAAGTACTTCATATACATTATTTAATCCTCGTAGTGACCCTGTGAGTTAGGTACTGTTTTAACCCCGTAAGTAAATTTAGGGTAAGAGATCGTGTTACTTTCCCAAGGTTCATAGTTACTAAATGTTGAAGCCAAGATCCCAACTTTGTTAATCCAACTCCAGAGCAATGCTATTCTACCTCCCACTGCAAACATTGCTGAGTACTTTGTAATTGCATTTGAAAGAACCTTTCATTTTGAATGTTTCTTTTACAAGAAAGATGTCTTTACATTTAATTGTAATTAGGTCAACCAAGTCTTTTATAGTCTAAATCCAAAATCCCTTTGAGATTGAAAGGAGGCACTACTAGTAATTGGACTGGGCAACAGACATAAAATGGAACTATCCTGGGCAAACCAGGATGTATGGCATGTTTAAGTTGGTCTTTAAGAGAACCATTTTGGGAGTATTTACCTCCTCTTGACATCATACTCCTGGATTTTTATACTCTTTAGAACATATAGTAATGAATTTAGGTTACGCATTGAGACCCACAATTGTGTTTGAAAAGATGAAGGTAATGAATTAAAAAATGGTAAAGGGAGATTCCTGTTAAGTCATAGTGATGCCTTCTGAGTTGGTCCCATCCTAAAATCAAATAATGGCACTTAAAGATGTGTGGCAAGAAAATGAGTGACTAGAATATCATCTATGTAAATATGTTAGTACACACTTTTCTAAACTCATGTTCTTAGTACCATTTACCAATCCAAGATAGGAATCTGATTTAACATTCAAAATCGGATTTTTAAGTGTACCAACCTGGGAAAAAAATGTAGAATCTCAATTTTCTCAAGAGCTTTAAAACCATTCAGGGCCATGTAGTTCCAACTGATTAGATATGTCAATACAAAGCAACAGAAAGATTCCTGATGAGCATGAGGCCTATCCGAAGGTATTTAAATTTGTGTGTGTGTGTGTGTGTGTGCACGTGCATGCACGCGCACGCACGTGTGTTAACTTCAAAGTAGATTAAAACACATGATTAACACAAAACAATGCTTTAAACCACACATACTTCCAAAAATGCCCAGATACAACATCTATCAGTAAGGAGGGAAAAAATACCCAGACACATCTATTATAGTAAGGGGAGGAAGGAGGGAAAGGCAAATAAATACAGTGATCTTGTAAGCTAAGTATTACCTTTAAGCTCTCTAGTTTGTTGTATTCATACATCTGGCAAAGTAAAACTAGATAAGAATATTGTCTTCAGAAAACTATATATGATTTAAATGTCATTATCTTTCATTAAATGTACTTGGATAAAATTTTGGATGTCTGCACTTGGAAAGGAATCTATATCTAATAAACAAGTCAGTACCCAAATCTTTATATCAAAGATTTGAAAATAGAACTGCTATATATATACAGTCTAAATAGTTTTAAAATACTGAGTAGTCTGCAAATTATCCTCTCATAAATAATTGTAAATTGGATAGGGTCGTAGCCCATGAATTAGAGCTCCTCTGCAAGGCTATTTCCATCAGCTCCCCAGATTAGATCAGTCTGCTCAAAGTTTCATGAGTAAGATGACCCCATTGGGGGCTCCCTAGTGCCACAGGGGGTTAAGTCTCAACACTATGAAGCTATGGGCAGCCACTGCAGCATGAGTTCGATTCCGGCCAGGGAGCTGACCCACATGGTGCAGCAGACCTCTCCTGAATTGCCCACTGCTCCCCTCAGCAGTGTATCTCAGTAGATCCTCACGTTCTGCTCCCCACTCTGTCTCTGGTGAATCCTCTCACACACACCCCAACCCCATACCTCTGGCCTACACACCAGCTCTTGTATGTATAAATAAATCTTTTTAAAGAAGACCCCATTGAAGAGCTGTGTGTGAACAGTAGATAGTCTACTGGTTAACCGTGAAGGCCATGCAATGCCAGCATTCAAAGTTGGATTTTAGGCTTGCTTAATTCTCCATCTAGCCTCTCCTTCCCATTCCTTGTTTTTGTCTTGCCTTTTTACAGCCCCCTCTTCCTTTCCAATGAAACTCGTCCATTATTCCCATTAAAGACTCGTGATATATAATAGAAAATTTTAATTTTTAAAGCTTTAGCCTTTAAAAGGTTGCATTGAAACACAACATGCACAAATTGTACAAATGAGTACAATTAGATGAGTTATTACAAAACCAACATCCATGTAACCACTAACCATATAAGTAAATATATGACCAGCACACAGGAACCCTCTTGTTCTTCCTATCACTACATCCTTCACCTCCCCAAAGGTAACTGTTACCCTGTTTTCTGACACCATAGATTACTTTCACCCTATTGGAACTTTAAATACTATATGTATTCAATTGCTTCTGGCTTCTTCAAAAAACATTTGTTTTCTCTTGCACTGTAAGTAGGCACATTTTCATTTTTTACTATTGCTGATTTCTGAAAGTCAGTTGGAGATTTCATGACAGTTTACCCCTAAATAGTAAACATTTTGTAAAAATACAGAATGTCTAAAAAATGCACACATCTAAGAATTAACAGGAATTCCAAAATCATCTAATATCACGAAGTATTTGATATTTTTGTTTTATTATGAATTGTATTAATTTTAATTTTCAGTTGTTCTTTGCTAGTTTATAGAACTACATTGATTTTTTAAATTATTTTTTATCCTTTTTTTTGCATAGAAGAACTGGGGTGTAGGCCAGATGTGCCGGGGGTGAGAGGATTCACTAGAGACAGAGTGGGGAGCAGAACAGGTGGAATGACTGAAATACACTGCTGAAGGGAGCAGCGGGCGAGACAGGAAGGTCTGCTGCGCCATGTGGGAAGCTCCCTGGCCAGGGATGGAACTCAGGCCATTGCGATGATAGCACTGAGATTTAAAGCCTAAGCTACCAGGGAAGCCCTACATTGATTTTTAAATACCAATTCTTAAGTTGATTTTTAAACCTTGTGTCCTCCAACCTGCTAAACTCATTAGTTTTAGTAGTCTTCCTGTAGATTTTCTGTGGTAAGCAGAAAATCCTGTATCTTTTGGATTGACTACATAATTATCATCTGTTTCCTTCCTGATCCGGGTGCCTTTCATTCTTTTTCTCGCCTTTCTGCACTGACTAGAAGAACATCTAGTATGATGTTGAATTGAAGTGGTGAGAACAGACATCCTTGGCTGTCCTCAGGAAAAAAGAAAGTATAATAGTAACAGTGCTTTTCATAGATGCCCTTTATCAGATTAAGGACATACCTTCTATTGCTAGTTTGCTCTGAGTTTTGTTTTTTTAATAAGGAATGTATATTGAATTTTATAAAATCATTTTCTACATTGATTAAGAATATTATATAATTTTTCTCTTTAATATAGTGAAATATAGTAACCCTTAAGTGTTCAATCTTATACTCAGGATAAAACACTTGTTCATGATACTTTATTCTATGTTATTGCCAAAATTTTCTTGAGAGTTTTTGCATTTATGTTTATAAGAAATGTTAGTCAGTAGTTTTATTTAGTGATAATGTTTTTATCTGGTTTTTATTCTCAGAATAATATTGGCCTCAGAGAGTAATTTGAGAAGTATTCTCTCTTTTTTGTTGTCCTGAAGAACTTGTGTAGAATCGGTATTATTTCTTCCTAGAATGTTTAATAGAATTGATCAGTAAAGCCATGTGGGCCTGAAGTTTTCTTTGTGGAAGTTTTGTACTATGAAAGCAATTTCTTTTATATGTATATACTTTGCTCAGGTTATCTGTTTATTATGCAGTGAACTTTGGGTAGTTCATGTCTTTCAATTAATTTATTCTTTTAATATCTGTGGAATTGGTAGTGCTGTTATCATTACTGTGATACTAGTATGTGTCTTTTTCTCCTCTGATCAGGCTGACAAATTTTCCTTATCTTCACAAAGAACCAACTTTTGATTTCATTGATTTTTGTCTGTTGTCATTGCTTTTCTTGCTCATCTTTGTTATTTTCCTCTACTAGCTTCAGGTTTCTTTAGATGCTCTTATTCTAGTTTTTTAAGCTGGAAGCTGAGATATTTATTTTAGATATTTAGATTTAGATATTTTCTAGTATAGTTATTCAATCCTATAAATTTCCATCTAATTAATGGTTTAATTCCCCCAAAGGACTGCCTCGGGCTTGATGATTGACTAGAAAGAGTCACAGGCCTCAAAAGTTGTTTTATACTTGGTTACAGTTTATTACAGAGAAATATATAAATTAAAATCACTCAAGGAAAAAGGCACATGGGGAAATCAAGCTCAAATTTTCAGATATCTCCTCCCCTGCCAGTGGAAATGGCTGGAATGTGCTTAGTTTCTCCAGCAGCAATGTATGACAACATGTGTAAAGTGTTATCAACCAGGGAAGCTCCAGAATTTTTACTGGGGGTAAATCAGTACCTGCATGACTAACCTCAGCTACTCAGACTCCAGACCCCCAGAGTAAATGCAAATATCTTTGTTATAAATCACATTAGCAGCATAAACTCTGGTCAAACTGGTGGCATGATATTAGACCTCAGATGTATAAAAACACTCTTACCACTAGAACATTCTAAGAGCTAAGTATTTAGTTCCAAGGAGCTGTACTAGATTTTTTCCTGATAATATAGGATTTGAGCAACCCAGGTCTACTGAGTTAATCTTTACTGCACAGTTGCCTTCCACAAACTTGGATATAATGTATTTTCAACTTCATTTCAAAATACTTTTGGTTTCCCCTTTGATTTCTTCTTTCACACATGGACTGTTTGAAAGTGTGTTAACTCCAATTTTGTGGGACTTTTGAATATATTTTTTTGTTGGTTTCCAATTTAATTCTATTGTCAGAAAATATAATTGTGTATGTCTTAAATCCTGATAAATTTATCGAAACTTTTTTATGGCCTGGAATATGGCCCTTAGTAAATGTTTCCTGTGTACTTGGAAAAAAATGTGTATTCTGATATTAGATGGAATTTTCTGTGACAGGGCAAGTTGGTTGTTAGTATTATTCAGAATACCTACTGATTTTCTGGTTGTTCTATCAGTTATTAAGAGAAAGGTGTTGATATTTATGACCAAAATTGTGGATTTGTCTATTTTTTGGCACTTTTTTCAGATTTTAATTCATGTATTTTGAAACTCTGTTATTAGGTACAAAAGCATTTAAGACTGTTGTGTTATCTTGATGAATTGACCCCTTTATCTTTGTGAGATGACCTTTATTCCTAGTAATATTCCTTGCTTAAAAATCATCTTGATGTTAATATAGACATTTCAGTTTTCTTTTGATTGGTGTTAGCATGCTGTATTTTTTATGCTTTTACTTTTAACATTAAATAAGATTTAAGTAACCTTATTTAATTAAGTAACCTTTAGATGTCTTTAAATAAAAGATTTTTTTAATGCAGCATACAATTTAATCTTGCCCTTTTATCCAATTTGATAATCTCCATCATTTAATTGGAGGGTGTGCTACTTTTACATTGCTGCTGTAACAAATTAACACAAACTTCGTTGCTTAAAGCATAAGAAACTTAATATCTTATAGTTCTGTAGGTCAGGAGTCTAGTCACAATAGATCAATAAACTAAATTAAGGTATCAGCAAACTTCATTCCTTTCTGGAGGTTTTAGAGAAAAATCCCCTTCCTGCACCTTTTGGTTCCAAGTTTCCTGGTGGCTATGGATGGAAAAGCACTTTCAGAAACTGCTTCATTCTTTGCCTCATGAACCCTTTCCTGCATCTTCAAAGCTAGCAATGGCGGGTTGAGTCCTTATGTCACATTCTCTTCCATGTCACATTTTGCTTCCTTCTTCTGTCTCCTCATTATGGCCCGATTAAGAAAGGTGCACTGCTTATAAGAACTCCTGTGATTGTGTTAGCCCTCCTGCATGTTCCAAGATATTCTCTCATCTCAAGGTCCAGGTGTTTTAATCACATCTGCAAAGTACTTTTTGGCATATAAGGTAATATATTTAAAGGGTCTCGGGTGTAGGTATGGGTGTGGGGGGGTACATTTTCCTGCTTGCCACAGGCTGTCTTGGCCATTTTTATTTAGTGTGCTTATTGTTGTGTTTTGGTTTAAAAATGCCACCTTGCTCTTTTTTTTTTCATTTGTCACATTTGTGTTGTTCCACAAGTGTCGGAGTTAGGTCCAAAACCCCTTTCACTTGGCAAGTTCTAAATCTGCAGGGTAGGCCAGGGAAGAGAGCAGTTTGAGTCTAAAGGCAGTCTGCTAACAGAATTCCTTCTCCTTAGGGACTTCTATTAAGAACTTCAACTGATTGGAATGAAGTCCACTCACGTTATGGAAATGTCTACTCAAAGCCGATAGACTTAAATGTTAATTCTCATCTAAAAAACACCTTCACAGGAAATATTCTGAACTATGTTTAACCAAATGTCTGTGCACTATAGTCCAGCCAAGTTGACACATGAAATGAACCACCATATTGCTTATTTTTTAGTAATTTAATCCATTAAAAACATTCAAAGAGTATTAGTCATTTACTTTGTAGAATATTTCTCAGATGGGTTTATCTGATGTTTTCTCATGATTAGATTTGCGTTATGGGTTTGGGGGAAAAGCACTATAGAGGTAAAGTGCCTTCTCACCATAAAATAACAAAAGGTGCATGGCAGCACGGAACTTTATCACTTACAACTTTGATCTTGATCATTTGGTTAAGGTGGTGTGCACAAGTTTTTTCTACTTTACAGTTACTATTTTTCTTTTCTATATTCTTTCCAGGCAACTCACTAACACCAACTACAGTAAAGAGGAGGGAATTAAGCTCTACCTCCAAGAGGATGTAGTATTTATGTGTGTATTACTTGGAGTTATTCTGTAAGAATATTTGTCTCTTCTCTCCTGTTTAGTCAGTCACTTATGTTAGTATTGATTCATGGATATTTATCTTAGTTTTTAGTTATAATCCAATACAATTATTATTATTTTTACTCTAATTGTTCCAGTTTTGGCCACTGGGAGTTCATTCAAATTGCCTCTTGTATACTTTTGACAAGTCCTCTTGCATTATTTGTTGCACTTCCTAATTTTATGGCACCACAAAAATGCTCTAGACTCATCTTGTATATTCTCTGCCTTAGCCATAGTCATTTCTCTTAAGAGCCCTGGTTTCTTTTATTGAAGAATAGTATTAGAAACCAACATTTGATGATAGGAATGCTCATTGCTACTGAGATGTCACTGCTTCTAGGCCCACTAAAGGACAGAATTAGGAAATGTATGTGTACTAGTGTGTGTGCACATATATACATAATTCTGTTTCCATCTGCATATAAATTAAAATAAACATGAGTTCACTCACATAAAAAAGGCACAAGGAAATTGATGTAAAAAATTAAAATCGTGACTTGCCTTCCCAATCTTCCATAATAGTTTCATCTGCAACAAAATTAAATGCTATAATTACATACATACATAAACATGAGTGCATACTGATATCTATGACTTGAACCCAGCACTACAGGGTTCAGTCTAGCCTTTTGTCCTGCCTCTTTATTTGTACCTTATTCTGGTACCATGGCTTCTATTATCTACAATTTATTTACTTATTTGTTCAACTCTAGAATATATATAGTTTCAGAATGACTATCCTGTAGCCCTGTGGGGGGGGGGAAATCTTTACAAACTAGAATACAGTATTTTTGTATAGTTCTTTTTGTCTTTAGTTGTTTTTTTTTAAAGAAACAATACACTTGGGTTTTTTTTTAGATTTATTTATTTATGCATACAAGAGTTGGGGTGTAACTAAATACCACTTTCCAAAGTTACTTTGGTCAGTTCCTTTTATCCCCACTCAACACACTGAGGTTACCTCACACATTTGTAATATATTTAGATCCATTTGTCACAGTCTGAATGCCTTCCATCCTGGGTTCCACTGACACTTTTGTTATTAAAAAAAAATTGTTTACAATAACTTTCATTTTGAATTGGTAGAGTCATATATCCTCAACTCCCGGACAGTTTAACCACCCTAAAAATTTCCCTTTGTGCCTTCTCCTGCTCTCTCCACTCCTCGCTCTCCTATCCACCCCCTTTCTGGCTCAGGACTGTTTTGCAGGGTTAGTTTCCAAATATGCAGAAACCAAAAATGACCCACTGAAACTGCTGGGGTATGACAGAAGAATGTGATTTCTTCTTCCTGGCTGCCCTCTAGAGGCTGAGTGAGAAGCCTGTGACAGTACCCAGAAGGAACAGAAAAGAAGATCCATCCTTCAGTTGGATCTTTCTCATGTACTGTAGTCCATTTGTTCAAACAGCAAATTGTTGGGATCGTATGTCTTCCTTCTAGCAAATGAGAAAGTGGAAAAATCTGCTCACTTAGGCTGGGGGGTGGCTAGAAATCTCTTAATATTAAGAACATGACCACATGACCTAATCTTTAAGCAACCTTGTGAGAGGCTTAGTGAGGAGACCTACATGTTTGAATAGAGACCTTGCAATTGGCAATGAAGTACTTGTAGCATTTTTTAATATATCACTGAATTCAACTGGAAATATTTCATTTGGAATTTTTTTCATCTCTAGTTATTAATGAGATTGGTTTATAGTTTTCATTTTTAATTGAAGTTTAATTGACATTCATTTCAGGTGTACAACATAATTATTCAATATTTGTGCATATATTGCAAAATTATCACTACTCTAAATCTAGTTAACATTTGCCCCATACATAGTTTACAATTTTTTTTCTGTGTGGGGAGAACTTTTAAGAATCTACTCTCTTAGTAACTTCAATTATGTAACACAGTATTTTCAACCATAGTCACAATGCCACACATTGCATCCACATGACTTTATAACTGGAAGTTTGTACCTTTGGACCACCCTCACCTAATTTTGCCCGCCACCCACCTCCTACCTGGGGCAGCCACCAATCTATTCTCTGTATCTGTGAACTTGTTTTTGTTGTGCTATGTTTGGGCAGGTTATGGTACAGATATTTTGCTCCTTTTGACGTAACATTGAAGTTAGAATTCTGTAAAGATGACAAACAATATATGGAGAGCATAGAACTGGAGTTGACAATTGGGGATATGGGAGGGTGTGAGCCTCAGAGGAGTCCTGGCAGGAAGAACTAGAGAGAACTAGCAGGGAGACAGTCCTGGGTGGACTGGTCAAACTATAAGAGGGTGGTCCCCAGGAAGAAGGGAGTGTTCCAAGTTCCCTGCCCCACCCAAGGGTGGGTGGAGCTGAAAAGGGGAGAAGGAAGGAAGCAGGATGGAGAGCCAGAAGCACAAGGAGCAGAGAGACATGTGAGGAGGCTGCACTGGCCTGGACTGATTGGGACAGACGTGGGTGAGAGACCCGTGGGGAGGTGACTATGGCAACATTGATCTTGGTTTTGATTTTGCTCTTTAACTCCCAGAATTGTCTGACTGTTTCTGACCCTTTTCTATGGGTCCCTGCCGAAAGGTGTTTTAGACCCATGGCAGGCTTTCGGGCCTTGCTTTGGGCCAATCCCATTTGGGTGGACTTTTGCTCACAAGGTGATGGGTAACTTTGGGTGCTTAGTTTAGAAACTATATTCTTTGTCTTTTCTGCATTATCACACTAATTGTATTAAAGTTTCTTTTCCACTTAAGGTCTTACATGTTTTGTCCTGATGCGGCGGATGGCAGAACCTATTTCAAGTGGGCAGGTTTGGGGGTTCTGGGGTGTCCCCTCCCTGCCCTGTAACAAAACCTTGGAACCAGAGTGGGAGAACCCCAAGGAGGGGATTAGAATGAGGTGGCTACTGGGAAAAGTTCAGGCCACCGAGGCATGGATCTCAAAGTGCGGAAGAGGGAGCGGCACTGGATTCCCTCATGTGGGTCTGATTATCTGGGCTTCCAAGAGACCATCAGAAACTTAAAGGTGCTCTGTGTCCTCTTCATGCCTGAGTCTAGAGACAGGTGACAAGACCTGGGAGGAGGGAGGTTTTCTCTTGGGGCCTCGGTGCTGGTAACTTTCCTGCTGCTGTGCATAGTTCATGGGGGTGAGACTACTTCTCTTCCACTACTTTGGGTCCTGCGGCCCCTGTACTTTAGTGACTGGATTTTAACCCTAAGTAGGACTAATTTATCCAAGGGGTCCCAGAAATTAGAGAAAAATATCAATCAGAGCGAGGATAACACAGATCCAATAAAACTTGTTCAAGGTTACCACTTGAGTGAAAAATTATGAACCTAGGAAGAATGATGTGTAGAGCAAAATGTGAGTCAATGTGACCTCCTGACTGCTCGATCCAGTAGCTGATTAGAAAACAAGACTGGTTATTATTGGGACAAAACGCGATGGCCTTCAAACTCAAGTGGCAGAAATTGTTCAAAGTACACAGCAAAAACACAAAGATGGAACCCACGAGGAACTTGTGAATTGGGTGAATGTACGCACAAGTTTCTACCAGAGAGTAGAACTTCTGGGTGTTTTCACCTTTTTCAGAATATGCCAAAGCATTTTCCAAAGAGAAGGTACCAGTTTGCATATCCATCAGCAATTATGAGTTACCTTTACTGCATATTCTCCCCAAATTTAGTATTATCAGACTTTCATATGTTTGCCAAATTTGATATTTGTATAGTAATATAACATCATGGCAATTCATTTGCATTTCCTCTCTAACAATGAAGTTGAACAGGTTTTCATATGTTTATTGGCTACTCAGATTCCCGCTGTTTTGGAAAGGCTATTTAAATATTTTGCCCATTTTTATATTGAGTTGTTACTTCTGAAGCATTCTCATCAAAACTAAAAAACCTAAATTGAAGCATAAGGGAACAACAGACCAACCCATATTGAGGGACATTCTACAAAATAACCAGCCTTCCTCTTCAAATATGTCCAGGTGGTGAAACACACACACACACACACACACACACACACACACATGCACGCACACGCTATAAAACTTCCAATTAAAGGAAGCTAGAGATATGACAATTTTAGGCAACATATGATCCTGAATTGGAACCTGGGTAAGAAAAAATTTTCTATGAAGGACATTATTGGGGAATTTGGCAAAATATGAATAAGGGCTATAGTTTAAACAGTTAAAAAAGACAAGAGAATGATGATGATCCCCTAATTCCATCCATGTCGCTGCAAACATCATACTCAGCGAAATAAGCCAGAAAGAAAGAGAAAAATATCGAATGGTTTCACTTATAATAGGAATATAGGGAAACCAAATAGGAGAGAGACACTCAGTGTGTGGGGGGGAGGATAAGGACCCAAAATGGAGTAGAAAAAGACACAAGGGACCATGGAGAAGGATCACGGGTGAATTGGTGGTGGGCTACCCAAGGGGAATACAAAATGTAAAAGATATAAATAACAATTAAAAAAAGACAAAAAAAAAAAAAGACAAGAGACCTAAAATGGAGTCACTTAATGCTAAGCACACATGCCCTTGATTTCCCAGTTTTCACTGTGACTTTCTGCCCTACTCTTGCTACTATTCCTAAAGAACCTTTGATTGACTGTCTAGGGACAGAGCCTCCAATTTTTTTGTTGGCTCTTGAAGGGCCATCACCCTGTCATTATCTGGTCGTGAAGGAGAAAGAGGTAATCTGGGACCAAATTGCTTCTTAGACCTTCTAATATGCATTTTTATTTCATATGCTCTTACCCCTCACTTCCTGAGGGAACTAGTCCATCAATTCCTCAACCCTTTGAGATATTTTGTGATATACATTGAGTCAGTTCTTACAATTCTTTGCTGCCAGCTTAGACTTCAGTTCCTTTGGTCCTGCTAGCTTATTCATTTTCTGGCTTTCAAAAGTTGGTTCCTATTTTCTCCTCTCATTTTCCTGTTTGGCAGTTTATGCTTATTACTACTCTCATTTTAGCAGGGGTTACAAATGTTTGATCTGTGATTTTTAATAGTCTGCGTAAATCTCTGCATTCTTGATTACTTCCTTTGAATAGTGTCTCAGAAGTGGTGTAATTGGGCAAAGGGTGTAATCCATTTTGAGGTTCTTCATGAACTTTGCCAAATTGCTAGTCAGTAGGATTGTATTCTCACCAAGTTTCCATGACTTGACTCCTTTTTTCTGAATTTTTTCCTGCCTTGGATAGGATCATTCAAAAATTGTATTATGTTGACAAAGGGAATATTGATTCACTTTTGGTACAAATCCCCCTAGAGAATGATTTTTCAGACACAAGCCCCATGTAGAGGCATGTGGCAGAAAGGTGGATTCAGCTAAAGGGCAGGGTGCGTGGGTGTGTGAAGGACAGTTTCAACTAGTGCTGGACACCCCTCCGCACAGCACTCTGTGTGTGTAGCAGGGAAGGAATCAGAAGACGCATACGAGCCCCCGGTCTCACTGCCTTCCGGTGTGGTAGGGGCGGCCCTGGCTCCAGCATGGAGTCATTTACTTGGGCAAATTGAAAAAAAGAGAAAGCACTAGCAATGAAAAATGGTCCGGTGGTACTTGAATGGATATTAATAAACACAAGTGGGAGGCCTGAATCCCTTTACTCCTACTTCCTTTTACTCCTACTAAGTTCCCATTTTTTTCATAGTTGGGACCATCTTGCAGACAGGCAATGTTTTTGTGTCTTGGGATGTGTCTTTTGTTTTACATAGCACAGCCCCAAATTGCAAGCCAGCTTCCTCACCTGTTACCAAAACACCTTCTGCTTCATGCACCAAGTTGTTTTTTTATCTTTTATTTTGGAATAATTTTAGACTTACAACAAAGTTCCAAAATAGTATACAGAATTCCTTCATCCAACTTCCCCTCATGTAACCCTCATGTAACCATGGTGTGATTATTAAATCTAAGAAACTAGTATTGATTAAATATGATGTACTAATCTAATAGACTTATTTCAATGTCTCCAGTTGCCCCACTGAGAAAGACAAAAGCGGCCCACAGTAGCTGGGCGCTGTGGGTCACTGTCAGTTGGGGCTTCCCCTTGATGTTCAGAGCTGGCCTGGCCTCACAGCTACGCTTTCATGCTCTCCTTGAACGTAAACAATTTCTTAGGTCACTGACATCAAACAAGGCTTCTCTGTAACTGTGATGGATCAAGACAAAACAAGGCCACTCTGTCCTCAGGTCCGAACACAAACAACACAAACGCTGTTTGCACAAAGTGAGCAAACACCCCCTACCCTGACTGCTGTGGGTGAGCGGCTGCCTTACTAATTGCAGCGTCAGCCGGTTTCATTCCTTCTGCTCTACAGATAAGATCGATCTGGATGCGGAAGTCAGTTACCCTAACTTCCTGACAGCATCCAGTCCAGAGCAAAACCCCGAACCCTCCCCCAAATCAGCTAAGAAACCCCAAGCCTCTAAGAAGCTCTTTCTAACCCCATCTTCCTGAGATACCTCCTGTTGTTCCTTGAGAACACCACGTTGCTGGTGGTTCTCACCTTAGTGTCCCCCAATCTGAGATAATTCCTTGGCCTTTTTTTTCTTTTGTGACCAGTTGTAGGGTGTTCCCCAATTTGTTTGATGTTATATTTGTATAGTTTTTAAAAAGATCTATTTATCTATGTATACAAGAGCTGGGGTGTAGGCCAGAGGTGTGGGGGGTTAGAGGATTCACCAGAGACAGAGTGGGGAGCAGAACAGGTGGATCAACTGAAGTACACTGCTGAGGGGAGCAGCAGGCAAGACAGGAGAGGTCTGCTGCGCCATGTGGGAAGCTCCCTGGCTGGGGATCAAACTTGCGCTGCAGTAGCTGCTGATAGCTTGATGGTGCTGAGACTTGGCCCCCTGTGCCACCAGGGAAGTCCTTTATTAGTGTGGTCTTATAAGAATATATTTTATTCTATGGATTACAGTCCATTACTATTACTTATTTTGTACCTCAAAGTGTCCCAGATTTGGCTATTGGGAGCCCCTCCACCTTGACTCCTGTGTCCTTTCGACATAAGCCCCCTTTATTTCTTTCTGGCAATGTAAGATTATCCAGGCTCATCTTGTACTTTCCCTGTCCTAATGTCGGAATCAGCCCTTTATCCAAAGACTTCTGGTTTCTTTTACAGGAGAAGCCAAAAATTGAGAAATAGGCATTAGGGTGTCACTGTTGATAGGACCTGTCAGAACCAGAGCTAGGAAATATATTTCTCTGTACAATCACATTTTTATCTGTTTCCCTATCTATCCATCTGTCTGAATCTACATTCATCTCTATAGTATATAGCTGTAATACACACACACACACACACACACACACACACAAAATATTTAGTGGAGACTGATACTTCCAATACAAAGTAACACCACAGTGGTTAATTTTCTCTCTCCTCTGTCCTTACTTGTAACCTCCTTTCTCATTATCCACAATACATTTACTTACTTGCATAACACTAATAGTAGTTTTGGAATTACTGACTTAGGTGTCCATGGAAAAATATTTACTAACTAGAGCATAGGTTTTGTGTATCATCTTTTTATCCCTCTCTCTATTTTTAAAATGCTTTTATTGAAGTACCATTGTTTCACATCATTGCTAGTATTTTTTTTAAAGGGAAAAATGTTTATTTTTAGGGCATATAGTATCTGTTGCATATAATAGAAGAATGTCATTCTTCAAATTCCCACTTCCTTTTTAGCTATTAAAATGTTGATGTCTTGGTATCTTTTTAAAAAAAATTTCTTTATTTATATCTTTTACATTGTTGTGTATTTCCCGTGAAGTTTCCACCACCAATTCACCCATGAACCATCACCATAGTCTCTTGTGCATTTATCTCACCGTTGATCCCTTTTTCTTCCCCCTCCCTCACATAATGTTTCTTATTTATGGTTGCTTGTTGGTTTTTTTTGTTGTTGTTGATGTTGTTTTATTATTGTTACTTGTTCCTCCTGATCTCTTATTTGGTTCCCCTATATTCCTCCTATAAATGAAACCATTTGATATTTTTCTTTTTCCTTCTGGCTTATTTCACTGAGCATGATCCCTTTTAGCTCCATCCATGTTGCTACGAATGGCATGAGCCTATCTTTTTTATTGCTGAATAGTATTCCATTGTGCACATGTACCACATTTTCTTAATCCAGTCATGTATTTTTGGGCATTTCAGTTGTTTCCAAGTCTTATTTATTGTAAGTAGTGCTGCTATGAACATAGGGGTGCAAGTATCTTTTTGAATTAATGTTTTTGTGTCCTTTGGGTAGATCTGTAGTAGTGGAATTGCTGGGTCATAGGAAGCTCCATTTTTAGTAGTTCGAGGGACCTCCACACAGCTTTCCATAGTGGTTGCACCAGTTTGCATTCCCACCAGCAGTGTAGGAGAGTTCCTTTTTCTCCGCATCCTTGCCAACATTTGTTGTTGCCTGTTTTTTTTTTTTTTTAATATGTGCCATTCTCACTGGTGTAAGGTGGTATCTCATTGTGGTTTTGATTTGCATTTCCCTGATTATAAGTGATGTTGAACATTTTTTCATATACCTGTTGGCCATTTGCATTTCATCTTTGGAGAAGTGTCTTTTTAGCTCTTCTGCCCATTTATTGGCTGGATTGTTTCTTTTGCTTTTTTTGAGTCATGGACTGCTACCTGCAAAAAAATGAAACTGGACTACTATCTCACACCATGCACTAAAACCAACTCAAAATGGATAAAAGACCTGAATGTAAGACCTGAAACCATAAAATACATAGAAGAAAACATAGGCAAAACACTACATGACATACATTTCAGTAATATCTTCAAAGACACATCCCACAAAGCAAAGAAAGTGAAGGAAAAGATAAACAGCTGGGACTACATCAAACTAAAAAGCTTCAGTACAGCAAAAGAGACACTAACCAAAACAAAGAGACACCCTACAGATTGGGAGAAAGTTTTTGCCCTCCATACGACTGATAAAGGACTGATCACAAAGATATACATTGCTAGTATTTTGAAAGTCTAGGCTCTCCCCCTTCAGGTGCAGTCACCATAGTGTGCCCACCACCAAAGCACCTGTAGTCCTCCACCATCGTCCACTGTGCTTGCTTCCCACCCTGTTCTCATCCTTCCCATTTCCCCCTTTGTTGTCTCAGTTCTATGGTCAGATTTCAAGGGTTGGTTTAAAAGTTTGTCTTTGTCTGACTCTTGGTTTGTTTTATGTTTATTCCATATATAAGGGGAGCCACCTGGCATTTATCTTTATCTTTCTGGCTTATTTTGCTTAGTATAATCACCTCCTGCTACATCCATGCTGCTGCAAATGACGTGAGTTTATCTTTTTTGATTGCTGACTAGTATTCCACTGTGCATATTTACCACATTTTCTGGATCCACTCATTTGTTCTGGGATACTTATGCTGTTCTCATATATTGGTTGTTGTAAACAGTGTTGCAATAAACATAAAAGCACAAGTTTCCTTTGGAATGAGTGTTTTTGTATTCTTTGGATTGATACCTCAGAGTGGAATTGCTTGGTCGTATCTATTTTCAATCTTTGCGGAACCTCCACACAGCTTTCCCTAGGCCCTGGACCAGCCTACATTCCCACCAACAGTGTAAGAAGGTTCCTTTTCCTCCACACCCTCACTAGCCCTCATTTCTAGTCTTTTTCATGTGGGCCACTCTCACAAGTGTGAGGTGGTATCTCACTGTGGTTTTGATTTGTATTTCCTTGATGATAAATGATGATGAGTGTTTTTCCATGTGCCTGTTGGCCATTGTATGTCTCCTTTGAAGAAATGTCTATGACACTGGTCAACAGTGAGATCGTTACTGACTTTAAAAGGCCCTAATCTGTAGTATCTTGGTGTGCTGAACATGAATATAACCCTGAACATTTTTATTAGCTCTCGTTTTGAAGATATTTCATTTAACTCATTTTATATGTTTCACCATGTAAATGTATCCAACAGGACTGCAACAACATCCTAGATAAGCCTAGAATGATGTAATATTGCATCACATTGCATAATACCATCATGCACACATCGTCCAGAGTTGATTGCATCATTTTCTGATGCAATGCAATACTACTGCCAGGTGGCTGCTGAAGTAAGCTGACGTCAGCAGCGCACTATAGAAAGTCCTGTCGGAAAGGCTGAGCATTGAAAATATTTTAGACTTTGTGCGGGACAGGTTAAGATACTGTTTCATAGAACTGCTCTTATTTTATCTATTTAGGCACAATACAGAACAGTCATGCCTCGAAGGTGCATTAATAGCATGGACAATTTCTGCTCTATTTGTGGGGAAGTGACATTTGCCAACCAGAAGAAAAGTGTTGCTTCTCAAGTGAAGAAGGCTGATCATCTTGACTTCAGATGCAAAATTGGTGCCCAAGACAAGCCTTGGGCCCTGCATAGATGCTGTGCTACATGTACAACACAGCTGTCACAGTGGTTAAATGGCAGAAGACCATCAATGAGGTTTGCAGTCCCCGTGGTGTGGAGAGAGCCAAGCAACCACATAAAAGACTGTTTCTTCTGTTTGGTTCCTCCTCTTTCCGGTGGAATAATGAAGCAAAAGAAGTTGAGAATATTCTACCCAAACATTCTGTCTGCATTGAGACCAGTTCCACATGGTGAGGGACTTCCTATTCCAGAACCTGCAGCAGAATATTCTCTTGATTCATCTGATGAGGACAAGGGTGAGCCGACCTGTTCTTCTCCTGTTCCATCAGCATGCAGGGATCCAGATTTTCACTGTGGTGCATCATCAACCCCACACAGACTAACACAGGAAGAACTAAATGACCTGGTTCGTGATTTGGACTTATCGAAGAACAAGGCAGAATTGCTAGGATCAAGACTCCAACAATGGAATCTTCTAGAAGAAGATGTCAGAGTTACTTTATCGTGAAAGCACCACCAGCAGTTGGAGCCTTTCTTCGGAAAGGAAAGTACTCTGGTATTCTGTTCTGATTTTGAGGGCCTCATGAATGCCTTAGAAATCACTCATGACCCACAAGAATGGAGACTATTTCTAGACTCATCGAAACTGAGTCTTACAGCTGTACTTTTGCACAATGGAAATTGTCTTCCATCTATTCTATTCCTGAACAGCTGTACAAGAGACAAGCGAAGAAATCTAAGAAGTAGTCTATGACTTGATTTTTTACAGGTATTAACCGTAGGCCAATTACTATTGGCATGCATTTCGTGATGTAAACATCAATTTATTGCAGATTACAAAAAAAAACTAGAGCCAAAATTAGAATTTGACTGTCATATTCGTGTTGAGCACATACAAACTGATAGGAAGTGACTAATTTTATTTCAGTAACATGACTTTTGTAAAAATTTGTTGACCAGTGTTATATTTGGCTCTTCTGCCAATTGCTTGATTAGGTTATTTGATTTTTTTGTTGTTGAGTTGTATGAACTCCTTGTAGATCTTTGATATTAGTCCCTTGTCAGATGTATGATGTGCAAATATTCTTTCCCATTCAGTAGGGTGTCTCTTCATTTTAGTTATGCTTTCTTTTGTGGTACACAAATTTTCTAGTTTGATGTAGTCCCAATGTTTATATTTGCCTTTGCTTCTCTTGCCATTGGAAATGAGTCCCCAAAGATATTTCTGAAACCAATGTCATGGAGTGTTTTATCTATTTTTCTTCAATGTTTCATTTCTTATAGCCATTTTTTCAATCAATTTTGAATTAATTTTTGTGCATGGTGTGGGACAGTGGTCTAGTCTAATTATTTTGTATGCAGCTGTCCAGTTTTCCCAGCATCATTTACTGAAGAGGCTATCTTTGTTCCAGCATAGATTCTTAGTTCCTTTGTCCTAGATTAAGTGTCTATATATGTGTGAGTTTATTCCTGGGCTCTCAATTCTATTTCATTGGTCTCTGTGTAATTTCCGCATTTATCATTCCTTTTGTTTTATTTGCTTCAGTCCTAAATTGGCAGCCTCTTTTCTCTTGGTTTCCATCTGAGCTATGTGTGCAATGTCCCTTAGCGTCATGAGTTTTACAGGGAATCATTGTTTATATTGACTTCATATACTTGTAGAAAAGGGGGAGAATGCTATACGTAAATAATTTTTGTCTAGGTTGCACTGCATCACTTTTGGTTACTATTATACTAAAATAATTGTCTTCCCAAGCATCCATAATAGAGCTTTTCATCGATAGATGCTTGAAGACTCTAATATTGAATGCACAAAATGAGAGAGAAGGGAGGGATGAAGGAAGAAAAAGAGAAAAATTCAACATGCCATCACTCTATGGAAACCTACAGGAGGAAAGAACTGGAACCAGAGGCAACTCTAAGCTAAGTGAACTGGGCAGAGGGGGACCTGTGAGAATGCAGCTCAGTGTAGACAGAAGAAGCCAGTAACACACCGGTGTCCGTGGGAACTGGGAATGTGGCTTGGCGGAGAAAGGTGAAGAGGAGACAGATTGGGAGCTGTGTTTACAATTTCTTCCTCATCTGTGGTTTGGAAAGTCAGAAGCCCCAGCCCTCTGAGAACAGGTAGCAAGTGCACCCAACAGAAAACTCAGTTTTTGCTCTGGGACGCACTCCGGGCAGAGCTGGCCTCCAAGTATTACTTTGCCTTTTTTTTAAAGTTGCAAATTTTCTTCCTGTTTGGCAAGAAGATGAGGGATTAATGCCTACTCTGTAACACTCTGGAAATTCTCTCAGCTGCCTAAAGCTTAAGGTGCTGTACAGGGTTGTCAAAAGTTCATGTAATTTTTGCAAAAATATCTATTTTTCTAGAAAAACCACGAGAAACCATTTCTGAAGAGGAAAGTGGTCCTGGTCCAGTAGATCCAATCCCTGCCCCAAGATCAAATCAAACCCCCCTTTTTGGCCCACTCTGCAGCAAGCAAGCCCAGAAGCTTCCAAGAACACTAGCTCCATGTATGGGGCTGCAGCTGTCTCCCCTCTGCAGGACAATCCTGCAGGACACATCCCGTAGCCTTGTTTTGTGTTTTACTGGGTTTACCCGTGGCATCATTTCCTACTTCCCACTTTGTTCTTCCTTTCCTTTTAATTGAAGTATAACTTAGACACCAAACAAGGTACACATCTTCAGGGTACAGTTTGAAGAATTTTTAGACATGTACTCCTATGTGTGCACCATCAAGATACAGAATGCTTCCATTCCCCAAGAAACATTCTTCCTGCAACTTCTTATTCAATTCCTTCTTATTCTTATTCTTATTCTTATTCCTGCACCCCTTCCCCGCTGCAAGAACCGTCACCACAATTCTGGATTCTCTCACCACAGATTCATTTTGCCCGTTCTTGAACATCAGATAAATAGAATCACATAGTATGTACTCTTTTGTGTCTGACTTCTTTCATAAAACATATTTTTGGGGCCCCCTTGGTGGTCTAGGGGTTAAGTCTTAGCACTATCACTGCTACCACCTGAGTTCGATCCTGGTCAGGAAGCTGACCCACCTGGCGCAGCAGACCTCTCTTGTCTCGCCCTCTACTCCCCTCAGCAGTGTATTTACGTCCATCTGCCTGTTCTGCTCCCCACTCTGTCTCTGGTGAATCCTCTCACCCTCTGTACCTCTGACCTACACCCCAGTTCTTCTATGCATAAATACATACATACATACATACATACATACATACATGCATGCAATCTTCAAAAAAAACATTCTGGGTGTTTATCCATGTTGTGTGCATCTGCATTTCATTCCTTTCTGTTGCTCGGTAGAATTCTATTGTGTGCAGCTATCATCCCACTGTCTACCCACTCATCCATTGAGGGACATTTGGGTTGTTGCTAATCTGGAGCTATTATAAATAAAGCTGTTATGAAAATTCTTGTACATGTCTTTGTGTGACATATGTACCTGCTTATTTGACTGACATCCATTACTCCTAGGTGAGACTGAGGCAGTTGAATCTGAGCCAACACTTTCATCAACAGCAACAGGACACAGGAGGGATTGTCTCATCTCAGATAGATCTAGAGCATGAAGGGAGCTACCCTGATTTTTCCCAATCAAGGAATCTGGTCAGTGTTTTTAACAGTGCAAAGGCAGCTTAGTGGGGTCTAATGGTGATGAAACACACCAACAATGGGAACTGTGACGGGGCTAAAGTTCTTATTTTTAATTAAAATTTTGTGCTTGACTGAGTTTACCCAGACTCCGGCCTGGCAAGTGTAGCATAAATGACTTGGGCACCATCTGTGGGATTTGAACCAACCTCTAGGAGGATGACCCTGTCTTATCCATTCCTACAGCACTCAGGAGACGTTGTTCGTGATAGGTCTAGAATAAAGATTACTGATTCCACCCCATGCCATAGTGACAAATGAAACAGATTTGGTCTTCGATGAAAAATCTATGATGCTGAAAAGGGCTCCCTAAAATTTCAATGATGCCTTGGTGTTTGCCCTGCTCCCATATCTAGTCCCTGTAGATAATCCCACTTTGCCTCCTAAAGCAGATTGTTTGTGTACTGTGTGCCAGGAACCTTTCTAACTTTTGTTTGTTTGTTTTTTGCTTGCATTACCTAAACCCTGGGAAGTAAATAATATGTTATATTTTTCATGTGTGAAGAAACTGTTATGGAGCAACAGGGTTCTCTGCCCGACATGCATAGATTAGATAATGACATCAGGTGTTTGAGGAATCAGCTCTATTTGAGAATCTACTTGTTAGGGAGAGAAAGGGGGCTCCCACACACTCCCCCAGAGGAGCACGGCTGCATTCTGCCATCCCACAGTCCAGCTGGTGCTATCACTTTGCTTCAAGGACCAGATAAGGTCTGGTGTGTCTGGGAGGCCTGGGAAGTCTTTTAATTTTTTTTTTTAATTTTTTTTAAAGATTTATTTTTTATTTATACATACAAGTTGGGGTACAGGCCAGAGGCGTGGGGCGGCGAGAGGGTTCACCAGAGACAGAGCGGGTAGCAGAACAGGCAGATCAGAAACACTGCTGAGGGGAGCAGCGGGCGAGGCAGAAGAGGTCTGCCGCACCATGCGGGATTCTCCCCGGCTGGGCGGGCGTCGAACTCGCGTCGCTGCTGCCAACAACTCCACAGCGCAGCGCTTACCCGCTGCGCCACCAGGGAGGCCCTGGGAAGTCTTTTAACTGCAGTTTCTCTCTCTCTCTCTCTCTCTCTCTCTCTCTCTCTCTCTCTCTCTCTCTCTCTCTCTCTCTCTCACACACACACACACACACACACACACACACAGAGAGACACACAGACACACACAGACACACACACACACTTGGAAACAAGGAGGGTGGGGTGGTTCCACTTAGTCTGGGAATCTGAAGGCGTGATGGGAGCAAGTATGCATAATTAACCTAATTAACCGGGATCCCTCCCCACCCAGAGGGAGAAAATCTTCAAAACCCCACTATTTCACGGCCTCAGTGCAGCTCTCGCTCCTTCCTGAGATTGCCCACTGCCTCTCACAGTGTTCTGTGCTCTTGCTTCCTAATAAACTTTGTAGCTGGCTTTATTCTGGTGCTTTATGAAATTCTTTTTGCAAGGACCCTTTGATGTCACGGTCCCCAACAGATTGGCGAGGAGGTAGGAAAGAAACTCAGATCTACCTTCCCAATTAAGAAAGGCTATGAGGCTATATAGGTTTTGGGAACCAATTTTACTGGCTAAAATGTGGTTTGGGGCAAAGAAATGTGGAGTTGGCTAAAGTTCATTGACTAATCACAGGTAAATTCATACCTTAAGGATGATGATATTTTCATCGCGAAACTGAAATCTTGAATTTCTGTTGATGCTCCTTCCTCCTCTGGGTGCCACTTCTAGGAGTTCTCAGTTCCCACTTGGCCTTGGAGCTCAGCTCAAAGTGGTTGATAAGCCTCCAGCCTTTATGTGTTGCTAAAGGAAGTCTCAGAAAATAGTTTAGATAAGTTTTTTTTCTTTCTTATATTTCAGGGTCTGAGATCAGTTTAACCATTTAGCCTTGGTTTCAAAATCAGAGATTAGAGAAGATAAAAATCTTACTCAGCTTGGGCTTCCATAATAAAAAAATACAGTAGACTGGGTTGTTTAAACAATAGTAATTTATTTCCCGCAATTCTGGAGTCTGTATGTTTGAGATCAATACCCTAGCATGGTTGGGTTCTGCTGAGAAGTCAATTCCCGGCCTGCAGCAGAGGGCCACCTTCTCACCATTTCCTCATGTGGCAGTGAGAGGGGGCACATGCTGGTATTTCTTCTTATAAGGACTCTAATCCCGTCCTAAGGGTACCACACTTGTGGCCTAATCTAACCCAAATTACCTCTCAAAGTTACTCTAAATACTATCACACTAGGGACTTTCTCTAGAATAATTAGCTGCTTTTATCACATCAAACTAATAAAGGAACCAAGAACATGCAATAGAGAAAGGAAAATCTCTTCAACAAATGGTGTTGGGGAAACTGAACAGCCATGTGCAAAAGAATGAAACTAACACACTGGGAACAGAAATAAGCAGGAAACCAAAGATCTTTGGGCACTGGAAGTGTTTCAGAAGTAGACATCAACTAAACAAAGCTGTTAGCTATGAAGATGCCTTGTGATCAGAAAAACTCAACTTATTGAAATCTATACCCCCTTGGTAGCATGTTACAACTGCTGGAATGAAAAACAATCATAAAATGTGAAGATGTAAGTGTTTGACCAGGCACAGCTTGACGCAATATGTCTAGAAAGATATTCAGTAGGATAAAAAGATATTACATTAATTTTTTCAATGTTTTCTTTGCTGAAATATTTTTTATTCTGAAATCCATTTTTTCAATAATTAAAGGACTATTAGAATTTTTAATCTTGTAGCTGTTTTGAAAAGTTGTGTTTTTATAAGAATTTGTTCATTCTATATAAACTTTCAAATAAATAACTTTCAAGTTTTTCATAATATCCTCCCTTTTCCCCCCTTATCTGTGGCTCTGAAGTGGATGTTCTCTTTTTCATTCCTAACATTGCTTATTTACACCTTCTTTAAAATTAGGGCATTATCAGTTTTATTAGTCTTTGCAATAAACCAAACTGGGCTTTGCTGATGCCTTCTATTTTGTTTGGATTCTCTTTCATTGACTTCTGCTCTTTACTATCCAGTTTTCCCTTCTACTTTCTTAGGTATATTTTGTTGTTGCTGTTGATGGTGATGTTTACCTAATTTTTGGAGATAGATGCTAAATCTTCATATGATTCTAACAGTATAAATCTCCTTATAAACACAAGTTTAACTACCTTCCACAATTTTTGACTAAGATATTTTTATCATTCAGTTAAAAAATGTTGAGTATTCTTGGCTTTCAATACTTCTCACACATAAATTAGATCTGGCCACAAAGTCAAAGAATTTTTTAAAGTATATGCTCTCCCATTCTTTATCTTCAACCAAGAATGTTAGAAAATAACCAGATGCTTGCATTGTAGAATAACTAATGCACCCTTTTCTCAGGTAGCCTGCTTTGCATAAATGTTTATAAATGGAAACCTGAACTCTGGAAAGGGGCTGCAGTTTATCAGAATTTTCTGGTGGTTGTTACCTGGGTTTAAATCCTCTGAAAGACTATGAAATAAAGCTCTATTACTAGCCTTCTTAGCTTAGCTTACACAGGGGGTGATTATTGCAGTCATCACCCTCTGTGCTGGGCTTTTTTTCTTCCTTATGGGATGATATCCCATATACAGCGTATCATCCCAGCTCACAGAGCTTCCTCATTCATTTGTAGAGCTGCATAGCATCTGTTGTGTTTGGATGTACCACAGTTTATTCAACCATTCTCCCATGTGTGAGCATTTAGATTGTTCCCAGCATTTGCAATTACAAACATTACTGCAATGAATGACTTTAATGCACTGACTTTTTCAAGAGGAACTGGTGCAGGATCTGAAGGCAGGTGGGTGAGCTTCCAGAGCCGCTGCTCCCTCTCTGAGCGACCATGCTGCCTCTATAGTCACAGCCCAGGCCTGAGATTATTCTCTGGTCACCCTAGTAGGACAGAGGTGCTGTTTCCTTGTTTGCTTCTACAAGCAGCACTAATGGGCAGGCCACTTGAACAGGTTGCTTAATGTAGGGTAAATGAAAGAGTCATCTGGTTTTTCCGCCCTCCCATCAAGGATAGACCTCTGCAGGCCTACACGCATGCCTGACGGCGGGCACCTGGAGTACGGTGTGGGCCTGCGTGAGTGGGCGCGCCTGGGCCAGGGACTGGGCTTATAAGCAGCAGTAGCAGCAGAGCAGAAGGAGCAGAGGCAGCAGAGAACAGAGTGGTGGCAGCGGACCATTTGGGGTGCAGCACAGGCCACAAGAGAACCCCAGAGAGAGTGAAGATTTGCTGGGGGCTAAGAGGCCTGCCAGCCTCCTGGCCCCCTGGATCCCCAACCTGCCCGGAACCTGCCCTTACCTTACTACAAAGGATCATTAAAAGCCTAAAAAGCCACCAAGGGCTCCAGGACTCCTTTTGACACGTCTGTGCAGCCCCATGGAGAACCTGCTAGTGTGCCCCTGTGCTCTTCCTGCCTCTACGCTTAGTTCCTCTTTGCTGGTCCACTCCTCTAAGTTACCTTCTTGGAGGGTGTGGGATAAATGAAAGAATGACCGGGCTTTCCCGCCCTACTGCCATTACCGTTAATAATAGACCCCTGCGGGCCTACACGCACGCCTGATGGCAGCACCTGGAGTAGGGTGCGAGCCTGCGTGAGAGGACACGCCTGGGCCTGGAGAGACAGCGCATACAAGGGCGGCGCCATGAGCCAAGGCAGCGCAGCAGCAGAGAGCAGAGACCCGTGCGGCGGGGGGTGCAGCAGAGAGACCACAAGAGAACGCCAGCGAGCCTGGAGTGATTAAAGATTCGCTGGGAGCTAGGAGGCCTGCCAACCTCCCAGCCCCTCGGCCCCCCAGCCTGCCCTGCGCCTGGCTGCCTCTCTACAAATGGTGTAGAAAGATCATTAAAAGCCTGAAAAGCCACTGAGGGCTCCGGGACTCCTCCTTTACCCGTCTGCCCGGATCATAGAAGACCTGCTCCGTGCCCTGCTGGCACTACAAGGGTCATGATATTTACAATTTGGGGTCCCCTGCAAGGGTGTTGACCCTCCCACACAGACCACAATTGCAGCAATTCTTAATGCCATGAAGAGCTACACAGACTCTTGCATGCATGTGAGCTCAGTGTGTCAGTATGGGAAGACAAGAGGCCTGCAATAGGCAGGAAAGCCGCCGTAACATGAGCAGGCTGTGAGTCCGGAGTTTACGATGGTCCAAGATGGCTTCCTCATTCTCTTCGCATACTGAGTGAGTGGACTTTCTCACGCCCCGAACGTTACCTGCTTGATGAAGATTACTGTCTGAGCCTGGTGGAAGGCCAGGCTGCTAGTCATGATTAACCAAAGCCTGGAGCGCAGGAGGTAAGATTAACGGCCCCAGTTAGACTATCCTAGAGGCCTGTGGCCATCTGGTGGTTCCTGTGCGCTGGCATAGAGCTTTGGGGCAGAGATCACGGTATCTCCCAAGTGTCTGCAACACTCACCTTGGCTGAGTGAGGAGCCCTCTCTGCCAGGAGACTGTTCTTTTTGTATATTTGCCTTCAAGTGTAGAACACCCATATGCCCTAGTTTCTTGAGAGACTTTGTATTATTTAAATATGTTAATAACTTTGCAAGGATGATTTTTTTTCTCCATTTTATGAATGAGGAAAGAGAGGCTCAGAGAAGTTAAGTAACTTGCCCAACGTTGCACAGTAACCAGCAGCTGTGATTTGAAACCACATCTGACTCCAGAGCTCTAGTTCTTTGCAAATAAGAACACAAGCCCAACAAAGTATTTAGCTCTAGAGGCTAATGGAATCATAGGTTCAGGCTCACAGAATCATTTATAAGTAGAAGTCAGATACTACAGGGGATGACTGAGAAATCAGGAGACCTAAATGTTACTTTCAGCAAATCACTTAAACCAGCTTCCTCATATGAAAAGTAGGACTTGAGTGCAGGGCTATTATTATGCCCACCAAACAGCTGCCATTGGTGGAATCTGTTCTTAGAGGTCAGTTCCTTTGCATAGCATTGCTTAATATTCTATATATCACCCCTAGCCCCATACTTACTCCCTTTGGTCCAGTGAGACCTCAGTAAACCTTAAGAACACTACGCCAAGGTTAGTGAGATTTAGAATTCTTAGGCAGCCATGGCCAGCGTGGCCTTCGCTGTTGCACAGGGCCTGTGCTTAGTTTAATACTATGTTGCCACTGTCTTGCAATTTTTTAAAAAGATTATTTATGCATACAAGAGCTGGGGCATAGGCCAGAGGTGTGGGGGATGAGAGGATTCACAGAGACAGAGCGGGGAGCAGAACAGGCAGACTGACTGAAATACACTGCTGAGGGGAGCAGCGGGAGAGACAGGAGAGGTCTGCTGTGCCATGTGGGTCAGCTCCCCAGCCAGGGATTGAACTCGTGCTGCAGTGGCTGCCTATAGATTCACAGTGCTGAGACTTAAGCCCTTGCACCACCAAGGAGGCCCTGTCTTGCAATTCTTAATAACAGGAGGCCCCACATTTTCATTTTGCACTAGGTCCCACAAATTACATAACCGTTTCTGCAGGCAAAAATGACAGGCTGGAGAGACTAAGAAAAATACTCTACCATCTCCAATCAGATTGCACGGGACTGAGAATATACCACAATGATTTTCTTCTGCTTGAAGTCACTTGAGTGTTGACTCACCTGCCTCCTCGCTATTGAGGAAAAGGAGCTGATCATGAGGAAGCGGCTCTGGCCTGTGCGCGGGCAGCAAGGTGTCTCAGACCATCCGGGCTGCTCCAACAAGATACCGCATACTGGGTGGCTTTCAAACAACGAACATTTATTTGTCACAGCTTTGGTGTCTGGCAAGCCCAAATCAAGGAGTCATCAGATTCGGAGTCTGGCGAAGGCCTGCTTCCTGGTTCATAGCTGGTGACTTCTCACTGTGTCCTCTTGTGGTATATGAAGGGAGGGAGTTCTGGAGTTCTGAGGGGTCTTTCCTTTAAAACTCTAATCCCATCCATGAAGGCGCCATCCTCATGACTTAGTCACCTCCCAAAGTCTCCACCTTATAGTACCACCACCTTGAGTGTTAGGATTTCAACATATGGGTTTTTAGGAGACACAGACATTCAATCTATAGCACATGGTATATGAAAAACACTAAGCATAAAGGGCTGAAGAACAGTCATTATCCAACGCAAGAATATCTTTTGAGCACTTGTTCTGTGCCCAGTCCTGTGCCAGTTCTTACAGGGAACAAGAAGGACCGCCCTCAGGGAGCTGCCAGCTGGAAGAGAAGTTGGGGCACATATCTGTATGGGTAACTTTGGGAACAACTTCAAATGGGGCACAGACCTGTGGTTCAGTGGTGCAGAGATGGGATTCAGAGGGGCTTGCTAGAGGCTAAGCTGTCAAGAAGAGCTCCACGTCAGGGTTGAACTTAGGATCAAAACGGACACACAGGACTTAGTAAGTGGAGGAATGGAACCATCCAGGTCTCAGCCCTAGGTGTGGGCGCTTATTCTCCCTCATGTTGGATCTTGCTGTTGACATTGCTATAGAGGTGGGGAGGATCTCAGGTTGGGTTCTCTGAAAGGGGACACTAAGATGGAGCTCTGGGTGTATATTAGTTTCCCGTGGCTGCTATAAACAAATCATTACAAAATGGGTGACTTTATTCTCTTATGGCTCTCCAGGTCAGAAGCCTAAGATGAGTTTCTCTGGATTGAAATCAAGGCGATGGGAAGAGTGTTCAACCCTTCTCTTCCCGAATAGGCCAGAATGCAACTATCTCAAAAGATATTCAGGAAACTTCAAGCTTGCCCTTCCAGAAGCTTGGCCTCTCATCTTTACTGTGATGGTTGCCCTGGACATAGTGCCTGGAGTAGTCAAAAGGAAAACCCCAAAGGCAACCTAGTACACTACAACATGGGCTTTTCTGGTCCATCTTTAACTGTGAGTGAAATGACCAGAATTGAGTAGTACAGGGTGAGTCAGAGGCTAGCAGGGAAGGGCCAGTAGCAGGAGTTTTGGACCTATCCCAGCAAGTCAGTCCTCCCCCTGGGCCTCAGTTTCCTTCTCTGCAGAGTGAGGCCTGTTAGGCCAGGGATTATGATCTTTTTGGTGGTGATTCAGAGGTAGAAAACAGGAGGCCAACTGAGAGACCCCTGAGGGTAGAGGACTGACAAGAAGTCTGGGTAACTAGGCCCCCACTAATGTTGAGGGGGGGTCAAAGCAAAAATGGTACATGGAGGTTCACATACCACCTGGCTAAATATTTCAAAACAGCAAACTGTCCAATAAAATATGTTATATTTGGTGACCAGGAGAAACACTTTTATAACGACCTGTAAGGCCAAGTTTGAAGGAATATTCTCAGGCCCTTTAGGGAACCCCGCACCGGAGCCCTCAGTGTGGACAGAGCTGGCGCAGGCCCCCAGCTATAGTTCTGATGCGAATGTTCTCTCAGTCCCTAACACACCTCCTGCTTGAGGCACCCTGTGCTGTGCTTGCTTTAAAATCACTCTTTGCCGTTGGACCATGGGCTGTTCCCTTCCAGTTACCAAGTGGGCAGGGATGTAAAGCCACCCACTCTTGGGAGACACGGGGCTCGGCTGAAGGCTGGCATTGCCACAACACCCTGACCGCCCGGCCCAACCTTCCTTTGCTGGGGGAGGAAACCAGCCTAGGAGGCCCCTGCCCGACCGACCCTCCTCTCTTTCACTTGGCCTCAGGCTCTCCCAGCTGTCTCTCCCAGCCGTCCCTCCTCCTTTGCTCTACACAGGCATTTTCTCTAATACGGTCCCTGCCCATTCCAGCCTGCCTCGACACCGCCTCTCTGAGGCCTGGGCGGACACGGTGACCCCTAGCCCGCCCCCTTCTCTCGGGCCCTGGCTCCGTTCCACAGCAGGAGATGCCTCGTGCACGCACCGGTTGGGGTCCTGTCCGTGTGTGCCTCCAGCCTACGGTCTCCTCACCCTGTGGTGGGGGCTAGTTCAGGGGCACAGAGAGCAGGAAGGGGGTCTTGTGTCACAGTCTAATACAGTCCCTGCCTTATTGCCTCCCCTCTACGCCAGCCCTGACCTCCGTGGCTCTGTCTCATTGCCCTGACCGGACCTGCCGTGGCAACACACTTGGTCAACACTGGGCTGGGAATAGGGGGGCCCTTCAGAGCTCTGGCTTTTCAACTAACTCGAGAATCTGGTGGAGGACAGAGGACCCTGACTCTGAAAGAGGTCGAGTGAGTGTTCAGCCCAGGTCTTCTGAGGCCGCCCTGAGGCTCTTCCATGAAGCCCCAGCCTGCGGGGCAATCGGCATGGCTGCGTGTTGGAGCAGGGTGTTCCTCAGCCCCTGGGAATGGCTAAACGTCTAACGCGGAGATGTGTCTTTCAGCCTTGCAGCAACTTGACTCGGAAACGGAGGACCGAGGATGGTGTCCCTGCAGGCCAGTTAAGCTCCAGCATCCTCAGAACTTATCATTATATTTGCAGTCTGGGTAGCGGTAGGCAAATCTAGGGTCACAGGTTCTCAAGGGCCTCAAGATGTCCTTCAGCCGGCTGGCAGCCCCGAGGACTTCGGGGTCGGGGAGGGTGTCCTCCCCACACTGAGTGAGCGCAGCATCTATCTCCTCCTGCACCGGGGATGGAAACTTCCTCTGGAGGAGTCGAGGCAGCACCTGACGACACACCAGCACCAGGCTTTGCTTCTCAGGGACGGCGTCACAGGAGGGCAGCTTGGCCTGACAGTCAGAAACCAGGCAGCTAAATATGTCTCTATTCTCTCCTGCCCTGGTGGCTGCTTGGCTGCCTACAAGAGAAATGGGAAACATCACACACATTGCAACCTGTTCTCCTGGGGAAGCATTGCTAATTATAATGTTTGGGAGAAGCGGGTTAGTCTCTTAGCATCTCCCATCACCAGGAGAACTAGGGCTCAGGAACACAATGGCCCCCAACAAGGAACCTTCTCTACTGTGATAGATTGAGGTCAAGATGTGGAAAACCCGCTTATCCCTCTAAGAAGTTGGGCTCCTAATTGTAGGGCTCACATCCACATTGCACTTCTCCCACTATTATTACTGAATTAGGGAACTCAAGAAATTACTAGAACCGGTTTCATTTGCCCCTTTAAAATAGAAAAGTCAGGAGAAAGGACAGGTAATCTAGAATATGCTCCAGCAGTTGTGGCAAGACCACCTTACCACTTAGTGGTTTATATATTCTGAATCTTCCGGATAAGTCTCACTTCTTCTAATTGGACTCTTCTTAATAAAAGCAAATCAGAAAATGAGTATGTTGTTTTAATGGGTCTATTTTTGTAGACCTTCCTATATAAAAATATCAGAAATTGGAGAAGAAAATCCTTTGTCCCCATGGGGATCAGAAAATTTGATCACCCTTAGAGATTGGGATGTTAGAGGATTCTAGAATCCTCGATGCGCCTGTGCACTTAGAAACATGATTCATGTATACACCTCACTGGGTGCCAGGTTTTTAAATTTGAAACTTTATAAAAAAAGCGAAGGTGCCAAAATGGATCGTAAAATGTACCAGTGAATCATCTAGATATTTCAGTTTCAGATAAAAGCTAAAAGCATCTGGTGAGAGAGGCTCTGAGGGGACAAAGGATCCCAGGGTGGTGCGGTGAGGAGGGGCGGGACAGGTCCCTGGGCCACCCAGACTGAACTGGACAGTGGTGTCTCGGAGTGCGCCGTCAAGGCCACGCCACCACACAAAGTCCCCCCGTTTCACCACAGCACTCCTTCGGAGATGGCATTGGGTCAGAGACTCAGATGGGGACAGGGACATTTTTACATGCCACCTGACATCGCCTGGACCTGGGCTGCTTTCACTGTGACCCAGAGACTGGAAAGGCCCAATGGTCTGCTCCCCAGTCACCCCTTCCTCGCTCCTGCCACTCCGACTTCCTCTCTGACAGCTGCCCAGGCTGGGTACCTTCCTGCTTGTCGATGACACCCAGTGCGCTGGCATCTCGGATGAACAGATGCCCGTTGTTAAAGATGCCAAACATGCCTGCTTCAACGTGGGTGAAGTAGAAAAAGTAGTTCAAGTCGTTGCTCCTCAGAGACTCCAGGACGCCGAGGAGCTGGTAGGCCAGGTCGGCTGCCTGGTCTGGGGGTGCGCCATAGAACCCCTGCAGTGGGCTGGTGCTGATGCTCACCAGGAATCTGCCACAGGAGCCCAGGTACTTGGGCAGCGGCCATCCCTCAGCGCCAGGGAAGATCTGCCAAGCCAGAAGGAGGAGGCATTAGAGGACTGCAGAGAAAAACTCACGGGGACAGCTCTGTCTTTGCCCGTCACCATGAGCACACAGAAAGATCAGCCTGCTGCGAGCAGTCTCTGTTGCAAAATACACCCTTAAGGTGGTCCTCAACCTTTTCTTTTTTACCTCTCAGAAGAGGGTGCCCCCCCTTTATTCCACCATTGATGGAGCCATTTAGAGACACTTTTGTTTTCACACGGCGGATTGCATTTCAGTGGCATTTCCCACGCTGAGGTAACTTGCCAATGAACTTGCATGGTATTCAGAATTCAGAATTATATGTTGATGTTAAGAATTGTATAGTTGAAAAAATATGACTAGCATTTGAGATTTCACAAATATCATTGCTTAGGAACAGGCCGTGGGGAAAGAAAAAGAGGGTCAAGTTTCGGTTGATTTAAAGAAAAATATCTTTAAAAATGACAGTGCCGATACCACGTTCTGGGACAGGGCAAAAACCGTGAAGGGGGCCTTTGGGGGCTCAAGTTTCAGGAACCGCTGCCTTGCCCTGAAGTCTGCCCGCCTGACCCTGGGCTCGTGTGCCTGGCTGGGCTGACTACACACGCACAGCCCCTCCCACTAGCAATGGCCCAGGGGAGCACATACAGCTATGCGGGTCCTTTCTGTCCCCTTGTAAGAACTCCAAACTTGTGGATCTGTGGCTCTGTTAGCTGAAAAAGGGAAGAGGGAATCCTGGCCTGTCTTTTCTTGACTATTTATCAAAGCAGCTATATTTAGAATGGTGTTTCTTTAAACTATGGGAGACATGACAGAAACTATAAATACTTAGCACTTTTTTTTCCTTATTATCCTTCTTAAATAAATGAAGTCACCCCCTCTCTGATGATTTTCCCTGGTTTTCTGCCCATTGAAACCCACCTATGACATTCCAAAGAACGCTTTCTTGCTTCCTTCCCTTGCCCACCATTTAAAATGCCAGTGTTACTACATGTGTTTTAGTAGAAACACGCAGAGCCTGTAGTCAGCAGCTCTGGGGTTGGGTTTTATCGCTGACACTGGCTAAGTGACTTTGGACAAGTCACTTCACTTCTGAGCCCCACATACCTCATCTGGAAAAGGGGTCACTAAGAATATTCGGAGGTGGTTGGGTTGTCATGAGTATTAAATGAGATAATGATGGAAAGCAGTCAATACCATGCTTGGCACATAGTAGGTGCTCAAGAAATGAGAGTTGTTATGTATTTAGCCATCACCCCTTTGGTCAATAGTATCTAATTATTATATAATTTGTATATAATCACATATTAATTTATATATGATTGGCACAAAAAACTAGGAAGTGAAAAGGAGCAGAAAAAGGAGGAGGGGTAAAGGGATGAGGAGGGAAGAAAAGGAGAAAAGGAGGAAGCGGAATACGAGGAAGAGGGAATGCCCATTTATTATCACTAGTTTTTATTATTAATTATACATAGATTATATATTATATATAACCATATAAATGCCGATTTTTATATGATTAATTATAATAATATTAACTGTCTTCCTTGTGGCTCCTTCCTCCTCTCTCTGCACTTTCACTCTCTCCTTTTCCTGCTTTCTCTTTTCCTTCCCCCTTCCTCCTCCTTTTATTCCTATCTCTTCTCCTCCTTTGCCTCCCTTCTCCTCTCCCTGCTCATCCTCCCTTTTCTGCTCTTCCCTCCCACTTCCTAGCTCCTTTTGTGCTCATTATGTGAGTCTTGGGTTTGGGGTTGATGGATAACTGGGCTCCGCATTTCTATGGAAGTTTGTTGACGACAAGTCTCTGTCTACCACTAGACTGGAAGCTGCATGAAGTCAGGCACCGCCGTGCCATGCATGTGGACCAGTGTCTGCCCAGGTTCTGGCGCCCTGTCATTTCTTTGGCAATTCCTCTACTGATGAACATTTAGATTACTTCCATTTTTTTTCTCCTTTCCCTTGCAGTGCACATCTCAGGTGGGCCATTCTTTGGCTTTTGAGCACCTCCAGAGCTTGCTCCAATCTTCTGATCTTGGCGGCACAGGCCAAAGTTGTCCTCCTTCACAAAGCCCTTCAGGGCTGTCTCAGGCACCTCCCCACGTCCCTCTTGAGCTCCTAAACCTCTTTCTTCTGCGGCAACCATGCATTTACCCACTGCAGGAGCCAATTCACATTTACCGAATGCCACACAGGTACTAACAGGGGCCGATGCCCCCAAGGCATGAGAGAGCTCAGTCCAGGGGTGGCCTCCTCAGAGTGCTGTGTGAATACTCCCCCCACCCCATAGGGCTCACTGGGGTCACTGTACCTGTAGGAGGATGGGATGCGCGTTGACAGCCAGCGTGTAGAGCAGACGCAGCTTGTCACGGTCTGTGAAGTGGTCCATGAAGATGCTGCCAGCGTCAGCCACCTCAGCGTAGCGCCGGACCACACGGTCCAGGAGTCGCTGTGACGGGCAGCGCAGGAGGGGGCTGGGCAGGCCCTGTGGCACAGGGGAAAGGGGGTTGGTGGGGGAGCCCTTGGCTTTGGGATCCAAGCAGGCTCAGGGGGACGAACCCCAAGTGGGGAGGGGGATGACGGGGTGCCTGCTGAGTGCTGCTAGAGGAAAGGCCAGGAGGAGGAGAGGGAGCCCCAGACCAGCCAAGTGGTGGTGGGTTTTGGAGGGGGGCACGGGGGAAACCCCTGGAGCGAGAAGAGGAGACTGAGTTGCTCAGGGAGTTAAGGTAGGTGGGCAGTGGGCACTGGGCAGCTGGCTTACTCTCAGCAGGCGACAGAGGCCTCGGAGGCTGCAGCTCCACCGCCACCATGCTCTCAGAGCTAAAACGGGTGGCCCTGCCACAGGGCCACAGAGTAGCCCTCCACAAAAAGAGCTAATCTCAGGCAGAATGGGGGGAACTGGCTCCCCTACAACTGGCCTTTTTGATTCCTTCCAGCATTCCACCAGTTCTAACACTACACATGAATACATTATTTTTTTTTAATTTTTTTTAAGATTTATTTTATTTATACATACAAGCTGGGGTACAGGCCAGAGGTGTGGGGCAGTGAGAGGGTTCACCAGAGACAGAGCGGGGAGCAGAACAGGCAGATCAGAACCATACTGCTGAGGGGAGCAGCGGGTGAGGCAAGAGAGGTCTGCCACGCCATGTGGGATTCTCCCCGGCCGGGCGTCGAACTCGCGTCACCGCTGCCGACAGCTCCACAGCGCAGTGCTTAACCGCTGCGCCACCGGGGAGGCCCGTGAATACATTATTACATAGTGCTTTGTTCTTCTTAGGAAGATAGGGCTCTAAACTTATTTTCCATTACCTCCTAGGCCTTCCCAATACCTTTCTCCTCACTGAACAAAGACAATAACCTACTAAAAGAAGAAAAGGAACAGTTAAGAACAGGGCCCTGGGGTCCCTCTCTGGACTCCGCGCCTACCACCCACAAGCTCCTCTGAATCTCTGTACCTCCAGTTCTCGTCTAAACTGAGGGTACCTGGGTCTCCCTGGTGGAGCAACAGGTTAAGTCTCAGCACTATGAAGCTATCCAGTTGAAGCAGCCCGAGTTCGATCCCCGGCCAGGGAGATTCCCACATGGCGCAGCAGACCTCTCCTGCCTCCCCCGCTGCTCCCCTCAGCAGTGTACTTCGGTCAGTCTGCCTGTTCTGTTCTCTACTCTGTTGCTGGTGAATCCTCTCACCACCTGACACCCCCCCCACATCTCTGGCCTTCACCCCAGTTCTTGTATGCATAAATAAGTAAATCTTTTAAAAAAATATAAAGTGAGGGTGCCCGTGATAGCACCCTAAGTGGTTCATGGAATCAACTCAGTTAATAGATGTAAAATACTAAAGCAGTGTCTGGTGAGCAGAAAGAACTCAATGTTATGTGAGCTTATTAACTGAAAAAAGTGTAAGTTACCAGCGCAGAGAACAATTGCGGTCGACAATGGCAGCACGAGGCAGGCCCTGTGAGTAACCAGGACCTGCGAGTTCCCAGAGCCTGCCTTTGAAGATCACAAACCAAGGTCTGCAAGTCCCAGGGCAGAGTGACTGGAGCACGTTCGCTGGCTGTCTGCCTAGCGGAGCTTCTGGCTGAGTGAGGCACTGCGGTAGGTGGCTAAGGGCAGTCTCCAGAGCCTTGGCACATTAGAAGGAGCCAACCAAGCACCCCCGAGCCCTGGTATCTCTTGGGGGGGGGCAGCAGGGTGGAAGGACCTCTGGGGTCTTTGAGATTAGAGAGGGTGTGGACAGGCAGAGTAGGCTGCCCAACCATCCTGATGTTTTGGGATGGAAGATTTCCTGGGTCACGGAGCTTTCAGTGCTGAAACAGGTTACACTGCCACAGGGCCACAGCTGGACTGTGGCTGGGGGGGGGAGTATGTTCTGCCTGACGACCAGCGCAGACCAGCAGAGAATAGTATGGATGTTTGTCAAACTGCCACAGCCAGGGCGCTGGGTGAGCACCCGGACTGCTCAGCAAGATGGCAGGGGTTGGGGGGCCGGGGGCTTGGGGTGCTGGCCAGGCATCTGAAGTGACTAGCCATTATGGGATGTTGCTGAGGTTGCCTGTCAGTACTTAAATAACCTCCCCCACCAGAGGACTGAGAGCACAGGTACCCAGTTCAAGGAGAGAAAATGAAGGGACTTGTAACGGACAAGGTCTTGTAGAGCAGAAAGGAAAGAAAATGAGCCTGAAGGATATGTGAAAAAATTCCCCTCAGATCTTTGGCTAACTTGTAAACTGCTCCTATAGCAGGATGGACTCTGGAGGCCTAACAGAGAACCACATTGGAAGGCTGTATCATGGGGCAGAGATTTCAGAGGCTGCATCGTGCTGGCGAGATGATGGCTGGAGTTTGGACTAGATACATTAGTGACCACCCTGGGCTTTCAATCGGACATTAGAAAATCCACATTCTAGTAGTAAAGGACCATGTTGTCCTAGGAGTAAGAACAAAATTGAAAGCAACCTGTGCTCACAAAGTCTGAAACTCACTCTCAACAGGATTAAGGCAGTGGTTTTCACCTGGGGGCAAATTTTCTCCCCAGGGGATATTTGACAACATATAAAAACAGTTTTGGTTGTCACACTGGGAATGTGATGCCATTGGCAGCTAGTGGGTAGGGGTCAAGGACACTGCTAAACATTCCACAATGCACAGGAGACCCCTCCGTCCCCTGTAGCCCCCAACAAACACTGATCTGGCTCAAAATGTCAATAGTTCTGAGTTTGAGAAGTCCTGGATTTAGGTTTCTGTGGGCAATTTAATTGGCTACTAGAACAAAAATCAACCATCTTAAAAAATTAACGTAATTCAGAACCTCTACAATGTATTATCTTTAAAATCCAATTGCCAATTAAAATTACCAAAGAAATATGGAGAAGCAAGAGAAACGAATTGATAATTAAGAAACAAACTACAGGGCCTCCCTGGTGGCGCAGTGCTTAGGCGCTGCGCTGTGGAGCTGTCGGCAGCAGCGACGCGAGTTCGACGCCCAGCCTGGGAGATTCCCACATGGCACAGCAGACCTCTCCTGCCTCGCCCTTTGCTCCCCTCAGCAGTGTGTTTCCATCCATCTGCCTGTTCTGCTCCCCACTCTGTCTCTGGTGAACCCTCTCGCCGCCCCACGCCTCTGGTCTGTACCCCAGCTTGTATGCATAAATAAAGAAATCTTAAAAAAAAAAAAGAAACAAACTACAGAAGCAGAACCAGAACTGGAGATAGTCCAGGTATTAGAGTTAGCAAATGTGGAATTCAAAGTAATTATGATTAAGCTTTTAAGAAAACAGAGGAAAAGACATAAAATTAATGAAAAGGGGAGAATTTCAACAAGGAGTTGGTATCCATAAAATCAAATAGACATTTAGAAATACAAAATGCAGTATCTGAAATAAAAAACTTACTGACTGCATTTAATACCAAACAGAGCACAAAAGAAAATGTAAGAATAGTGAACTATAGATGAGAGATAATACAGTACATGTTTCTAGAAGTAAAGCAGCAAATACCTTTATAAACATAGAATAATCAGGATGCTAAAAGCACTACATAGTTAACAAATTAGACTTCATTGAAATTTAGAATTTCATATCCAAAGATACCATCAAGAGAGTGAAAAGGCTATCCATGGTCTGAGAGGAGATATTTGTAATACATAAACCCAACAAAGAACTTATATCTGTATGAATATATCTTTTACAAATCAATAAGATAGATGGATGATGAAATTAAAAGAGAACAACTCCTTTACAAAAGATGAAATAAAAGCCTCCCATAAATATACCAAAAAGTCTCTATAATATTAGCTCTGAGAAAAATGCAAATTAAGACCACACAATGAGATACTGCTAGACAGCCACCACCACGACTAACGTGAAAAACTAACAGTATCAAGTGTTGCTAAAGATGTGGAACAATGGAACTCTCCTATTAGTTATAAGAGGAAATCAGTACAACCATCTTGAAAAACTGGCAATAGTTATTAAATCTGTCCATATGCACAGGCTATGTTTTCATTCCTAAATGCTTATATTCACCAATTGACATATATAAGACTGTTAGCAACAGCTTGTATTTACAATAACTCTAACTAAATACAACCCAAATCTTCATCAAGAGTAGAATGAATAAAGTGTTACATCGTCATACAGTGGAATCTTATACTGCAATGAAAAAACAAACTATGGATTCATGCAACAATATGGATAAATAGCTTTGAGTATACACTGTGGGATTCAAAACTAGGCAAAACCAATTTATGGTGATTTAGGTCACAATAGTAATCATTGGGAGTGGACAGGATGGTCATCTGTCCCTGTTTGCCTGGGACTGAAGGACTTCCTTGGAGTGGTCCTTTCAGTGATAAAACCAGGATAGTCTCAAGAAAATCAGATTGTCGGTCACCCCAAGAGGGTGTTCTTTAAGGGAAGAGGGCAGGAAAAAACCTTCAGAGGTTCCAGAAATGTTCAGTGTCTTAATGTGGATAGTTGGGTACATGAGTGAACATGTATAAAAATATATCTAGCTGTATAGTTCAGATTTGTGCATTTAACTATACAACTTATACTTTGATTTAAAACTTTAAAAAGATATATTTTACAGGTACAAAGAAACTAAAGACCTTTTGAGTAGAGCCATGGGGAAAATTTTGGTGAATAACAAAATGAAGGCCCAATTTTCATTCTTAATGTTTGCCTATCTTTGTCAAGTTTGGGCCTTTGATTTGAAAAAGGTGGAGCAAAAAGTAAGGAACAGGAATGGGAAGCCATAATGTGTAAAGGAAGACTTCATTGTTCTGAATGAGTTTTCCCACCTGGAACATTCAGAGAGACCTTGCAAATGATATTGCTGAACCGCGGGCAGTGAATGCAGAGAACATGAAAGGAGTGAAAACCCAATCCTGATATTCAAAGGAGCAAGAGCGTAGATTTCATTAATTAGTGATTAGTGGACTGATTCTGGATCGTCGGGAATATTGTAAAACAGGTTATTAACAGGATGATTTGTGCACCTTTAGAAGAGGTAGTGGCAATCTGAAGGAGTGACTGAGGATTCAATTAATCAAATCATTCTAGACTAACAACTTTTTTCTTTGAACTAGTTATTTGATATTTGAACAGAATAATGCATAAGGTTTAGAATATATAGACTTTAGTGAGGCAGTAATTCTCATGAAAACTTTATAAAGGAGATGGGGATGTGAAAGTTTGGCTGCATAGAGAATTAAGATGATTAATAGTTGGTTAGCCGAGTTTACCTAACAATTGATGGATTGATCTCCAAAGAATAAGAAGATTTTCTCTTTGGTTCTGTTCTGTTTTACTTTTTTTAATTAATAACTAGGACATAGATAAAAATTGTGCTCATCAAAATTAAGATGCTATGTAGTTGGGGTGATAGTGACTATGATAAGTAGCAGAACCAAGTTGACAGACTAGATTAATGAATTTAATCTAGGATCATATTGAATGAGATAATTAAAAGCTTCTGTTCTTTTTTTTTTATTTATTTATACATACAAGCTGGGGTACAGACCAGAGGTGCGGGGTGGCGAGAGGGTTCACCAGAGATAGAGCGGGGAGCAGAGCAGGCAGATCAGAAATACACTGCTGAGGGGAGCAGCGGGCGAGGCAGGAGAGGTCTGCCGCACCATGTGGGATTCTCCCCGGCCGGGCGTCGAACTCGCGTCGCCGACAGCTCCACAGTGCAGTGCTTAACCGCTGCGCCACCCGGGAGGCCCAGCTTCTGTTCTTAAAAATTAAACTTAGCTGCAGAAGAGTTTTAAGTTGACACATTTTATATGCATCCATATAGGTGAATGACCGAGATTTGAAAGAGAATTGCAGATGTTTAGACAGCAAAGTCAGGATCTAGGAGGTGAATGTATGGAGGAGGGGAAATGCTATATGTAACCCCAATGGTATTGAAATAAATTAATAATTTAAATGAATGAAAGAAGTTATAAGAAGACAGATTTGAGGTAAACTTTCTAATTATCTGTTCAAAGAAGGAATAAGCTGGTTTTGAAGGTAGTAAGTTTCTTGTCACTGTATGATAGGACAAAAGATGCACATATTTTGAGTTTAAATTGGTGAACTTTCAAGTTTCAAACCCAAGGATTTATGACATATGTATGGCTAAGTGGGTAGAAATATATTTTGATCTTTAACAAATTCCTATACTGTTCTTTGGTATGCTCTTTTATATATAAACCAAGGATAAATGTATTTATTTCTTATTTAGTCCACCAAAAAAGTATACAATCTAATCTTTCATAGAATTCTTGGTAATCCATAGAAGAGCTAACAAAACTGGGAAAAAAATTTTAATTGTCATAGGTAGCCCTGCATTAGGACCAAATTAACATGCAAGTCCACATTTTTATGATTCTTTCACACTAATGACTACCCTTGTATCAATTGTTGTCTAACAATACATTGGGTTGACTTCCGATTTTCCTCTGATTTGGCATAGGTTAGATCGTGGAACCCTGTAAATGAGTTAATCAGTCTCTACCCTATTCCAAAAATACCTTTGCCACGAAAGGGTGGCAAAGGGTGGGGTGATGAAGTTTCAGAGGTTTTAACCCTAAACAGATACATGATTGAAAGACTTAATTGTTTCAAATCTCAACAATGTTCATTGCGGCACTGTTCACAATAGCAAAGGTATGGAAGCAACCCAGATGTCCAAAAATAGATGATTGGATCCAGAAGATGTGGTACATATACACAATGGAATACTATTCAGCATTCAAAGCAGATAAACACATGCAATTTGCAGCGACATGGATGGAATTAGAGGGGATCATACTCAGTGAAATAAGCCAGAAAGAAAGAGAAAAATATCAAATGGTTTCACTTATAACAGGACTATAAGGAGGCCAGGTGGGAGAGAGACAATCAGTGGGGGGCGGGGGAGGAAGGCGGAGGGAGGGAAGGGAAAGGGCACAAAATGGAATAGAAAAGAACACAAGGGACCATGGAGATGGATCATGGGTGAATTGGTGGTGGGCTACCCAAGGGGAATACAAAATGTAGAAGACATAAATAACAATAAAAATATATATTTTAAAAAAATCTCAACAATGTCATGACTGGAAGTGAAACTGGAGCCCCGTGATTGCTGTGGCTGCAGGATGAGACTGGGTTTAATGGCTGATCCCGGTGCCCGCTGGGTTTGAGGAATGGCCCTGGAGGGGGCTGTGGAGAGAGAGGACTGCAGTACATGCAGCCCATGGGCCAACCCCATGCTCCAGTGGTGTCAACCTGGGCTGCACTGTGGCAGGTCTCAGGCCAGCCTGATGGGCTCCAACATCAGCAATGGCAGTGACTGCCTGCCCGACCTCAGCATAGGCTGGGTCTGGACAGCTGATGGGGGATTCACTTTTAAATGCCATGCTGGAATTGTAAATGGACCAATCAGGTTTGAAAGGTGGGCACCCTGAAGCGGATATAAGCTGAGGTTCCAGAGGGCTTGAGACACCTTTGTTGGGACTCAGGCCTTTGCAGACAGATTTGTTGAGGAGATTCATTGGGACTCTGACCTCCTCTTCAAACTGCAGCCTGACTGCTGCTTCTGTGCCTGGTCTCTGAAAGAGCTGTATGCTCTTGGCTTATGCCAACAGCTTCCTAAGACTCTTAGGGAGCTGTAGCACTGGTGCCTCTGCCACTGCTGCTTGCTGAGCTGTGACCTGCACTGTTGACCTGTGTCAACAGTGTCAACAGCCATGCTAAGATCTGTCCCCTGCTTCCCATCCTCCACCACTGCCTCCTGGTGCTGTCACCTCTAGCACGGTTTGGTCCAGCATCTGGTACTGTCCAGTCCAACCTTTGGACTGCTGCTGCTGCTGGCTGCTGTGGTACCACCTCAGCAGCACCACCTGTGGTCACCTCCAGCTGTCACTGTGAATTGGATCCTGCTCCACCACTTAGCAGCGTGCCACCAGCTCCAGGCTCTCATGGAAGGGGTAATTCCATCTCGTACGAGCAGCCTTTGGTTTAGAACCTGGACACTGTGGAAACTATCTGAGGTAGGACAGTTGGCCATTTGCGGCCTAAAATCTCTCTCCTGTTTTCCCAATTACCCCTTTGTTAATAAGCCCTGTTGTTGCTGCACCCTGAGCTTGAATGGTGTCTTGCAATCGTGAGTGCACAGGTGAGAACCCACAAACAGTGACCTAAGACTTTAGACTATTTTAGGAGGAGAGAGTTGGCTATGGGGGCTCGCATCTGTGCCATATTATCTCTCTAGTTGGCTCCACAAATTCCCATGGGCAACAAAGCACTGTGACTGCCTTGCAAGGGTTACAAAGAGTAAGTTCTCCTGTCTCGTAGTGCTGATGTACCTCTGAAGGTATTCTGCTTTTTGAAGACCATTCAGCCAGAGGGTGTGTGCTGATATCCTGGGATTTGCCCTATGTGAGATCAGTGAGGTGCTTGTAGTTGCTTAAATTTCTTTTTCCACTAATAATCATTTTATATTCTACTCCAGTGTTAGAGGAGCGTAAAAATGGTATAGCCACCAATCAGCTGTCTTTCTTTTCAGCATCAATATAGGCATGCTATTTTTTCATTAATGAATGCAATTTTTTGAAAGGGTCCTTGACCTGGTAGCTTGTGAGAGATAAAAATATTTATAGTCTGAAAACTGGCTGTGACTCCAATATAAAATTTCCATCTTCATTCAAATACTTCGCATAACCTGCTTTGTATTACAATGAGGCAAATGTAGTCTCCCTCCCACACTGTGATGTCATCTCCCAGAGTTCAGGGAGCTCTTCTTGGACAGCCTTCTACCTTGCTACCCAGGGCCTAGCACAGATTCTTTAAGTTCTCCTTAAATATTTGAATTAAATGTAAGCAAAACTGAATTTTAGTGTTTAGTAGTTACCTTTAAATGCATATTATGGTTAAATGATTAACATGCATTTTGGTTAATTTGCCTATTTTCCTTACTTACCCATTTAAAAAAACAATTGAAACATTAGAAATAAAATTGCCCGCCATCCTTGTTTAAACAAAGCTGCCTGAACACTCTATGCTGCCATCTAGTGGCATTCTAGTCAGCTCCCACTTGAAGTGACAGGGACTGTCTTTATAATTATGTCAGAAGTGCTGGTAGTAGAGGGGATGGGAAGGGACGTGATGGACGATATGTGTCTTCCTCTGATTATTCACATGATGCTGAGGGTAGTTGCCTTTTTGCACTTGGCATTATAACAGAGAAAGCCTTCTTTGTGGTTTTGCGAACAGACACGTAATGATAAACTCTTGCTGGTGTTCTTGGCTGTGGTTCTGTTTGTGGGCTAATAATTCAGGCTGTGGGATATTTCCATGAGAACAATGCAGCTTTTAGAGGAGAAAAGTCCTAGTTTTATTAGCATAAATGCTACATACACAATCACACACACACACACACACACACACACACACCCTGCATTGTTTTATATTCTTGCTGATTCCTACTCCTCTCCTGCCTCCTTTGCAGCCCTTTGGTTCAAGAGAGCATCCTTAATACAAAACTACCCTTGGCCCTGAGGAACGAGAGCCGTAGTCTCCCCGGCTCAGCCTCTTAAGTTGATTACCAGGGTTTTTCATTCAAGTTGACAGGCAATCAAGCTCTGAGACCCCTGCAACAGCTAGATCCCTCCTGCTCTCAACTTCCTTTTATTTCTTTGTTTCTCTTCTCTTGCCTTGACAGTCTCTGCGCAAACCTGTGAGTTCCTTGGGTCCCTCTTTTTCTTTCCTCAAACACACATGAGCAGACACATGCAGATGTGCACACTTGAGGGCTCTGGCCTAGATCCCTGCTGGAAAGTGGTCCTTGGGGGAATCAGGGAAAACCCACTTAAGTCTTGCGTTGAGAGACTCCCCAGGGCTGGCCGCACTAGTAGGCTGAGTTGGCTTTGGGCCATCTGGTATGAGTCAAAGGATGAGCCAAGTCTCTCTATCACCATCCTACAATCTCTCTCCAGTTGGTTCCTGAAACTTCCATATAAATAGAAAAAACATAAGAATTTCCAAACTAGAAGTGAGGACTCGTGTCTGGAAGTTTGTCAGAACAATGGATCAGTGCTGTTGGGCTAACGCTGGAATGAATGGTCACTCAGAAATAGGATTCACCTCATATTCTAGTTGAGATCATGGCAGGAACTGCTTGCTTGGAAACTGCTGAGAAGGATTCTGGGACCCTCGTTGGGTTTGGGAGCGGGTAAGAATCCAGGGGTATATAGGAAGGTCTAAGATAGCCATGGGAGAGGCTAGTGTGGAGCATTACAATATTGGTGCACATACAAATGGTTTCTCGGAGAGTTAACAGTGAAATGGTATCAGCTGTTTACATCCTCACATGAGTTAAATTATTAGATTTGCTGTTCATCTCCTCTCAAGGTGTTGAGGGAATGGAGTTACAGGATTGGGGAAGGTTTTTTTTTTTATGGCTTATTCTTTTTTCTTACTGAGGTAAAATCTACTTAACAGAAAATTCACCATTTTATTTTATTTTTTAAAATTCACCATTTTAACAATTTTAGGATGTACAAGTTAAGTGCACTCACAAGGTTGCGTGACTGTCACCATGATACAATTCTAGATTTTGTCATCACCGCAAAAAGAAATTCTGTACCCATTAACCAGTCAATCCCAAGTCTCACCTCACTTTAGCCCCTGGCAACCAGTAATCTGCTTTTTGTGCTATGGATTTGCCTATTCTGGCTATTTCCTACCAGCGTAGTCATACAATATTTGACTATTTTTTGGTCTGGTTCTTTCACTTAGCATAATGTTTTCAAGGTTCATCCATGTTGTAACACATGTCAGAACTTCGCTTCTTTTTGCCATAGAACATTTTGTTTAGTCATTCATCACTTGATGGACATTTGGGTTGTTTCCAACTTTAGATTATTATGAATAATGCTGTTATGCATATTCACGTACAAATTCTTGTTTGAACAACTATTTTCAGTTCTTTTGGGTGGATAGGTTGAGTTCCCCCCCCTTCACCTTTGGTGACAATGAATCCACTTAAGCTGTCTGACAGGTGAGTTTTGCTAAGAAGAAAAGAGCAGAGTTTGGGTGTTGCCTGGCTGAGGCCAGGGTGGAAAGGGTACGGAGCACCTTGGGTACACTGTGGAATCCTAAGGCAAAGGGTCTCTGGAAATGAAAACAGGAAAGGGAGGAGCCACAATGGGATGGTAATGACCTTGAGCTTGGTGGATAGAAGAGGAATGGGGTTTGTCCAGAACTTATGATACAGCTTATGATACGTGTCTTTTATAAGAAAAGGAAAAATCTCTGCTAGAGATGAAAAGGTGGATTAGGAGAATGCTTGAGAAAAGTGAAAATGGTTCTGGTTTGCTATGTTTTAACAGGGTGTTGTTAATAGATTTTTTTTTTTTTGCAGAAAGAAGAATAGTTTGTTTAGCTGCAGGTGGCTGCAAGGTGACAAAACTGGTAGAGCATGTTTTAGCACAACAAACTGAAGAAAGTGACCTATGTAATAGCAGTAGTGATGGCAGCAGTGGTGATAAAATAATGCTGTCAGGTATTTCCTCAGTGATGGACTTTTTCTAAAGTGTCTACAATCTGTGAGCTCATCAGCATGATTAAACCAGGTAGAGCTGGCACTATTTACTGCCATTTGAGAAATGGAAAATTAAAGCATACACCTGGAGGTCACAAGCATTTGTTCAACCATCAGGTTTTGTTAAATAAGTGAAGTAGAGTCACATCAAGTCAAATAATGTCAGATCTGGGAGGGTCCTTGAGATCATACAGAAGCCACTCCCCACCACATTTTTGGAGGAGGTCTGTTGGGACAGAGTGGGAAAGTCCTGGGTTTAAATGTCAGGTCAAAAATAGGGGAGAAAAGCGCACAAGGGACTATGGTGATGGTTCATGGGTGAATTGGTGGTGGGTAACATATGGGGGATACACAATAATGTAAAGGATATAAATTAAAGAAAAAAAGAAAAACAAAAGATACTGAAATCGATTTTTTTTGTATTTAAAAGACCAATGGCAATAATAAACAAAAGTCTCCAAATTAAAAAAAAAAGTCAGATCAGCTAGTCAGACAGTGAAGGACCCGCGTTAAAAGTGTGTCCTTCGTCCCGATAGAGAGTGACGTCATAACACCCACTGCATTGCTTGTGGTGGTTTGTGTTCTTATCTGTCCTCCCCACAGGGCCACAGGCTGCTGGGGGGATGGGGCTTGTGTCTGATTCATCTTTGGGTCATCAAAGATAGAAGACAGCTGTTGAAACTTGTTTGGTTCCTGTTCAGTCATGCCGCTTTGTTTCATGACATTATTGTGTTCCACTTTGGATATACCACAACTCCCTTTCTCCAAGCTGAGCTGAGAGATGGAATACCCCCTTGCGTCTCTGCACCCCTCCCCCCATGGCCAGCACACTCACCTGCACCAGGTCCGGGGTGAGGCGCTTAGCCTGCAGCCATTTCTGGAACCTCCCTGTCTTCCGCAGGATGCGCTCTATGCTGCAGGTCTTTGGGGCTGCTGCCGAGGCACAGATTCTCCTGTCTGAGATCTCGTTTTGCTGTTTGCTGACCAGCCTTGAGATCTCCACAGGGCGCCAGGTTTTGGAATCATCTGAGTAATTTGCAAGGTAAGAAGGCAAGTGGTTGGGAGGTAGTCCAAGGTGGGAAGCCAGCCAGTTGTCAAACCTAGAAAAATAGCCCTTTTAGAAATCCCTCTGGGAGGGCCTCCCTGGTGGCGCAGCGGTTGAGCGCTGCTCTGTGGCGCTGTCGGCAGCGCACTATACAAGTTTGAAGCCCGACCAGGAGAATCCCACATGGCGCAGCAGACCTCTCCTGCCTCGCCCGCTGCTCCCCTCAGCAGTCTATTTCTGATCTGCCTGTTCTGCTCCCCGCTCTGTCTCTGGTGAACCCTCTCGCTGCCCCACGCCTCTGGCCTGTACCCCAGCTTGTATGTATAAATAAATAAATCTTAAAAAAAAAAAGAATCCCTCTGGGAGCTGAGGGATGAAGCAGGGGCTAAGCAAGGACTAGACACAATGGCAGAGCCAGAAGCCAGCAGAGCCCAGAAAGGGAGACGAGACAATGTCTAGACTGATCCATTTCTCCTCCTTTGACTGGGGTGCTCCAAAATTTTTCTGTCAGGGGACTATTTTTCTTTCTTCAGACTTAGGGAAGTGTAGATGTTATGTCAGAAAAAGTGAGGGAGATACATGCCAGACACAAACTTGATCATCTTCATGTAACTGGCAGGAAGAGCTACCCATGATTTTCTGAACTTCCACTGTATGTAAAGAGAGCAGTTTGACCCACGCTGATATCTTGGAGTTTCCTAACACACCACCCCCACTTTACAACCATGGAAACTGAGGCTTATTAGAACTTAAGTACCTTGCCCAAGAGCACACAATACTTTGCCAGGCAGGGTTGCAAACCCAAGGCTGTCTGGTGGCAAAACCCATGATCTTGTCAAAATGTAAAAGATATAAATAACAATAAATATATATATATTTTAAAAAAGGATGAAGATAGAAAATTTGAAGATTAGAAATTTGAAAAAAAAGAATCAATATCTTAGAATTAACCTAACTAAGGAAGACAACTACAGATACTATTAAAGGGCTTAGAGAGTAACATAAGAAAATGGAAGTGTATCCTATGCTCATGGATGGGGCATAATCAATATAATCAAAATGACTCTCCTGCCTAAAATGATGTAGAAATTAGAAGCAATTCTCATCAAAATACCAATAATATTTTTCAAATAATTGAACAAAAATATTGAAATGTATATGGTACCACAAAAGGCAAAAGCTCACTTGAGAAAAAAGGAGAGAAATAAAGGATCATGTCACCTGACTCCAAACTTTTCTATAAAGCAAAAGTATTAAAAACAATATGGCCCTCGCACAAAAATAGATACATGAATCTATGGAACAGAATTGAAAGCTCAGAAGTAAATCTACATACATATTAGTCCCTAATCTATAATAAAGCAGGCATGCCCATACAATGTGGAAAGGAGATGCTGCTGGGAAAACTGGAAGCCCACACATAAAAGAATAAAGTCTGATTGCTCTCTAGCTCCACACACAAAATCAATTCCAAATGGGTGAAAGATTTAGATATAAGACCTGCAACAATAAAATATATAGAAGTAAACATGGCAATATGTTCCATGACATCAATGATATAGATGTCTTTAGAGATTTAACCTCTATGGCAAGGGAAATAAAAGCAAAAATTAACATTTGGTATTACCTCAAGCTAGAAAACGTTTACATAGCAAAAATATATATACGATGATTAAAAAGATACCCTCCTTAATGGGAGAAAATAGACAATATATGACCAACAGGGGTAAATATCCAAGATAAGTAAAAAAGTCTACAATTCAACAATAGAAAAGCAAACAACCCAATTACTAAGTGGGCAGCAGATGTGAACAACAGTTCATCAAGGAGGATATACAGGAGGTCAACAGATACATAAAAAAGTGTTCATCATTGTTTCCAGTAAGAGAGATGCAGGTTAAAAACACAATGAGATACCATCTCACGCCTATGGGGATAACATAAAAAAAACGACCCTAACAACAAGTGCTGGCGAGGATGTGGAGAAAGAGGAAGCATATTGCACTGTTAGAGGGAATGTAAAGTGTGTTGACATTATAGACAAAGATCTGCGTTCATCTCCAAAAACTAAAAATAGAAATACTGTACAACCCAGTAATACCACACTTGGGCATCCAAAAGAACACAAAACCATCAATGCAAAAAATCCAAATGCTCTAGAATGTTATTGCAGCACTAGTTACAATATGGAAGTAGCCTAAATGTCCATCTTTAGATGACTGGATGAAAAAGATGTGGTATGTACACAATATGGCACACTGTTCAGCTCTGAAGAAAGATGAAATGCAGCCATTTACAACAAAATGGAGGGAGTTAGGAAATTCTGGCTAATAAGCAAGTCAGAATGACGAAGACAAATACCAGATGTTTACATAGCAGAGACTTGATAAAGTAAAATACCTATAAGAACTAACAGATATTAATAAATGCAGTGAGGACTCAAGGGTAAGAAGTAGAGGAGAGGGAGAATAGGAGAAGAGGATATAAGGGATGGTTGTGGGGGAAGATTAAAAAGAAGAAGAAATATAAAAGACCAATAAACCTGAAGAAAGGGCTGAACTCAGAAGAAATACAAACTAAGAACAGTAGTAATATTAAATATTTGTGAGTGTGCAAGAAGTCACCTCTAGAGGTAGGAGTCTCCATTTGGAAATGCATATCAAAAATCCTTCAAATTTGCTATATTTTTTTGACCCCAATATTCCACTTTTAGGCATTTGTCATAGGAGTTACTTACTGATGTGCACAAAAGTTTTATGTGCACAGAGAGGTTCAACACAGCACTCGAATACTAACACGTGAAACAAAGCCTCATTGTTTCACAATAGTGGATTAGATAATTAAATCCTATGGCTGATTAATGCTATTGAACACTATGAAGCTTTTAGAAATCAAAGTGTGCTTTTCCTCCCTGCTGCCTGAAGACCCGCCGCCATCATGAATGACACGCAAGGATCCGGACCAGGAAGTTCATGACCAACCGACTGTTTCACCGGAAAAACAAATGGTCACTGCCGCCCTTCACTGGGAAGGCAACGATACCAAGACAGAAATCTGGGGGAAACTAGCTAAGACGTCAAGACCACCCCCGAAGTCACCTTTGTGACTTCAGAACCCACATTGGAGGTGGCAAGACAACTGGCTTTGGCGTGATTTACGATTCCTTGGACGATGCAAAGAAAAACGAACCCATAGACTTGCAAGATGTGGCCTGTAGGAGAAGAAAAAGACCTCGGGAGAACAGCCGAGGAACGCAAGCACAGCATGAGGACACACGGACTGCCGAGGCCGATGTGGCTGCTGGGAAACAGTGCGAAGGTCGGACTAGAGAAGGGGTAGTTTCTGCAGTGACTGTAGCTGTGGCGATTGTGCAGATTTTTCGTAAGAGAATTAATAATAATACCTTTTAGGTGTCTGGCTGCTTGAAAAAAATATGAAATTGTGGAAAGAAATAGTTAAGGTGGAAAGGTATTCCCAATATGTTGTTAAATAAAAGTTTATAAAAGTATATACATAGTAGAACTACAGTTTTGTTGGAAAAAAACTTAAGAAGGTGGCAAGGACAATGGACGACAGTGGAGGACTATGGGTGCTTTGGTGGTGGGAGAGCTATGGTGATCACACCTGAGAGGAGAAAACCTACACTGTGAAATTTTTAGCAAAGGTGTAAAACAATGGTACTTCATTAACAATAAATAAATAAATAAATAAATAAATAAGCGAATAAATAAATAAGAAGGCGGCAAGGATATAGTCCAAAATGTTAACAGAGGGCTGATCTCCTGGTGGAGGGAATTCTATGTGATTTTTATTTTGGGCTTTATTTACTCAATATTTACTGAACTTCTAGAACAAACATATTTTTTAAGTAAGAAAAAAGTTATTTAAATGTGGAGAAAAGGACAATACACTATCAAGTCCACATCTTCAGACCCACTTACTGGCTCTCTCTGCTTCTTTTCATTCTCCACATGGAGAACTGCTAACCCCAGCCTGCCCAACCTGGTGCTTTCCTGCTGATATTTGCACACTTCCCTTTCAGGCGCGCATGGAAAATGAATTCTGAGGGAGCTGAAGTAATATCCTGAACTTTAATGGAACCCAAACCTCTTGGGGAAATGCTTCCTGAATCCAGTCAATATCTGCCTGGTGAGAAAAACTTCATTTATGACCACTTGGCAAAGAGTCAGTTGTGAGAGTCGTTTACTTGTCTGATGTAGGATGTGAACCTGCAGTGGGTTTTTTTTTTTTTTTAGCGGAATCTCTTAATTTCTCTTCCTCCTATCTGAAAATATGTCTATCTTCTCATGGCCTCCTTTCTCCAGGGAATCAGTTCCACTTCACCTGCATTTTGGTTTTCTCTAGTCCATTTCTTAGGTGGGAAATCTCGATTTCACTTTCAACATCTACCTCTGTATCTCCTCTTTTATCGAGTTGGTCCACAAAACAAGTCTCCATTTAAATCAACTTGCATCCTTCCTGCCCTGCTTTATTCCTGATGACCTTCCTCCCAGGCTGGGAGAACTGGCCTGGCCCCCGCTGCCAGCACCGTTGGTGCACCTGCACTGCTCTCCATCAGCTCTTTCCAGATCACATATCTCATCTTGCTCCCACCCCACTTAGCACCCTTAGACCCCACCCCCAGTTGGATCTTTCACCTTTGCAACATTCAAACTGCCTTAAAAAAAATCCTAATAGGCCAGGAAGCAATAAACAATTATTATCAAGGAGTGAATTGTGTGGATAACAACTTTGCCATGCTGCTTTCTCCAGCAAGATGGTGGTGCCAGGTAATTTTCCATGGCATATGCCATTTATTTCCTCCCCTCTTCCTCCTCTAGCAATAGCACGAAGGTCAGTGTGGAAATAGACATTTCTCCAAGGAAGATACACAATGGCCAACAGACACATGAAAACATGCTCGTCATCACTTATCATGAGGGACATGCACATCAAAATCACAATGAGTATCACCTCACACCTGTGAGAATGGCCCCAATCAAAAAAAAAAAAAACCAGAAACAACAAATGTGGAGGAAAAGGAACGCTGGTACACTGTTGGTGGGAAGGTAGTGTGGTCCAGCCTTTATGGAAAATAATATGGAGGTTTTTCAAAACATTATAAATGGATCTACCACATGACCTAGTAAACCCTCTCCTAAGTATCAACCTGAAGAATGCAAAAAACACTAAATCAAAAGGATGTGTTCACTCCTATGTTCATTGCAGAGCTATTTACAGTAGTCAAGTTCCGGAAACAACCTAAGTGCCCAGGGACAGATGAGTGGATTAAGAAGACATGTTATATATACACAATGGAATATTACTCAGCTATAAAAAAGATGAAATATTGCCATTTGAGACAACATGGATGGCACTGGTGGGGATTACGCTAAACAAAATAAATAGGCGAAAACAAATAACAGATGATTTCACTCACATATGTAATGTAAAAAACAAAACAAAACAAAGGAACAGACAAAAGCAAACCAAAACAAACCCTTGAAATCTGATTGCAGAACTGAAGCTACCAGAGGGGGAGGGTTATGGGTGTACAGCAAAGGGTGGGGAGACCCAATGGACTATGGTGAAGGGCCATGGGTGCCTTGGTGGTGGGTGTGGTATAGTAACAGATATTTGTAGAGGTGTGAACCTATACCCCCAAGATACATTTAGTGTTATAAATCAATGTTATCTCAATAAACATTTTCTATATATGTATATACGTACATATATACGAGGAAGTCAGCATGTATCTCTTGAATGCTGAGCTAATGACTCTTAATAGTCAGGTACGGATGCTCAAAATTAAGTCTTTCAGACAGGAGACCATTTTTCTCAGTCCTCTGGGAATTCCTTGCTCAATGCAGATTGTCGTTTCTGTAAGATGTTTCGGAGTTTCAGAGGCTGGTGCCTTATCCCTTCAGTGTTCTCCCCACCATCTCCCAGTGCTATAATCATAACCAACTTGAAGGAGTTTACAGTGTCTCCAAGTCAATGGATTTAAGACTTGACTACGTTAGAACCCCCTGGGATGCTTTAGCTAATCCTGATGCCTGGTACCACTGCCTGAGATTCTGATTTAATTTATCCGAACACTTCTCTCTGCCAGGAACTCAATGGAATCAATAATTTCAAGACTTATTTTGGAAATAGTAACTTCTTATTTGGGACTTATTTGGGGAGTAATTCCAATAATCCTGTTAGTGGAATTTCTGGGCAATTTGAAGGGACATGTATGAGTGAATGTGTGTGTGTGTGTGTGTGTGTGTGTGTGGTGTGTGTGTGTGATTGGCAGAGTGAAGGAGGTCTTAGATTGGTTTTTAACATAATATCCTTCCCTATACTTAAGCCACATTTCACCTCTTTCTCTTCGCACAATTGTGTACCTTCTTTTTGTTCTGTGTACCTGAAAAGCTTTCTTCGGACATGCACACTAAGACTTTATATCTCACGTCCCCCAGAAAGCCTCCTGAGGCCCTCTGGTCAGGGTTGGACTCCTGTAATTCCATCTCTTTGTACTTGGGTTTTGCCTTTAGAACAAATGCCCCATGATTACTTGGCACCTACTCCCTTCCCGCCCCAATTATAAACACCAGGAGGGCAAGGTCCATCTCTATTAGTCACAGTTGAATGCTCACTGCCTACCACTGTGCCTGGCATACAGTAAATGCTTGGTAACTAAAAACAAAAGTCTAGGGCCTCCCTGGTGGCGCAGCAGTTGAGCGCTGCGCTGCGAGTTCAACGCCCAGCCAGGGAGAATCCCACATGGCGCAGCAGACCTCTCCTGCCTCGCCCGCTGCTCCCCTCAGCAGTGTATTTCTGATCTGCCTGTTCTGCTCCCCACTCTGTCTCTGGTGAACCCTCTCGCTGCCCCACGCCTCTGGCCTGTACCCCAGCTTGTATGTGTAAATAAATAAATCTTTAAAAAAAATAAAAAAAGTCTAATAGGAAAAGTCCACACCAACTTCATAAAACCCCACTTTGCAAAAAGAAGTTCAACATTTTTTGCTTATATTTTCTATTTGTTATTTTTGTTTAGTAACTTAGCTAAACAACATAATATACCTTTGGTTAAATCAGCTTGTAAATAAAATTACTGTAAATAAATGCCTTTTGTTTGGTCACCAAATCTAATCAACCCCAGGTAGGTCCTTGAGGGGGGGCAGAGAAGAAGAGCCTATTACCAAGGGTCTTTGGTATTGAAAAAGCTGTAAACCATTAGCCCAAAGGTTGAGGTCCCTAGTCCCTGGTGTGGCATTCCAAGCCCCCTGGCCATCTGACCCCACCGACCTCCTCCTGCTACTATCCACATCTGGCCCACGCTCCAGCCAGTAAGCACTTCATGCCTCTCCTTACACCTTGGGACCTCTGCTTCCGCAGGTTCTTCTACCTTAATCCTGTCCCCTCCCCAAATTTCAGCTCATCCTTTAAGACCTTGCTCAGAATACCTCTCCCTGGAGAAGTCATTCTCCGGTCCCCCTTGGATTTAATCTCCTCTTCCAAAAGCTCCCAGATATCCTTCACACTTCACTTCTGCCCTCTGCCAGATCTTTTTGTCATCACTTAGGACACAGCTCCCTCCTCTTGAGCCCCTGGAGCAATGACCAATGTTCCAGAAGTGTCCCTACAGCACCTGCTGGGCCTTGACTATGCTGAGTGGGTCGTTGTGTTGACAGGCGTGGATCCAAGTGTGACATTACTCTTTGGTGAGAGCTACGTGCATTGCAATGCACTAAACTTGGGTTTTCCTCTGATCAAGACAACATCTTACAACAGAAAACTGGCTCCAAAGCCTTGGAAAAAACTGCCCTTGTTTGGGTCTCAAATCTGCCATTTAGTAGATGGTGACATTGGGCAAGCCACTGAATTCTACTGTCTCAGTTCATTACCTGAATGATAGGTGCAAAACCAAAGCATCTCAGCATAGTTGTGAGGAATAAATAAAAATAGCTTTAAAATGTCGGTCACAGTAGGCTTTCTATAAATTTATTTCCCTCCCCCTCTGAGATATGAACTTGGTGAACTCAACAGTCCCAGGCTACTTGACTCATAGGAATGCAAACTTTAAACTCCCATGTAAAAGAAAACTTTGAATTTAGCATTTAGATGTGGAATTCGGCTTCACATCTCCCCTCCCCTTTCCACCCTGCCTTCACCCCATCATCACTATGATTAAATGGTTTTGCTTCAGCCCCCACCCGTAAATTACATCCTGACTCATTTTCAACAAACTCCTGGATATCTTCACGTGCAAGGAACAGAATTTTGCCCCTTCAAGGTATCTCATTGAGATTCTGACCTTATTTCTTCTTTAAAGAACTTCTTGCAAATAGATGTCCCGATGCAGGCATTACATTTATCAAGACCGAGGAAAGTCCTTCCAAAATTGTTGCTGGTTCTGACTTGGGGCCCCAGAGGAGAGGGAGAAGCCGCTGAGGACACAGAACAGCTCAGGCCTGCGAGTCCCAGCAGCAGGGCCGGCCAGCCCTGGCGGTGGGGCTCCATCCCGGCCCGGCCCGGCCGGCGACTCCAGCTGCGGCCTTCAGCTGCCCGCTCAGGGCTGTGCAGAGGCAGGTCTTGGCAAAAGAGAGGGGGGCTGGCTTCGGGGCGCAGAGTCCATCCCAGTCTCCCAGGTCTCTGCGGACGCTAAGGAGCTTGCGGCTGACGAGACCGGGGAGGAGGTGAGGAAGTCCGTGTAGGATGCTGATAACACCGTTTCCAAAGTTATTCTTCCTCCCCCTGGGGCGGCGGCTGCAGGCTGGGGAGGGGCTGACTGGCAGATTTCGGGAAGGACAATGGTTATGCCTTCCCTGTGCAGTCATTTTGACAAACACAGGATATCCTGGCCAGGCAGGAGAGGTCCATGCAGGATGTATGTCCGACCTGGTTCCACCTGGGAGTTTCAAAGGACCCTGAACGCCTCCACCCTCCACTGTTTCAATTCTGGGTATATCTGTCCCTGTGGGACACACACACACACACACACACACACACACAATACTTCCCCCCTCTGCAGTGCATCATTTGACCTGATAAATAACGAGCCATAAGTCCCCCACCTGGACCTTAACCAGCCATAACTCCCCGGCTTTGTCCATGTTTGCCTGCGAACTGACAGAGAGAGGTCCGTCTGCTGTCAGTTGGGCACATTTACCACTGATTGGAAATGTAAAGCCTTTCTGCTACTGAGGGAATAGAAAGACCCAGGTTACGCCATCCTTCAGCTTCTCTTGCCGGCCTCAGAAGGGAAGGAAACTGGTGGCCTCTGGCATGGTGAGGGGTGCTCCAGAAAACCCCGCTCCAAAAACCCGCTCGTCTATTCCTCTTCCCCAGGCCTGAAAGTCCCTCCTCCTTTCACACCCTGCCTCACTTCTCAGTGGCTGCCTGCCTTGGTGGGGCTGTTTCCTCCTGACAGCAAGACAGGGCCCACAGCATGGTCCTATGAGGGCCAAATCAGGGAAGATAGGCTTGGGCTGGGAGAGGGGGAAAGGGAAGGAAGAGGGCGATGGGATGGCCTGAGGAGAACTGGGAGTTTTGGTAAAAATTGGTGGGAAAAATAGGGTAAAGGCAGCTCTCTGATGTTACATAACCTATTAACCAAACATATATCCTTCCCAGGGAAGTGTTTGGTTGTGCTTGTTTTTTATTGTGGAGTTTTCAGAATTCTTGATATATTCTAGTAATCTAGGATAATCGGGCATAGTAAAAATGTTTCTTCTTTTTCTTAGATTTATTTTATTTATTAATGCATACTAGAGCTGTGGTGTAGGCCAGAGGTGCGGGGGTGAGAGGATTCACCAGAGACAGAGTGGGGAGCAGAACAGGCAGATTGACTGAAATACACTGCTGAGGGGAGCAGTGGGCGAGACAGGAGAGGTCTGCTGCACCATGTGGGTCAGCTCCCTGGCTGGGGATCGAACTCAGGCCGCTGCCCTGGGCTGTTGCGGTGATAGCGCTGAGATTTAACCCCTAGGCCACCAGGGAGGCCCTATAAGCATGTCTTTATGCAGAGTATTGGTAAAAAGTAAGGAAATACTGAAAAAGTTACAGGGTCAAGTACAGAACCCTGGACAAAGTGCTGGAAATGGTGTTCCAGATTCAATGTGATATAACGAAATACTTACTGTACTTGCTATGTCCAGTCTTTATCTGAGGTGCTGATGTGGGCTCAGCAGTGAGTGAGCCAAGACCCCAGGGAAGGATTCATGGCCAGCACAGCAGGGCTTGCTGCAGTGAGGGACTGACAACTCCCGAGACATTGAATTATTAGATTAGAGGACAGTGTTTAGAGGGCCTGGAAAACACCATGGAAGCAGAGCTGTAGGCAATGCAGGTTTTGCTTCTAACTTTAACATTTTCCATGTCATTAAATATTCTGAGACCATTTCTAAGTTCTGCATTCCATGATATAGACGCAACTCATTTTTTTTTTAAAAACAAATCCCTTATAGATATTTTGGTTGCTGATGGGTAGGAATTTTGACAGCTGAAAAAGCTTCAAAATGATGAAAAACAGCATCTCCCTCCATTTTAAAATGTCACAAATTGCAAGAGCCAACATCAATTTAAATAGCAGCTTTTTAAAGGAAAAAGTACTTAAAAACTTTATCAAGTATCAATTAAAAAGTGATCGAGCACAAATTGATCCTTATACATTTTAATATGGACTACTTTCCTTTTTAGTATCATGAGCACATTTTGAATGTATTTTTTACATTCAAAGTCTTAGAATTTTCCTGAATTGCTCTTCTCAAGTGTTCCAAGCGGCTTCCTGCTTTTCATCATGTTCTCGTGATTCTCCATCTTTTTGGCACCTTTAATTTCATGACAGGGTAAGTATAGCTGGTAAAAGAGTTTCGAGCTCTAAGTTCATATGTGTAAGACATATCGTAGGACATTTTATAACTTAATTTCCATTCTGAGACTCCCATCCTGGATTGGAGGAAAATATTAATATTGTTCTCTCAAGTTCTTTTCTTCTGGAATTTCATTGTTTTTCCTGGGATTTATTCAACCCACATGGATGGAATGATTTGGGGCCACTGTTGCCTCGCTGTGGCCTCGCACATCCAGGTCCAGCTGTTTCTGAATCTATCAAACTCTGTTTGGGACATGTGCTTCGATCTGCAAGACTGCCTGCTGTGCCTTTAGATATCAATATATTCTGATGAGGGGGCCTCCCTGGTGGCACAAGGGGTTAAGTCTCAGCACTATGAAGCCATCGGCAGCCACTGCAGCATGAGTTCGATCCCCGGGCAGGGAGCTTCCCACATGGCGCAGCAGACCTCTCCTGCCTCGCCCGCTGCTCCCCTCAGCAGTGTACTTCAGTGGATCCTCCTGTTCTGCTCCCTAATCCTATCTCTGGTGAGTCCTCTCAACCCCCACACATCTGACCCACATCCCAGCTCTTGTATGCATAAATAAATAAAATAAATCTTTGAAATATATATATTCTGCTGAAATGGGACATGTTCAGGGTGATACAGCCATGAACTAGATACATTCTGAATACTGTCCCCTTTCTGGGGTAGTGCTGGACCTCGCCCCTTGTGTTCCAGAGCAGTCCGGAAGTGGGGCCTACATCCCTTCTCTATCAGGCCATGAGTATTTTCTACCTGCTACATTCCCCCTGAATAGATGAACAAGGAACCAAACCTTTGCATGAATGGGAGGGGCCAGGTGGGACGCAAAGTGGAAAAAACAGAGGTAACAAAACACAGATTACTGCCTGCCAATGTTTTTCTGCCACACACACACAAAAAATCTAGCAGAGTTTGTTTACACATTCTGTTTCGTTGGAGTCATTTCATTTTTGCCCCTGATTGAACTATTTGTCACTAGAAGTTAAAGAGCTTTTTTTTAAAAACATCAACTGGACCCTGTGACATATTTTTTTCAGGACCTGATCACAAGTTTTCATGATGTGTGCCCCACCAGGCAGGGCAGGCATGATATGTGTCTTAAGTATCCAAAGCAGTTTCCAGCATTTTCTGCCTCATTTTAAGTAAAAATTAAGAATGCAAAATTAATATACAGCTGCAGTGATAATTAAATGAACTAATCCTATTAGATTTATTTCCACTAGAAATTTATAAGAAACATATGAAGGAGGCTACAAAGTCAAATTAATAATAATAATAATTGCATAGTTGAGGAAACTGAGGCCTAGAGATGTTAAATGGGTAACCAAAGTCTTACAACTGGTACATTCCAGACCTGAAGCTTGAACTCTGCTCTCCAGAGCAGAATACAGCATACCATCCACCCACCACGCTGTCTGTCAACACTTGGTTTCAATTTGTACTGATGGTTTTGTTGGGGGGAAAGGACGCCCCAAACGAATTCCGCAAACACAGGCTTTATGGCCTCCACCCCCACCCCAGACCAGAGATCCAAGACACCAAGGATTACAAATCCCATAACGTCATCACCAGTGAAGGGAGGATGCTGGGAACTGAGGGTGGAGTTAAGCAGCCAGGCTTGGGATATAACCAGACATGAGGGCCTTGGGGTGCTTGGTTTTTTCCGCCGTCCTTAAGCATGCTCCAGCTCAGCGGAACTGGTAGGGCACATTCACCAATCTCTCTCATTCTCTTTCTCTCTCTCATTCATTCGTTTGTAAATTTCCCCTTCTTTTGTAAATAAACCCTTTATTAAGCTTTTTGCGTGTGCTGCAGTTGAGTTTCATTATAAGTTCCTCTTAAGCTCGGGTGAGGACCCACAGTCAGGCATCCCATTTCACATTGGGGTTGCCCTGTAACAGTTTCAGCATGTCTAACTTGCACCCCCAAATGTGTGGAAGTAACTTTGGGTTCTTGGAAGGCTTTCCACGTGTTTTTGCAGCATACCTAAGGAAGACCCATAATTCTGAGCCGGTCGACCAGAGCCAACCTATGCCTTCTCTGCTCTTCCTGGCAGGAACCCCGCACGAGCTGCTCTTTCACGATGCTGTGCCTGCAACTTCAGACGCCCAGGACTCACCTGAAGAGAGGATGCCAGTGACAGGGCTTCTTGGCGCTATTTCTCTTCTCCATTAGCTGTTACTTTTCTCCTTTCATCATCATCCTCAGGATGCTGGTTTTGATTTCTCTCTGCTCTCCTATTCTGGCTTCCCTTTTGATTGTTTTTCTTTCATACTGCAAATAATTCCTGTTTTCTTTCCAGTAATTTAGCGCATGGAAGATGCTCTTCAAGCCCTGCCTTCTCTCCTGAAGTCAGAAGACCAGCTTCCTGACAGTGAGTGCCTCAGCGGGAAGTCAACCCTACATATGCCCATCGAGATGCTGAGATGCTGGAAGCTTCTCATATCATAGCCATGGTGTAGCAAGAGAAATGGTTACTTCTTATGACTTCCTTGATGACTCTGCCCTGAATAGCTCATAAAGCTGACTGTTTGAAACTGAGGTCGCTGCTGTTCTGCCTCCTTTCTTCCCATCGGTGTGTCCTTTGATGCTGGATACTTAGTCCTTTCCCCGAGAGGGAGGAAAGAGAAGGAACACTTGATGGAGCCAAAGTTACTTTTCCAAGTACCATTTAAAAAAAACAACAGCAACTATAAAAGCAATACTTTGTCTTCATAGAAAAAGTGGAAGATGCAAAAAATATAAGCTTTCTGGGTTTTAATGTTAATGCTTTTAAATGCATTTATACAATACTTGCTTTTTCACTGAAAAATACACTTAATTCTCTGTGTCATGAAACTTTTTCTAAAGGAAAATCTTCCATGGTTATATAACATGAGCCATAATTTATTGAACCAGTTCCTAGCATTGAGAGCTGTTAAAAATTATGCACGAATTAATTTCTCAGGTGACAGCATTTCAAAACAAGATATTTTGTTTTGGTTCCTGAAATCATTTGCAAAGTATATCAGAGAAGATATTTTTAACTTCAAGTAACAGAATATTGCTATTGAATGAAATTGGTCTAAATACTACAAAATTTATCATCTCATGTAAGAAATCCAGAGACTCAGAGGCAGCTCAAATATACCACCAAAAAGACAAGATCTTGGGGCTTCCCTGGTGGTACAAGGGGTTAAGTCTCAGCACTATGAGGCTGTCCACAGCCACTGCAGCACGGGTTCGATCCCCCGCCAGGGAGCTGACCGACATGGTGCAGCAGACCTCTCCTGCCTCACCCGCTGCTCCTCTTCCTGTAGATCTGCCAGTTCTGCTTCCCACTCTGTCTCTGGTGAATCCTCTCGAATAACTCTGGCCTACATCCCAGCTCTTGTACACTAAATAAATAAAAAAACTTTTTTTTAAAAAAGAAGACAAGATCTTGCCATCTTTCTACTCTACATATTAAGTGAATCAGTTTTCCCTCCAGACAGGCTGCCCTGGTAATAAGCTGGTGGTTGCAGTTTTGGACATCACATTCAGACATGTCAATTTCCAGTGGAAGAACAGGAGACATCTCTTTTTTTGTTTGTTTGTTTGTTTGGGTTTTTTTGAATTGTTATTTATATTTTTTTACATTGTGTATTCCCCTTGGAATACACTGAATTGTTGGAATGTACCACCGATTGTTTTGATGCAAGGCGTGATTTCCCAGAATTCTCCCTTCAGATCTCGTTGACTAGAATCAGATCAAATCCTACCTTATCACTAAGACCAGGTTTGAGATTGTCGTGATGGGTTTGGTTCTATCTCTAGAGCTAGGAGAAGGAATACATTTTCTGGCAGGATAGATAGCTAAACCGAAAGAACGTGTGATTAGGGAGGAAGAAAGTGGGGAAATGAATACTGGCCCAGTGTCATGTTTTGATTCTCCAGAAACAAATTCTGAAATGAGGATCTGAGTACAAGTAGATTAGTTGGGAGGTGATCCCAGGAAATACTGGTAGGGGAGTGGGGACTGCAATAAGGAAATGAAAGAATCCAGAATAATGAACTACGAAGGCCGCTATTATTGTGAACAATGGACTCTGTCCTGTTGGGGAATTCTGGGAGACAGTGCAAACGGGAAACTTGAGAGTTTTTCTTTTTCTTCTTTTATTATTGAAGGAATATTGGTTTAGCACTGTATATGGTTCAGGAGAACAGGCTCACACCTCCTCAGATGTATATCACATACCACATGCACCACCTGAGCACCCATATCCCTTTACCATAAACCATTGGGCCCCCTCAACTGTTTGTTCCCAGCCCATCCTACCCCTCTAGTAGCCTCAAATTTGCAATCAGGTTTCTTGGCTTTGTTTTGATTTAGTTTTGTCAGTTCTTTTATATTCCACATATGAGTGAAACCATCGGTGTTTGTTTTATTTCACTTAGTGTACTAAGTGAAATAATCACAGAATATATTTCCATTTCCTTGTATCTTCTATTTCTTTTACCAGTGTCCTGTAGTTTTCTTTGAATAGGACTTTCACCTCTGTTGTTTTTACCTAGGTGTTTAATACTCTGTGATGTAAATTAAATGGCTTCTTGATTTCTCTCTCTTCCATTTGGTTATTTGTAAGAGGAATGTAACAGACTTTCGTATATTGGTTTTGTATCCTGACACTTTACTGTATTGATTAATTGTTTTTAATAATTTTTTAGTGGAGTCTATAGGATTCTCTCTCTCTCTCTCATATATATATATATATATATATATATATATATATATATATATATATATATATTCATTCATATATAATCATGCAACCTGCAAATAGTGACAATTTTACTTCTTTTTCAATTTTTATTCCTTTTATAACTTTCTCTTGCCTAATTGCTCTAGTTAGGACTTCAAATAATATGTTGAATAGTAGTGGTGAAAATGGACATCCTTGCATGTACTTGATCTTAGAAGAAAAGCTTTCAATTTCTCAATGGTGAGTATGAGACTAGCTGTGGGGTTAATTGTATTTGGCTTTTATTACGTTGATGTTTCTTTCAACCATATTTTACTAAGAGTTTTTATCATAAATGGATGCTGAATCTTGTCATATGCCTTCTATACATCTATTGATATGGTCATATGATTTTTGACTTTCCTTTCATTGGTATGATAAATTACATTGATCGATTTGCATATATTGAACCAGCCCTGAATCCCAGGAAAAAAATCCCATCTGGTCATAATATATGATGCTTTTAATATATTGTTGAATTTGGTTTGCTAAAAGTTTGTTGAGGATTTTTCTATCTGTGTTCATTGGGGATATTGGTCTATAGTTTTCCTTTTATGTGATCCTTGTCTGCTCTTGGTATCAGGATAATATTGAACCATAGAACATATTTGGTAGCATTCTCTATTCTTCAATTTTTTTGGAAGAGTTGCAAAGGACACGTATTGCTTCCTCTTTGATGGTTTCCTAGAACTCATTAGTGAAACCATTTGATCCTGGGCTTTTGGTTTTGGGAGACTTTTGATTACCATTTTAATTTCCTTACCTGTAGTTGGTCTGTTCAAGCTTTCTATTCCTGATTCAGTCGTAGGAGCTTGTAGAGTACTAAAAATTTTTCTGTTCCTTCTAGATTTTCCAACTTATTGGCATAAAGATGATTATAATAGTCTCTGTACTCCTGTACAGGTGTCTGTTGTTACTTCTCTTTAATATCTGGTTCTATTTATTAGTGTTTTCTCCCTTGTTTCTTTGTGAGTCCATCTAGAGGTTTGTCTAATTATTTAAGAAACAGATCAATGATTTCAATGATCTTTTGAATTGTCTGTTTTGCTTCTATTTTATTTCTGCTCTAATTTTTATTATTTCCTTCCTTCTAATGGCCTTCTATGGTTTCATTTGTTCTTCCTTTTTTCTTTCTTATTTCTTGATGTGTCTGCTCCCCTCTACCCAGGTGCCCTGACTGGTGCCATGCCACTGGTGTCTTCTATTTCAGACCACAACCCCAGGTTCCTCTTTCCACCCAACTCTTGCCTGATGTACTGTGGGTCACCTCATTGTAGACTCTGTTGCAGTTTGCATTGGTCTCTGCTATCCAAAGGATAATCAGTCCCACCGCTATGCACAGGACTGTCTCTGAAACCTATGGCCCTCCAGCTTGCTACTCCAAGAGCTGCAGTTAGTTGGGGACAGGTCGTGTCGTTGCCCCTTGTGGCTGGCAGCCAGGCTCCTTTGGCTGGAGCCTGGCAGTTAAAGTGCCATCGCTGGTGAGGTGATTGTACTTCCTGAGCTGCTGGCTGGTGGCTGGGATCTTGCAGATGGACTCTGTGGCTGGTGGCTGGTGACCAGGAGTGACAGGGCTCTCGTGGCTGGCAGCTGGCAGCTGGTCTCCTGTAGCTTGTAGCTGGTGGCTGGGAACACTGGGTTCCTGCAGTGGCTGGTGATAGGACTGGGGCCCCCTTCCCTGGATGCTGTCCCCAGTGCACATGGCAGTCTTCTGTCCCACATTCAAGAGCTATTGGTTTTGTACTGCTGCAGTCTACCTGAGAATAAAAGTAGGTGAGCCTGTATCTTCATTCTGCTGTCATCTTATCCTCAACCCCCTCAGGGATTTTCTGACCATGCAACAGGGAGCTGGGGTATTTATAGATCAACTTTCAGCATGCACTGGCTGAGGGCTGCTGTGGCAGTTTCATGGCAGTTCTGCATGGCCGTTCCAGCCTGCCCCACACAGGCTGAGTGGGCGCCTATGGCCAAAGGAGTCGCAGGTAAATCACTGCACTGTTTAAAGTCAGAGCCCATCAGTTAGTGGCAAGAACGGGAAGGAAGGATGTGCTCTGGCAAGCTGGGCTGGGCACCCACAGTGTCTGCTCAGTTCGGAAACTGGCGGTGTATACCGTAGTACACTGCAGAGAGCCTTTTATTCTCCAAGGTCAGGCCGACAATCAAGGCCTGTTTGACACAGCAGGAGGAATCATAGAAATCAGGGCTGGAAGTAATCTTAGCAATTATCTAGACTAGTTTAACCTCATATGCTATTTTGACTGAAGCCAAAAGATGTGAATCGATGGGCTTTGGGTCAGGGAGCAGCAGCTCTTGGATAGGACTAGTGTTTGCGGTACTGGCGGAGCAGGCATAGTACTTTTTTGGCAAGAATTCCATATTTCCAACATTGAAGTTGTCATTATGGAATCATTCTGAATTCTGTTAAGTTTACTCTTATTTATTTTACAATTTGTGTTGCGTTTATTTTGAATTATAATGTATACAGAGCAGAGCCTGTAAGTTTTTAGGGCTTTGGGCTTCTAAAGTTCCTGATCTACACTTGAACCCACAGCTCTGGGCTCAATCTAGCGAGCATGACCCAACACCTGCTGCTTCTTCTAAGGGAAGAACTTCCATCGCTCTGCCCTGAGGCTGCTATTGACGCCAAGTTCAGATGAATATGCTCAGGACCACCTTGCTCTTCTGAGAGGATTGTCTGCTGGATTGACTCATCATCTAGAATCACACTGCTGAGTGGGAAGATACATGTGGATTTGGTTTGGTGTTTTTTGAAGTGTGTTCTATGGAAAAACAAATTTGCAAGAACGCTTTTTGGGTTTTGCAAGAATACTGGCTTCCACGATTGCGTAAGTGTGGTTTTTGTTGCTGCTATGTTTAACTGCAGGGCTTTTTAGAGCCCTTGAAATGTCAAAATGTTCTATGAAATTCCAAGAGAAGGAAATAGTATGCAGTGTTGCCCACATTTTTTTTTTGAACAAAGAACACTTTCTAGCAGAAACTTTCGCAAGCAAGTGTTCCTCACAACCCCCCGTGGAAATGCTAATATGGTCTTTACCAAACCAGTCTTCCTGTGAACATCTTAGGCTGCCTGATTCTTCCTGCAATGAGGAAAGCTCTGGATGGGGAATTGAGGTCTGAGCCATGTTTTCTTTCCCAGTGGGACACTGTATTATTGATGCTGTCAGAGAGTATGTTTTTGCTTAGTTTTCCAGGAGCTTGAGGGTTTGTGTCAATCCAAATATAGTTGTTTACTCTGTTTGTCTTTTGATCAAAACCAGATGACCTGCACCAGGCAAAATGCAAAACCAGATGAGCCACGGAGGTTATGTTCCAACCAGTTGAAACAAACATCAATGGCCCCCGAGAACCTGGGACAGGGGACAGTTCTTCTGGTTTCTTTTTAATTGTGTTTCCTAACTATCTTCCTTGGAAAAGACTTCTGTGGTCTGCGTGAGACCACTCGGTGTCTTGTATTTGCAAGGCACTTTGCTCAGCAAGGAGCTGAGATTCAACGGGCAAACTCTGCAAAATTGCCAAGGGTGGTTGGAAAGTGATCCTTAGTAGTTGACTTTCAGGCCTGATGTGCCCTCAGTGCTTTTCTTCCGAAGTCTTCCCATTCCCCAAACATTTTCAAGCTGAGGTTTCCTTTTCTTTCTTGTGATGCAGTCAAGGCAGGCAGCTTTTTGCTGTGAAGGAGCAAAGCTGGAATCTGCCTTCTCTTGTTGGGAAAGAGTTGAATCGAGTTGGGCTGCCTCTGCCAGCTCTTCATAGGCCTGAACAATGAGCTGCACAAACTACACTAGGGTCGCTGACTAATGGTCACAAGTATGTGCTCCTCGTGTGGCTTATTATCACCTATAGGTTTGGCCAATTGTATAATTGGAAAAAACTGCTTCCCTTGACACTTCCATCAGTCATATGCCATAAACTTGGCAGAAAGATTCTACAACATGAGGAGGGAGATGTGGCATTTCATTTCACTTGCTCTTCATATAAACCTTCCGATCCCACTGGTACCAAGTCACACATACTTAGCTCAATAAATCAGTGGGACACGGAAGACAATCGAATGGTTGTCTGAACAGGAAGCTGCATTCGGAGCCAAGAAAGAATAGTCTCTTAAATATTTCCCAAAGTAGTTGTGAAAGAGAAAGGAATACGTGTCCTTGAGAGGAGATAAGATGCTCTCCCTACTTCCCCAAACTCCCACCATGGATGAAAATACAAGTAGGTTTTAGCAGAAGATAGTGGTTTTTCAGAGTTACAATTGTCCAGAGACTCACTGATGAGGTGCATGGCTGGGAGGACAGAAATTTGGCAGGAAGGAGAGCAGTGATGTGCACTGTACCTGGAGATCATCACATGTGTTCTGTTCCTTCAGCTCTGCTACCTGCCTTCTAAGTGTTTATGAGACAAGAGGCGTCCCAGTCAACTTCTAGTTGTCCTCTAAAAATGTGGGTTTAAAAAAATAACATATGCATGAAAGGCAAATGTCATGTGTTGGTGAGATCCTAATAAAAAGCATACCACTTAAAGTGGGGTGAGGGGATGACAGCAAATGGGGAAAGCAAGTAAAAATCTCTCCTGGCTCATCCTTCTCTGAATCACTGAACTTTTAACTCAGGTCTTCCAACCCCACCTGGTGGATTTTAAGGTCAGACTCCCCCCAGGAGGGTGCAGACAGATGATGCTCTCCAGGGCCCCCCTGAGGACATTAGTCTCTGTGTTCACCACTTCCCAATTTTGTCAATTCAGGTTCTCCCTGTGCAGGTTTCAGTGTTCTTTTTGAGGGTCTTCTTATTTAGGACTTAAATGTTCCAGAATAACTGTCTCTCCAATGCCATTATGGGATTGTGGGCTCAGCCCAAGACGGCACAATTTTCCCAGCTAGCAAATCTCTCTCCTAGGGGAGGTTTTGGCATGAGTTGGACAGCAGACCATTGTTTCTCCCTAAGTTCCAGGAAACACATTTCAAGCACTCTAAGTGGTCCTGTTGAAACCCTTTTATAGGCTTAAGGTAAGAATCAGTCAACCCAGCTTCAGTTCTGGGTTCTCAGAAAACTAATATCTCAAGAGAAATTGTGACTAAAACCCTTCTTTTTATCTCTGAACAACTCTGCTGTTTCATAGTCTCAGTAAAAGAGAATTATTGGATTGGTTTTTGGAACCCATCTTGAAATGTTACAACTCACTTTGAGTGTGATATCTATCGCCTTATGGTCTAGGACGAAAGTTTCATTCAACATCTTGGTCTGGTTGATTACTTTGAATTTAAGGAAGTGTTTCCTTTAAAACTGTCAGTTTGCCATCCCTGTGAAGCAGATGCTGAGACAGTTAGGAGTGCAGAAGGGCCGATGGAGAGTAGCCTCAGGCAAGAAAAGGAGGAAGCAGGTTTGGGGTGTGGGGAGGGTATGTGAGGCTTCGCCCAGCCCCATGGGGAATCCTGGGGCAGATTGCGCACTTGAGGCGTCCTGCACTGGGTGGGGAAGGCTAGATCCTTTACACTTTCTTAGTCAGTTACTGGATTCTGCCCCAAGGGGAGTATGCCCTCAGCTCCTAGTGTTTTATTCATTCGCTGGCCAAGGGCAATAACTGTCCTACCCTCAGAAAGGTGAATCCTGACAATGCTAACAGATGGAGGCTCTTTATTTATCATATTTCTCAAAACTCGACAGCAACTTCTTTAAGGGGGAGCTGAGGAGCATATCTTTGTGTCTGACAAAAATCCCAATCTCTATATTCTGAGAATGAACATGGATCTTTTGGAAACCTTTCTCTGTCAGCCTGTCATTCTCTTCCTTTGCTAGTCTGTTTCCCTGTGACCCCTGCATGCCTTTCTCTTTCACTTCACTCAGCCCTCTCGAAGTCTTCCCTCAGAGAGGCTTCCTCTTATCACGCTGTCTTAAGTATCACCCTTCTTCGCTATTTCCTTACCCGAGTGTGCTTTACCTACATTGCTCTTTTACTACCTACATTTTTTTTCATCATTGTCTCATTCACCAACGTGTAAAGCTGGGACCTTGTCTGTTTCATTCCTTAAATATCCCAGAACAAGTACACTGTCTTGCGCACGATAGGTTCTCAGGAAATATTTTTGAAAGAACAAACAAATATGTATGGCTTGCCTGTCTTCCTGTCTACTCTCCGTGGTTCTTAGTGGAGTGGCAGCTCGGGTTACAGGACTGAGTGCTCACGTAGCAGAGCTGCTCTGTGGGGTCTGTTCCCCCCTGCGGCTTCCAGACCTTCTGGGGAGGATCCTATTTCCCTGCTGCTCTGGTCTCCAGGGAGTTCTTGGCTATGGTCCTCTTTATAATAAATGGCTTCACTTGCCTCTTGGTATCAGCAAAGAGAGGAATATGGGGAAGGTTACACTTCTTTTTGCTCTCAACACTAGCAAACAATGTTGGTCAAACTTTTCTAAAGACTCAGGGATAAAGAGGAAAAATATGAACTGGCATATTTCAAATATCTGCTTCTGTGAAAAAATATATGTTAATCCCTTTGTGGTGGGCTGAGTTGTGACTGCCGGAATTCATAGGTTGGTGTCCTGACCCCCCTGGACCTCAGCATGTGGCTATATTTAGAGATAAGGTTTTAAAGAGGCAATTAAGGCTAAATGAGGTCATTAACCTCGCTTAAAAGTGGAAATTGGACACAGGCGGGGAAGAGGGATGACCACACGGCTGCACTGGGAGAAGGCAGCCGCTAACAGTCTGAGGAGAGAGGCCTTAAAAGAACAGCTCTGCAGATCTCTTGATGTCTGACCTCCAGGCTTCAGGACGAGGACAAAACAAGTGTCTGTTGTTTAAGCCACTCTTTGGCACTTTGTTATGGCAGCCTGAATAAACTAACACACACTTAAAATAAGGAGCCACTCGTTCCTGGCCTCAGCCCCTCGGGGACATGCTTCCTTGTTCTCAGGCCTGCCCCTCTGAAAGAAAAGTTTCTTCAGTGCTGTACTGTGTGATCCTCTATCCTCTTTCCGGAGGCCCTGCCAGGGGTTGTTCTTGCTTTTGGATTCATCCCCTGCCCCTACTGTGTGTTCTCTAGGACAAAGGAAGCAAACATTTTTTTTGAGTTAAAATGAGTGTTCTTGATGCAAAGATTCAGAACACTGTAAGGGGCTTTTGTTACTCCATTGCTTTTCTCTGTTGGGATCCCCCCCCCCCCAATCTGGATGAGGTATACAGTGAGATTTCTTCCAGGTCATCCAGCAGGGCACTAGGGAGCCAGCCACATATACTCAAACCCATGGCAGAAGTGTTAGCATGGCAACTAATGGGCACCCCAGGATTCCCAAACCTGCACTCTTTAAAGGAGTTTGGCCATCTGTGTGCACAAAGGCAAAGAAGACTCTTCGTGTGAAAGCACTTTAACAGGGTTAGTGTACATAGAGAAGAAAAGAACAGCAGTTTCCCAATAAGTCACTCCAAATTACCCATCCCCTCATGAGTAAATGTCCAGCCAAACAGGGCTGGCCAGATGCAAGGCCACCGAGGCCTGAAACCTTGCCACAAGTCTAAGGCACCTCTTGGTAGTGAACCAAAGGAAAGGGGTTCTGCAGCCAACCCCTGGACGCTGTATCAAAAGGAGACACCACATCAAAATAATGGCTGCCGCTGTCAGCCTCCCCACGTGTCTCTCACCCATCTGTCTCTTTCAAATGGTCTCTACATGGCTCTTCTTCACGTGTCCCCCTCCATGTCTCCCTCCCAGCAGTATCAGGGTGCAAGACAGGCCATAAGGACAACAGATTTCTCCTCGTTTTCTTCTTCCTGAGTCCACCTGCCTTCTGTGTTATACAGCTTCACCTGGCCACTCGCTCACCCTTAGGGAAGTATGGGGGTGGGGTGGGGGATGTTACCTCCTCCTCTTATGGAGATGTCTTTGTAACAGAAGGAATATCACACGCAAAATTCTTAAGGTAGGAATAATTGTAGAAGCAGCAGGAAAACCAGTGTGGCTGGAGCATCGTAAGCCTGGTGGCAGTTATATATGAGATGAACACAGAGTGTCAACGGTGGTCAGAGGAGTTTAAATTTCATGTCAAATGTGGGAAGTTATAGGTCTTCTTTGGCTTCACAGAGTATCCATATTTCTGAGATCATTCTTCTTGTAGAGGAGGGCTGACTGTAAGAAGGCTAGAGGAGAAATTGGAATAAAGGAGGCAGTCACAGTAGTCCAGATACAAGGTAATTATGGCTTGGTTCAGGATGCAAAGGAAATGTGAAGAAAAGAAAGATGTCAAGGTGTACACAAAAGAGAGGACTCAAGTTTGATTCCAAGATTTTATGCTGAGCAGCTGGGAGAATGGTTATGTTATTCACTAAGATGGGGAAAGCCTCAGGGGAGGACTGAGGGTTGGAGGAAAATGAATACTCTGATTCTGGACATGTTGACATATAAATTTGGTATCTAAATGGTGATGTCCAATAGATTGTTGGGTATCCAAATTAAGGTCAAGGGGGAGGTCCAAGCTGGTGATAGTATCTAAAGGCCAAAACTGTAACATTAAATAGAGAAAAAGTATAGCATGATCCCTAAGACACTCCAAACTGTAGAGGTCAGGAAGAGGAAGCGAATGCAGCGATAGAAAGGAACAGCTAGCCCTCAAAGTCAAATGAAGAAACTGTTTCTAGAAAGAATGAAGGAGTGCATCAAATTTTGCTGACATATGGATTTCTCTGCAATGAACATTCTTACTTTGTCTTTTCTGTAACAGGGTGGAATCCTGGAGGTGGAATTGTTGGGTCATGGGGTATAAGGATCTTCAGTTTTAACAGGTAGTGAATGACTGTGTTCCAAAGTGGCTGCATCCTGTGTTCTTCCTGTGGTGGTTCTTCCTGTGTTCTTCCTCTATATCCTCACAACCTTTGGTGTTACTGGACATTACATTTTTCCAACTTGATGGATAAGAAATATCTCTTTATTCTTTTTAACTTTCATTGTCCTCAATATTATTATCTTGGAGAATCATTCATATGTTTATTGGCCATATGAGCTTGTTCCTCTTTGAACTGTCTATTTATATCCTGTACCCATTTTTCTATTCGACTATTTGATTAATGTAGTTGTTCTCTATATATTCTGGATACTAATCCTCTATTATATCTGTGCACTACAAATGATCTTCTGCCACCGTGTGGTTTATATTTTCACTGTGTTACGGTGACTTTGTAATCTTTCCAATTACTCATTCTTGCTTCCTTTTTAATGTAATTATCAATAACTCTTTCCTTACCCCAAAGTTATTAATATATTCTCCTATGCTTTCTTCTAAATGTTAGATTTATTTTTTATATTTAGGCATTTAATCCATCAAAAATTAATTTTTGTGTTGTAAGCTGCTTATATATCTCCAGGGTTTACAGTTATACCTACCGGGGGAAAGGGAAGTGTGTCTATTTCATCATACTAGAAATAGAAATGTCACTGTGGATTTAAAGTAAATAAAATCTTTAATGCATATAACATTTATTTGGTCTTATCTTGGAGTCAAGACAATCTGGATTTAAAATTTTGCTTGACTGTTAACCAGAAGTGTAACATACTCTGATAACTTAACCTCCCTGTCTCTCAATATCATCAATTATAAAATGAGAACAACAATATATACTTGATAAGGGTATTTTTAAGGTTAAGTAAAAAATACATGGGAAATACAGTACCTAGCATACTATAGTCAATAAGTGATAATAAACACCATTATTTCAAGATAACTAGGTAATTCGATTCATCAATAATCTCTTATGGACATGTTATTCGATCTTCATCATAGATCTTACACTAGTAATTTTCTGTATTACTTTTGGTGGTATGTTTATACTCGTATCAGTATCACATTGTTTTAACTATTACAGCTCTAAGACATTTTTCGATACCTGCAGGGATTAATAACCCATTATTCTCTTTCCTCTGGTTTTTAAATTAGCTTTAACCACTTTTTCTCTGTGGTTTTATATGTTTTCTTGTTTATTCTGTTAGATGGTCTTTAAAAATCTTTTTGAAAAATTCAAAACCAAATCCTACTGAACTTATAGTGGAATTTTGTTTGATCTTTAAATTAATTGGGAAAAATTGACATAAAAATACTACAGAAATACTGTCATTATGAAAGTGGTGTGTTTTTCTGACCATTAAAATATTATCTCAACAATGTTTTGGAATTTTCATAGCATTTCCTAGATTTATGTTATTTATTTCTGGTTATTTCAGCTTTTAAAGATTATTGTATTGGGATTCTGCCTTTGATAATTGTGTATTTTCTTTGTAACGGGTTAACCTGCATTATTTGCCGATTAGTTTGGACAATATTTTCAACTGATTTTCTTGAGGTTTCCAGGTATACCATTAGATAAACTGGTCTCCTCCTTTCCAGTAATAGCTGTTATTTCTGTTTTACATATTATTGCCTTGGTCCAGGCTCCTAGAATCATGCTAAAGTTAGCAATGGATACTGAACATCAGTGTTTTGCTTCTGCTAATTAAAGAACTCTCTCCATACTTTTAGCTGAGTGTAAAGTTTATTGAATGGAGGTAAAAAGTATTTACACTCTAAAGTGATGGTTGTTAATTTTGGGGAGATCTTACTTCCCTTTAAGGATCTGATGACAGTTTTACCAGTTTTTCTTTTAGAAAATGCTTGCAGACACACATGTACAATTTTGCATTCAATTTCATGGGATCACAACTCCCTCTAAACTGTATCCTTCTAGATATTCTAGGGATCGAGACTTCTAGAAAGTTAATTAAGAATTTCTGTTATCACAGAAACATCTTTTGATTCTTACTTTTTTTTTTCCAGATTGGTAGGTGGCAGCTTTAATAAGCAAAGGAAATTACATAGGAGGCTTGTCTTCCAGGGCCACAAGATGAGTTGATATCTGCCACAGCCCTCCCCCAGCCCACCGGGGTCTTAAAAGTTTATGTGTACCATCCAAATAGTCTCAATAAGATCCTTTCCCAGTTGGTAGGGTGTCTGTTAGTTTTGGTTAATGTCTCTTTTGCTGTACAGAAGCTTTTTATTTTGATATAATCCCATCTGTTTATATTGTCTTTCACTTCCTTCGCTTTGAGGGATGTGTCTTTCAAGATTTTGCTGAGATGTATGTCAAATAAGCCAGAAAGAAAGAGAAAAATATTGAATGGTTTCACTTATAACAGGACTATAGGGAGGCCGGGTGGGAGAGAGACAATCAGTGGGGGGGGGGAGGGAGGCGGAGGGAGGGAAGGAAAAGGGCACAAAATGGAATAGAAAAGAACACAAGGGACTATGAAGATGGATCACGGGTGAATTGGTGGTGGGCTACCCAAGGGGAATGCAAAATGTAAAAGACATAAATAACAATAAAAATATATATTCATAAAAAAAAAGAAATAGAGAATGATCAAAAAAAAAAAAACAAATAGTCTCAATAACCATTGCTCTCTGAGAGACGTATCCTTGAAGTGACTGCTAACATGTGAACATGAGGTAGAACAAACGCTTCAAGGGCAGGGGACGGTAAGAAGTCTCCTATTGCTTGAATCCAGTTCATCGGCCAAGCAGAGGTGACGCTGACCTCCTCCAACAACAGGAAAACCAGGAGGCTTCAGGTCCCTCAGGAAACAGATGCTAAGATGGAGATGTAGGGGGTGCTCTTAGGAGTTTATAAGGTCAGCGGGGAGCAGTGTTGTGTAGAGGGGGCAGCAGAGGCCACAGCTGACCAGACAGAGCATTCGGAAGCAGGTGTGCCTCTTCAGAGCAGCCCCAAGTTGAAGTAAAGGCTGAACTCCATGCCCCCTCACCAACAAATCATTGTAAAGGCGCCATGCCAGAGAGCGACATAACCTTGGACGATCCTGCTCCTTTTGTCAAATCCTGGTAAGCTAGACTCCTCACAGTGAGGTCATAAGTATCTCAGTCCAAAGAGGGGGCCCACTTCATCCCCTGCAACAGAGGTACCCAACACCTACTGCCTCAGAATCACCTGGGAGAGAGAAAACTTGGGTTAATAGGCGCAAAACAGTCTATGATTCTCTAGGTCTGGGTTGAGGATGGAGCATCTGCATTTCCAACAAGTTTCCAGGAGCTGATGCTGCTCTTCTGGGTTGTCTTTTGAGACACAGCACATTCACCCTTCCAGGCTAACTGGCTCTTTTCTTCAGCAGAATATAGAATGCCAGCATATCGCCTAAAAGAGAGTAGCAGTTGAACTGGCAAATATACAGATAAAACTTTAGATGAATCTTGGAAGGGTCATTCCTCTCACTTTTCACTAACAAAATGTCCCTCTGAGATAAATAAGTGAGAGCTCAGGAACAACTCAATGGAAGAGCTCCAAGGGCAAGGTATGGGGAAAAGCGTGGAGCTACTACGCCCTCCCAGGCACGTTGTTCTCCCCCAAATCAGCACATACCCACCAAGCAGCAGCTCCTTTTGATTCGTAATTTTAAAGATTTTGCTATTTAAAATCATGAGTTGAATTTGGACTTAATTAAAATGCTTTTAAAGCACGCTTAGTGGTGATAAGTTTTCTTATTTAACCTATTGATGGGACATATGTTATTTATAGAATTCCTACTATAAATTAAATCCTACAGACTTGGAATAAATTCTAATTAGGTGTGGATGTGATAGGTTATTATTTTAATAGTCTGTCTCATTTGATTTTATATGTTATTTATGCATTCCTGTTCTTTTTTAAAGTGCTAATGGCTTATGTCTATAGAAATTTTAGTCTTAGTTGTCAGATTTAGTGTCATAGTTATTTTAGTTACATAAGACAAGCTGAGTAAGTTTATGTTTTTTTTTTTAAATTCCTGGAGCAATTTATGAAGCATTAGAAATGAGCTCACTGAAAAATTGAAAGGGCTTGCTGGGAAGATTAGCTCACTAGATTTCCTTTGAAGGCACTACCTTGCAAACTTTTCTTACCTTACTGGTTAATGGTCATTTTGGACTTTCTCCTCCTTCTTTATATTTTCCAGATAATTATTCATATCATCAAGATTATCCATCCCACACATGTGGTTTTTTTTATGTTTCTGATCTATTCATTTGTATTTCCTCCTTAAAATTGTATTTGGTGAAGTTTTGCCGATGTGTAAAAAATTCTATTTTCCTTGCTTTTAATTTAGGATTTTCTATTATTCCTATCCTGCTGATTTCTCTAGAATTGTTTTGCTATCTTTGGATAAATTCCTTGAATTGAATCTTTAATATTTTAAAATCCATTTAAGATAATAAAATCTTTTGAGATTATTAATTCACATATAGGAAGTCATCTTGACCAGATTCAATTAAATCTAGGATATAATGTCGTCTTTTTCGATCTTTTAAAACATGTACATGTTGTATTTTTCTTTTTCTCTGGCCTAATAACTACATAGGATGTATTATATGCTAATGGTTGATGAAGATTAGCCAAAAACTTATTTCTATTTCTTCCCACTACAGGATTTTGTAAAGACAAGTATATAGTAACAGGTACTGTGAATTTCTAGGAAGGGATGGTGTATGCAGCATTTTCTACATTTATTGCCCATGGAGCTCTTTTTCTGAAGAACATTTCATTTTACGTGACATTAGTGTTAAACATTAGGAAAGTAACAGAAAGTGGTAGATTAATTGAATGTTGTGAAATCAGTTTAGGTTGTGATCAGCTTAAAAGAAAAAGCTAGTCTAGAAACACACTCAACAAATAGTGCTTCTGGAAGATATTCACATATCTTTTCCCCTTTATGATCTAGGCTGTTAAACTTCACCAAACATATTCCCCCCCACATTTGGTTTTTTATAGTCTTTATATTTTAATATTACTATATCGTGTATCACTATATTATGTCATAATATAGTTTATTATTATATTTTGATATTGTGGTAATTGTTACATAGTTATTTATTATATTATTTTAAGTTTTATTATTTAAAAATTTTATAAAATCACATGTGATATTAATGGCTGTATTTTCACTTTATATATGTAGTAACAATATTATTTAATGAAACATTTGATTCATTTATATGCATGGGTCATGATGTAAAATGTATTTCTTACCTGGTAATGGTGGAAAAAGTTGAAAAATATAGTTCTAGTCTAAAAATCTGGGAGACACTTGAGAGGATGATAAGAGATGACTCAGGTAAGATGGTCAACATGAACAGCTCTTGTCATGATGGCTACAGAATTTGTGGGGCTCATTGCAAAATAAAAATTGAGGTCTCTTGTTCAAAAAGCAGAAAAAGAGGGCCATTAAAGGTACCAAAATATAAGGCTTTTCTCTCTTCCATACTCTCTCCATCTGTTATGTGATTTTTTAAAATTGAAGTACCATTGTTTTACATACTTGTTAGTATTTTGACAGATAGATTCCCCCCTCAGGTGTAGTCACTGTAACTCTCTACCACCAAAGCACCCATAGTCCCTTGTACTACACCCATTTCTCACCCCCCTGCCCTCTTCCCCTCTAGATGCCTCAGATTTATGGTCAGCTTTTAAGGGTTGTTTTTAATGTTTGTTTTTGTTTGAGCCTTTGTTTGGTTTCTCTATATTCCACATATAAGTAACACCACCTGGCTTTATCTTTCTCCTTCTGGCTTAATTTACTTAACATAATCCCTTCTAGCTCCATCCATGTTGCTGCAAATGGCATGAGCTTGTCTTTTTTGATTGCTGAGTAGTATTCCATTGTGTATATATACCACATCTTCTTGATCTACTCATCTGTTTTGGAACTTAAGTTGTTTCCACATCTTGGCTATTGTAAATAGTGCTGTAATTAACATAGGAGTGCAGATTTCCTTTTGAATTGGTATTTTTGTGTTCTTGTGTAAATACCTGGGAGTGGAATTTCTGGGTCGTATGGCAGATCCATTTTTAGTCTTTTGACAAACCTCCCACACAGCTTTTCATAGGGGCTGGATCAGTCTTCATTCCAACCAACAGTGTACCAGTGTTCCTTTTCCTCCACATTTGTTGTTTCTGGTTTTTTTTTTTGATATATGCCATTCTCACAGATGTGAGGTGGTATCTCATTGTGGTTTTGATTTGCATTTCCCTGATAATAAGTGATGGTGAACATTTTTTCATGTGCTTGTTGACCATCTGTATGTCTTCTTTTAAAAAATATTTTTCAAAGATTTATTTATTTATACATACAAGAGCAGGGGAGTAGGCGGTGAGAGGATTCACCAGAGACACAGTAGGGAGCAGAACAAGCAGATTGACAGAAATACACTTTTGAGGGGAGCAGTGGATGAGACAGGGAGGTCTGCTGCGTCATGTGGGAAGCTCCCTGGCCAGGGATCGAACTTGTGCTGCAGTGGCTGTGGATAGCTTCATAATGCTGAGACTTAACCCCTTGCACCACCAGGGAGGCCCACCATCTGTATGTCTTCTTTGGAGAAATGTCCATTTAGCTCTTCTGCTCATTTTTTTTTTGATTGGGTTATTTGTTTTCTTTTTGTTGAGTTGTATGAGCTCTTGGTAGATTTTTTGTATCAGCTCCTTGTTAGAATTATGATGTGCAAGTATTTTTTTCCATATAGTAATGTGTCTCTTCATCTTAGTTACAGTCTCATTTACCGCGAAGAAGCTTTGTAGTTTGACGTCGTCCCAATTGTTTGTAATCACTTCTATTTTCCTTGCTGCTGGGGACAAATTCGCAAAGATGTCTCTGAAACTGATGTCATGGAATGTTTCTTCTATGTATTTTATGGTTTAAGGTTTTACAGTTAAGTCTTTTAATCATTTTTAATTGAGTTTTGTGTATGGTGTGAGTAGTGTAGTTTCATTCTTTTGCACGTGGCAGTCCAATTTGCCTTTATTTGGTGCACGTATAAATGTTATATCTTGTTGTATTAGGTCCTTAATCATTTTGTAACACCTGTATCTGCCTCATTACTTTTTAAACTGTAAACCTATTTTATTTAAAAATAGTGGTTCCTTCCATTTTTGACTTCCAGTTGCTTGTGGTATTGTAGCCCAGTCTTTTACTTTAAGTCTATGCTTTCATTTAGAGAAAAGATGAGTCTTCTATAAATAACAAGAGGTTGGAATTTGTTTTATTATCCATTCAGCCACTCCATACCTTTTTACTGGTAAATTCAAACCATTTACATTTAAGGTAATTATTGAATTATATGTATTTCTGTTTTGTTATTTGCTCTATTTGGTGTTTTTATAGTTTGTTCTTTTATTTTTTCTTCTCTTCATTTATATTGTCACAACTTTCATTTGTCTTTTCCTTGGGTTTCATTTCCATTGTCTTATGTACACTTCTACAGATTTTTGCTTGTAAGTTATGAGATTTATATGTGATGATCTTTACTTGTGAACTATTGAATGGTTTGCTCTCAAATTCATTCTATCAACTACTTTCCCACATTTTCACTCTTCCCCCACTGCATGTTTCATGGTTTTGATACCTGTTATATCTAGATAAACTTTGTTATTGTTTCATAATAGTCTCCTTAGTTTTTCTTACAAGTCCAGTTTATGGTGATGAATTAAAAATTTTTTTTTATGAAAAGCTTTTTATCCTTCCTTCAATCTTGAATGATAGCCTGGATGGATAAAAAATCCTCACTTGGAAATCCTTTTCTTTAAAGGCTGTAAATATTTCCTATCATTACTTCTGCAGATTTCCACTGAGAACTTTGCAGATAATTTTTTAAAAATTAACATTATTATTATTATTTGCAATACTATGGGAACACAAAGGTACCTATTTCTATCTGAAGAATCAGAAAATACTTTGTGGGATAGTTCTGAAAGAAATGATAGGAGTCTGCCAGGCAACCAAGTATGGGCATTCCAAGCAGAATAGAAGGGTGATAGTGCACAAATATACACAGATAGGTATCATATTTACAAAATTACCCTTTCCTTTGCAGATAATCTTATAAGTGTTTCCTTTATCTGGCTGCTTTGAATATCCTTTCCTTGTAGTTTAATTGTAATATGTCTTGAATATGTCTGCTTGAATTTATTTTGTTTGGAACTCTTTGGACCTCTTAGATTAGGATATATGTGTCCTTTCCCAGGTTAGGGATATTCTTAACTATTATTTCTTTAGATAAAGTTTCTATCCCTCTCTCTCTCTTGTCACTTTTGGGATCCCTATTGTGAGGAGATTGTTTCTCTTTTTGTTGTCCCAAAGATCTCCTAGACAATTTTAACTATTTTTAATTCTCTTTTTCTCTTTGCTGATCTGTTTGTGTATTTTCCACTACTTTCTGTTCAAGTTCACTAATTCTATTAGCTACTTTTACTTGTCTGTTATCGAGTCCTTTTATCATATTTTTAAATTCAGTTATGGAATTCTTTTAGCTTATTTTCTGCTTGACGTTTTCTCTATCCTGGTGTTTCTGCTTTGGCTAGTCAGTTGTTTTTCTTATTTTGATAAGTATAGTCATGACTTGCTTAATTCTTTTTCTGATAGAATAAATTTAATTTATTTATTTTGTCAGAAATTACATAATTATATAATTTTGGGGAGTAGAACTTTATAGCTCCATATGTGTACATGCTTCGCTTTCCCTTTAAATTCCTCGAGATAAATTACCTACTTTTGATGGACTTAGATTTTCCTTGGGTGTTTTTGTTCCGTTATTTCTGCTATATTCCTTTCTCCTCTCATTTTTTTTATGGGTTCAGATAAAGAGCTTTCTTTCCTTACCTTGGTGTATTGACCTTATATTAATTAAGATTACAAGTTGCAGTGTATAATTCTAGGGATTTATTTATTTATTTATTTTTCTATTTTTCCGTATCTTTATAGACAGAAGCCTCTGAACCCATTTGAATGACCAGAGCTCTCGTGGTAGCAAGTGGTGAGAGGTAGAAATCAAGGCAAAGGAGGACTACGAGGTTGCTGCTAGTGAGTACCAAGATTTAAAATCTCAAAAGGAGAAATTTAAGGGTACATTTGTGTGTGTGTTGAGGAGTGTACTTGTCGTAGGGCAGGAAGCCGCTAACTTCTCAGGAAGTTGTTGTTCACCTTGACAGGGGTGGAACCAGAATGAGACAAATGAAGGACTCAGCTGCAAAATTTAAATACATGCCAAAACACTCAGAATCAAGATAATGGTATCTTAATGTAATATTTAAAAAATCAAATTGGCAAACTCTAGCCAATAGGCTAGAGTTTATTGGTTACTGTAAATAAAAAACTGGAGCCAGAATTAGGGTAAGGTGAGGCAGATCTGAGTTTGTCTTTATGCAAAATATTGCTATTTGCTTGATGATGGATTTTTGTATCAACTTGGATTTTTAAAAATATTGCATTAAGATATTGTTTATCTTAATCACTGAGATTTTTGTCACTCCCTCAAATTTTGTGCCTGAGGTGAGTGCTTCCTTTGCCTCCCCCTGGTTCGTATGGAACTGTTACAGGGCAACCCCAATGTGAAATGGGTTGACCTGAGTGTGGGTCCTCACCTGCGCACTTAAAAAGACTTTTAATGAGACTCAACTGTAGGGACACACACAAAAGGTTAACAGAGTTTATTTACAAAAAGGGGAAATGAAGAGAGGAATAACCTAGGGAGAAAGAGAGATAAATTGGTGAATGTATCCTGCCAGTTCCGCTGAACTGGAACCCCAATAGCACGCTGAAGGCTTGTGAAAAACCAACAACCCCCAAGACCTGCATATCTCTGGTTATATCCTAAGCCTGGCTGCTTAACTCCACCCTCAGTTCCCGGCATCCTCCCTTCGGTGGTGATGACATTGCGGGATTTGTAGTCCTTGGTGTCTTGGATCTCTCTGGTCTGGGGTCGGGGGTGGAGCCCTTAAAACCTGTGTTTGTGGAGTTTGCTCAGAACATACTTTCCCCCCAAGAGTTATATCTGAGAACCACCTTAAGGAAGCTGATTTCTGTGAGGAGGTGGGGGTGGTGCTCAAGGGCTGTTTTCATATAGCAAGTAGTTTGGTTGAATTTGGAAAGCCACACTTCCTTAGTGTAAGGGATGATGTTGATGGCTCTCTTAAAGCCCCCAGATAGAGGCTAAGAGTAGAAAATTTGGGAAGGAGGCATCACAAGACCAGAAACTGGCTCACACAAGGCCAGAAGCTGGAGGTGGGGGTAGAAATGATTAACATAGTCATTAAACAAGCTACATAGAAAAGTAAAGTATCCGGAGGCGCAGACTAAGGTGCAGACCAGGTGGGGATATGGAGGTTGGGGCCACTGTAAAAGAATCACCTGTCCTTCATCCTTCTAAATTGACTGAGTCAATCCAAATATAGAAAAAATTCTTTAGGCCCCAACCCTAGAAATAATTAATTTAGCAGCAGTTAACAATGCCACAGAGGAACGAGCCCCTCCCAAAGAGAAGCAGACTGCACCATGCGACCTCTGCACTGGCAAGCGCTGGCAGCTCTTGCACCACCTGGGACTGCAGGCGCTTGTCTGCACCCCCTTTTCCCTCCGTGAAGCAGCAGAGGCAGCTCCCCTCCCCTGGCTGCCCGCCTGGGACTGTGCAGGCCTCTCTTTTGCAACCTTGTTCCTTTTGGGGGGGCAGCTCTTCTGTCCGCCTGTGTTGGTGCACGTGTCCTTCCTCCCCTTTTTATAATAAACCTGCCTTTTAGGAGAAACTCGCCTGGGAAATTCCCTGCGTGCTGCTGAAAGGGGAGCTCTGCTGAAACTTTTTTCAGAGGTAACCCAAGGACCTGGCTCTCTGAACACCTCTACAAACTGACATCACCTCTCAAACCCTATTTTCTGGTGCCATGTGCCTCTCCCTCAACTTCTGTGCCTTGCTGCTCATGGCTTGTGCTTGTGACTTTCTGCAGAGGCTTTCCCCTTGGGTTACTGGGGCCAGAAAGGGCAGATCTGAAGATTTATGTCCTTGGAGTGACCTTCAGTCAGTGTGTGACATATGCAGAAGTATAAACACCCAGCTCACTTGTTCTCTACCTACCAGTCTCTAAAAAGAAGTTTGTTGGGCCTCTCTGGTGGTGCAGCAGTTGAGCGCTGCGCTGCGGAGCTGTCGGCAGCGGCGACGCGAGTTCAATGCCCAGCTGGGGAGAATCCCACATGGCGCGGCAGACCTCTCCTGCCTCGCCCGCTGCTCCCCTCAGCAGTGTACTTCTGATCTGCCTGTTCTGTTCCCCACTCTGTCTCTGGTGAACCCTCTCGCCGCCCCACACGTCTGGCCTGTACCCCAGCTTGTATGTATAAATAAAATAAATAAAAACTTAAAAAAAAAAAGAAGTTTGTGCCTAGGAGCTATCGGCAGGATCAACTGAGTTTGGGGCAACTCCTAAACTCATTCCTTTGCTCGGCTCTCTTAGCAGTTTCTCTAGGGAGCATCTCATGAGTGAATCATTTCTGCCCGAATTCTTATCTCAGAGGCTGCTTCCGGAAGAATCCCACCACTCAGTAAAACTTAAGAGCCCAAACTTAAGTGCCCCATAGAACTCTTTATTTCAAGTTCTGCCTATAAAATTAGGTTTCTATAGCAACTCAGCTCATCACTTTGGAAACTATGAGTCATGGTTACCAAGGCAAACTCAACTTTCTGAAAAGAGAGATCAGCACTCATCACCACTTATCTTGGTGCCCCTCCCCCACTCTACTTTTTCTCTCCATTACAGTTTTGTATGGACTGTGGGTTTCTTTGCTTTTCTTACAGTGGTTCCTTTCCATGAAATTTGCATACGTGGATCAGGCATATGCCTGATGATACTGCTACTTGGCTACCCCTTGGATTGCTCAGGAGGGAGCTCCATGGTCCCAGCTAGATGCCAGGGGCCAAAGTGTTCACACAATCAGTTGGTCTGTGGGGTCAGGAGACCAAGACATCAGAACCCAGTGCCCAGAGCCAGTTTGCTCTACCCATCGCGTGCCCACGGTATCCGGGAGAGATGGTGGTGAAAGGTGGGTGCAAATGTGGCATCTTAATCTATAAAGCTTTACCAGAATTTCAAAATGATGTTTCAATGAGGGATGTTGCTTTTTCTCCAAGGCACATGCAAAACTTACTTTTTTTAAAAGTCAAAAGGACCTATAAAAAGCAGCTACCTCTGCATAAGGCTTTGTTCTTGGCAGTAACTGTTTTTCATTTTTCCTGAAAATCTTTCTTTCTTCGGGGCTGATATTGTGTGGCTTCCAGCTAGCTCAGGTCACCTTGGCTGGTGGGGTGGCCTGGTGGGTGGGCAGGTGCCCTCTTGCCATTCTGTTCCACTACCTACTGGCTGCTCCAGAGAGCTGTACAGGGGTCAGGGTTGAGAGAATGGGGTCATCTTGCTGGCTTTATTTTTAAAAAAGCAAATCACAGCACAAAACCCTCTATTCTAAAAAGTCTTTCTTCTTCACTGTTCTGTTCTCTGTTTCCATGGAAATGGAGATAGTCACCAGCTGATAAGTCAATGGCTGCAATGGTTGTATATTGTTCTTTGTTCTCTTATCTATGGAAGAAAAACACCTTGATTTCTATTTGTTCTCTCTGTCAATGGTCAAGGTACAGTCATTGTAAAGTCCCCCAATCAGACACTGAGTCATGAATGGGGCTAAGCAGAGGGGCACATAGAAGCTTTCAGAAGAAAGTGCTTCTTCCTCCTTGTTGCCAGAAAGCCCTAGAATAAATGCATCTTAGGGAGCAGACATTGATGGAGGAGGCAGAGTTAATTTAATCTGGTCCCCCTAACTTCTACTTTCATCCTGGAGACTCGATGGAAGTGGTGTTCTTGTTTTGATGCGGAGCCTTAGCTCTTTGGTTGGTTGTTACTTCAGTGAAGACATAGCTCAGGGTGGGTTCATACTGAGAAAGAGTAGATGTGCTGGTGTAGTGAATACTGTTGGTACCTTACCTGGACCCCTTCATTCCTTTTACCAATGGAGTGTGTTCATCCCTCAGCATCTTTAGTTTTTGCTGCTCGTGACTGGTACCTGTGACCTTCAAAAGATTGTCCCTGGGCATAAGCGACACCACATTTGTACATCTACTAGATGTTTAGCAATTGGCTCTATACAAACAAGAAACCAAACAACATCCCCGCCCCCAACCTAAGTCCTGGTTGATAACATCTGTCATTTTCCAATGTGATAATACTGAATTGCGAGTTGGGAATAATTGCATCTTGAGAGCCAGTACAAGCCAGCATCAGCACACCACTAGTTGGAAGGACCCAAGGTTTATATTTCCAACTGCCAAATAACCAATGACAGACTGATGTGGGAAAACAAAGCCCAGATCCCTTTCTCCAGGTGGGACAAACTGCGGTGCAATTGACATCCCTGAGCTCCTTTTGAGAATCTGCCTAAATCTGAGATTTCACGTGAAAGATTATTTTTGCCTGGTTTCCTCCTCTTTCTCATCCTGCTGCTTTTACTCTCTTACTGGTTTCTTCTGGGAGCACTTATTTAATGAGTCATTTGTACACAAACCCTCATCCCAGCGTCTGCTTCGATGAGAAACTGACCTAAGACTCCCTGTTACATGCTGTGAGTGAGCAAATGGGGAACAGTGTGGTAGGAGACAAGATCAGAACGATAGTAGAAAGCTAGATTGTACACAGTCTGATAGAGACCACGGAGGTGCCTTTCGCTTGGACTCTGAATAAGATGGAAGCTAATTTAGGGCTCTTGCAGGCAGAGGTGTGGTTTGACTTACGTTTTTAAAGGATTCCTTTGGCTGCTGTGTGTGGAGAATAGTTGGAAGGGAAGGGACAAGGGAATCAAGGAGGCCAGTAAGGGGCTGTGACAAAAGTGTAGGTGAGATGTGATCCTGGCCAGAGTGATAGCTGGGAAAACGGTGAGGTGGCTGAGTTATGGACAAATTTGGAAGGCAGTTCCTAGCACAGTGCTGCTCATTTACCCCGCTCAGCAACATGATGAGGTAAGCACTTGTTATCCCCATTTTGAAAACATGTAGTCCAAGGCTCAGGTAGATTCATAAGCTTGCCCTGAATCACACGTTTGTTGGTAGGATGTACAGTGAGGCCTGGCACCTAAGTCTGCCCAGCACTGACGTCACTGATCTTAACCAGGCTAAAGGTTATTTGCTTTAAATTACACTAACTGTTCTAAGGTCCCGATCTACTAATTGTATCATCTGCTTCATTTCAGAGTTAGTTTCTATTAATTGATTTCCTCCCTTCCTATTATGATCTTCATTTTTCCTTCTTTGAATCTCTAGTAATTTTTTTTAAGATATATTTATTTATACATACAAGCTGGGGTACAGGCCAGAGGCGTGGGGCGGCAAGAGGGTTCACCAGAGACAGAGTGGGGAGCAGAACAGGCAGATCAGAAATACACTGCTGAGGGGAGCAGCGGGCGAGGCAGGAGAGGTCTGCTGTGCCATGTGGGATTCTCCCCGGCTGGGTATCGAACTTGCTGCCGACAGCTCCACAGCGCAGCGCTCAATTGCTGCGCCACCAGGAAGGCCCGAATCTCTAGTAATTTTTGATTCAATGTTAATCATTGTAAAATTTACGTTGTAAGGTGTTGGATATTTTTGTATTTCTATTATGTCCCTGAGCTTTGTTCTGGTGTGCAGTTACTTGGAAACAATTGGTCCTTTCCAGGTGGTATTTAAATTTCATGTGGGTCTAGAGAAACTTTTAAATTAGGGTTAATTTTAAAAAAAGTTTTATAACATCATTGTTCATTTTTGGACAATATTTGATTTCTCCCCTCAGGTGTAGTCCCCATAAGTCTCCCATCACCACCTCACCTGTGAACCATCATTATAGTTCCTTGTGCTTTTCACTCCCTTGTTTTGACTCCATCTTTCCCCTCCCCTGCTGTATGTCTCAGATCTATAATTTGCCTGCTAGTTTTGCTTTTTTTTTCCCTCTGAGCCTTTGTTCAGTTTCCCTATATTCTTCCTATAAGTGAAACCATTCAATATTTTTCTTTTTCCTTCTGATTTATAATATTTCACCAAGCATAATCCCTTCCAGCTCCATCAACTTTGTTGTAAATGGCATGCGTTTATCTTTTTTGATTGCTGAGTAGTATCCGTTATATATATATACCACATCTTTTTGATTCAGAGACGAGGGCTAATTTAGCCCACTCCCAAAATTATCTTTCAGTACTTTACCCAATGTACCTTGAATTATGAAGTTCATCTCCTAACTGGTGGAAACACAAACAATTCACCTTGTATAGGTACTATCTTTGCCTACCAAGGCATCTAAAGGAGTAAACAAATGATGAATAACTAGGGAGAGTGCTACTGGTGCATTGAAACCATCTTGTCCTCATCTAATTTTTGGAGGCAAGAAATATTGTGCTCCAGACATGGAGTACATATGAGAGTGCCACGAGTTGTTATCTTGGCTTATGCTTTCAGCAGAATGAGGTGAGAAGTGGACGACATGATGGGAAACAGAATGGAAAAAAGGAACCAGCAACCACACAAAGAGCTATGCTTCCTCTTTTGTAAAGAATATTTCAGGATCGAATGCAGGCAAAATTTTCTCTGAATAGCTTATGAAAATTATCCAAAAGACAGTCAACTTTTATCTTCTAACTATTACTCAGATATACGAATTCTACCTGCCAAGTCCAGACAGCCTGAACTCAGATAAGAATTGTTCTATTCTCAGCGGCCCCCCTTTCTCTCTTAGCCATTTGTCCCTTTCCCTCCCATCCCCTCTTAACTTCAGTGCCCTTTGGATGTTTATTGATGTCCAATGGTTGTTGAAAATGTTTTATGTTATCTATTGTCTGCTATGTAAATATCTAGCTTTTGTTTTTATCATTCTGATTTACTTTACTATACATAATTCTGTGAAACTCCCTCCATTGTGTTGAAAATAGCTGTATTTCATGCTTTCTTATGGCTATTTAGTACTGCATGGTGTGAATATACCACATCTTGATCCAGTCATCTGCTGATGTACACTTAGGCTGCTTCCATGTCCTACCTATTGTAAATAATGTTGCCATGAACATTGCATAACATAAGGGTTTTTGTGTTGACGGTTTCATATTCTTTGGTTATGTGCCCAAGAGTGAGGTTGCTGGGTCACACAATATTTCCATTTTTGTTTTTTTAAGGTAAATGCAGTTTGCTTTCCATAATGATTGCACCAGTTTACATTTCCTCTTCCTCTACATCCTCTCCAACACTTGTTGTTAGACGTACTAAAAGTTTAACATCCTCTTTGATTTCACCCTGCTTGTCCATTGGCTGTCAGTGTGGCCTGCGGATGGAAAGGGTCTGTAGTGGGTTGAATGTCACTCCCCAAAAGGCATGTCCATTCCAACCCTCAGAACCTGTGTTATGGTCTTAATTGGAAAAAGGGTCTTTATATATACTTAAGATTCTTAAGATGGGGATATTTTCCTGGATTCTATGGTTGGCCCTTAAATTGAAATGACTGGTCTCCTTATAGCCATAAAATACTAAGAAGAAAACATAAGCAAAACGTTTTCATGACATAAGCTTTAGTATTGTCTTTAGGGATTCATCCCCAAGAGCCAGGAAAACAAAAGAGAACATAAACATCTAGGACTACATCAAACTAAAAAGATTCTGTACAGTGAAAGAAATTATAGCAAAAATGAAAAGACACCCAACTGAATGGGAGAAAATATTTGGACACCATATTTCTGACAAAGTACTGATATACAAAGAACTCATAAAACTCTACAAAAAGAAAACAAATAACCCAATTTAAAAGTGGGAAAAAGAAATAAACAGACAATTCTCTGAAGAAGACATGCAAATGACCAATAGGAACATGAAAAAATGTTCACAATCACTTACAATTAGAGAAATGCAAATGAAGACCATAATGAATTACCATCTCACACTTGTGAGAATGACCCATAATGAAAAGAACAGAAACAGGTGCTGGCAAGGATATGAAGAAAAGGGAACTCTCCTGCACTGCTGGTAGGAGTGCAAACTGGTCCAACACCTATGAAAAGCAGTATGGAGGTGTCTCCAAACATTAAACGTGGATCTGCCATTTGACCCAGTAAATCTACTCCTAAGCATCTACCCACAAAATTCAAAAACACTAATTTGAAAGGAAATCTGCACTCCCATGTTTGTTGCAGCACTATTTACTATAGCTAAATTATGAAAACAACCTAAGTGCCTCAGAACAGATGAGTGGATCAAGAAGATGTGGTATATATACACAGTGGAATATTACTTAGCAATCAAAAAAGATAAACTCATGCCATTGCCACAGCATGGTTGGGGCGGAAAGGGATTATGTTAAGTGAAATAAGTCAGAAGGATAAAGATAAATACTGGATGATGTCACTAATATGTGGCATTATACAGTAACTAAACTAATAGTCAGACAAAAACAAGATAGCTGACTACAGAACTGAAGCACCAAGGGGAGAAGGGGCTGGGGGAGGGTTAAGGACAAAGAGAGAAATAAGCAGACTTCCCCAGATGATGTGAATCTCCAATGCTTACTGTGGGAAAGCAAGGCCAGAACATCAGTAAGATCTTTTTCTACATCTTCTTTAGCTCAAATGTTTTTACCTTAAAATATTCATATATAGGTTTAACCTACTATCTGAAAATAAAACATTCCTACTGGATATGCTTTAGTAAGCTATGTTTGGGTCCTGGGATACTACTACCATTAGTTTATATAGAAAAATATTTTAGCATTCTCAGGTACCCAAAAGAACGAAGGTCCAATGTAGTGGAATATGGGTGAGTTGGTGGTGGGTGCACTATGGTGGTAATATCTGATGGGCATACCCCAACATTACTTCAAGTTAAAAGAAAGACTAATTTACTGATTTTTGATTTAATAAAAACAATGCCATTTTCTCTGGTTTATCGGTGTTAAGTATAATATAAACACACACTTTATTTTACTTAGGTTTGTTCTTTCTAACTTATAGAGATTTACAGACCAAATAAACTATGTAAATCTGTGGTTAACCAAATTGGGTAATTATTCTGACAAATTTTACTTCAACAGATATTATACTTTTTTAAGTATGTTCACTTGAAGAGAATTTCCAAGATTTTTAGGACATTCAGAAATTTGATTGATATTAAATGAGATAATTAATGGATATTCTCTGGATGCCTAGATCTTTTCTAAATGAGTTAGAATACTGAAACATTGACTACTAAGCATAATTTAGTAAGTTTATGTACTTTTGCTTCTTATATTTATATATTACAGAGAGGCTATGTCTTTGGATCTGTTAAAGGATGTTCATTTTTGCCACATTGAGAGTTTATATAAGGAATGTAGAAGTTGTGTCATTTATATTCATGAGCTCTACAAATCCACTGAAGTTCTGCTTTGTGATGGACAGCTCTCAATGATCTCTTCCTCTTCCCTAATTACTCTGTGAAATACAATTTACTTTGGTAGTAGTTTTGTAGGGGAGGAAAAACTTTTCCCTTATCCTCTTATATTTTGTGATGAGGGGCTACAAATTAAAATGGCCAAGGGCAGATTAACAGAGAAAAAGACGGATTTTATTTGTGCATACAGTACACATACATGGGAAAACTCAGTGTTGAGTAACTCAAAAAGGTGATTAGGATTTTGGGTAGTAGCTCTAACCTAAAGAGGACTTTATGGCAACCTTATTTTCTGAAAGTTCCTGCTTTTTGTCACATAAAGACAGTTCTGAGAGCCCCTCAAGCTCCACTCCATTTAAATAATGAACTTAAAATAATCTTTAGACCAACTTTGGGGTTCTGAGTGGGTTTCCACAGTTATAATGAATATAAACAGTTAAGTCTCTACTTGGGAGTAATAGTTCCAAAGAAATACACTCGTGGACATAATGTGTTTCAAGGAAAAAGGTACTTTGTCTTAAAGCAGCAATTTTCAGAGGTGGTTTTCTTATTGTCTCTTATACTCTTCAAACTTACTGAGGACCAATGTTGAAAATTTAAAGTGAGAAATTGTTTAAATGTGTAAATACTTATTAATTCATTTGAAGGCAGCAATGAAGCATTGCATATTAATAGCAGCTTAGTATTATTGCTAAATTAGTTCTTTGGCCAGTCCCTCTGAGATCTACCCTAAATTGTTAGTTTATTCCAGAATATGAATAAACATTATAAAGGACAAAACTTAGAAAGTGAATTTTACTTGCCTTAGTTTATAACACTTGATGCTAAGAAGATAAGAGATGTGTGTGTTAAGGCGTGTAATATTTTCAGATATCAGCTAAACCATGGAAAAGGGAGAGCTACTACATAAATGTGCCTTGGATGTGGACACATTATATATTTTATGGGCACATTATATATTTTATGAGCTACTACATAAATGTGCCTTGGATGTGGGCACATTATATATTTTATGGGGTTATGATGTTTTTGTTATATGCTTTAAAATTTATATGATATATGTTTTTAGATTTATAATCTGGTATATTTCCTAATTCTGAACATACATTTACTTTCAAGTCTAATTTTGTATTTGTAATATTGTGTTCTATTTTTTAGAGAGGGCCTCCAAATGTATAAGCTTGGGTTGTACAACTCTTGGTGCTTGGATTTGGAGGATGGAACATTTGGGCTAAGCTGACTTAGCAGGGCTCTTGTTAACCTGGTCTACACGGAGTTGAACAGAGAAGATCAAAGTGGAGGCCAGAACTGGAGTCCGTGGAAGCCTGAGTAAAGTTAGATCAAGGGGAGAATCTTTGTGACAGGTCTTGTTAGGAATTCGGCAAAGGCAAGTTGAATTGGGGCCATATTTAATTTGGGTTTACTGGGCTGTAATTATGTATGCTTTGCTATTATATTTTTGAAGTAACATTGCATTATAACATTATGTAGGTGTCACGTGTGCATCATTAATCAGCATATGACTACACTACATTGAGTTTATCAGTGAAAGTCAAATTCTATCCTAAAAGTCAGTTTTGTCAAATAAAAGCAAATTCACACTTGCGAAGGTGAGACTTGACGGGATGATTACCAGTAGGGGGTGGGCGGAGAGGGACTATTTTAGCAGGGAGAACACTTTGACCATAGATCTGCCTCTCAAGGGAGAAGTTAACAGTGGTTTCTTTTATAAGGAGCCGTAAACAAAGCTAGAAGGAACTGGGTGTGGGAAAGTGACTGAAACTGATAACAGATCAGAGAACATTCTACCCAGAGGCCAGCCTACTTTTAGGGGGAGCTGTGTACTGAGTCAGGCTGAGGGTGGGCCAAAGTTCAGAAACTCAGAGAAAGGAGAGAAGCTTGACCAAAGTTTTGTTAACAAGTATGTGTTCTGACTGGTCAGGGACAAACATTTCAGCCAGCCGTTGACGAGACAAACAGTGGGAATTTGGAGGGGCTGTGTTTGGCTTTGTCAGGAAAACAAGGGGACGGCCACGAGTCTTGCTATATAGAGTAGGGCGTTCTTTGTGCCAAGCTGCTTCCCAGAGCACAAAAGAGTGGTGAGATTTATGAACCATCACTGCTTTCCATGACCCCAGAGCACAGTGGACAATGGCGAGGGTGGGGGGGACTAGGGGAGCTTAGGTGGAGGGAAAGCTATGGCGACCACACCTGAGGGGAGAGTCTTTTACTATCGAAATATTAATAATGATCTGAAAAATGGTACTTGGTTAAAAAAAAATGAAATAAAAAATTCAACATTGCCACTTTGGAATGTAGCTATTTCTAGCTATCCCAGTGTCTAGGGGTCACCCTGCTGCCCAAGTACAGACCAAGGAGGTGCTGTGGTGGGAAAAGGCAGGATCTCTCTTTGTAAGAGGCAGAGATAAATCCCACAAAAGTATGAAGATGCTCCCGGGTTTTGATAACCAGTTAATATAGAGGAAGGTGTTACAAGAACCTACTGGGAAGGGATTTAAATTTTTGGTTGATTTGACATGAAATGCCAACGCACGATTCCCCAGCTTGTATGTATAAATAAAAAATAAATCTTTAAAAAAAAACAAAAAACCTGAAGCCTGCAAGTGTGCCTTGCCCTCTCTTTCCCCAGTCTTCAGAGAGACATTGGGGAGCTTATGGGACATGATGGTGGGAAGCCCGAGTTTCCAGGTAGAATTATAATTGGTAGAGTTCTAGGAGGAAGGATAAATATCTAGTAGAGGTGCAACAGTGTAATCCTCATAGGAAGGGAGAGGTTCTGGGTTCCCTGTCCCAACCAAGGAAGGAGAGCAGTGAGGAGAAGCTAGTAAAGGCTGGGAGGATTTGGAATAAGAAGACTACAAGGGGACCTGGAGGAGGCACAATGTGAAGAAGCCGCGCTTGCTTCTCGGCCTTGGACTTGTACCAGGGACTTGGGAACACGGAAGGAAAACTTGAAAGTGGGTAAGAGACCCATGGGGAGGCTGATCATGGCAGCCTTTATCTTGATTTTGAATTTGTTCTTTTCCTTCCAGATTTGCCTGGCCCCTTCTGCCTCTTTCCTATGGGTCCCCACCAGAAGGTGCCTTAGACTTGTGGCAAAGTTTTAAGGCTCAGAAGGCCCGCTTCGGGTCAACCCTGTTTGGCTGGGCATTTACCCACAAGGGGATGGGTAACTTCGGGTGTTTAATTGGAAATTAATTTTTTTTAAATGAACTTCTTTTTTTTTAAAGATTTATTTATTTGTGCATATAAGCTGGGGCACAGGCCAGAGGTGTGGGGCGGCGAGAGGGTTCACCAGAGCCAGAGCGGGTAGCAGAACAGGCAGATCAGAAACACACTGCTGAGGGGAGCAGCGGGCGAGGCAGGAGAGGTCTGCCGCACCATGTGGGAATCTCCCCGGCCGGGCGTCGAACTCGCATAGCCGCTGCCGACAGCTCCACAGCGCAGCGCTTAAACGCTGCGCCACCAGGGAGGCCCCGGAAATTAATTTCATTATATTCTTTTTCTTCTCTCTATTGCACATTAATTGTATTAGCGTTCTTTTCTGTTAAAGATCTTATGCACTAAGACTATGTCTTCAAGCGGAGGATGTCAGAATCCATTTAGAGCAGGCAGGTTTGGGGGTCCTGGGGGGCCCCTCATTCTGCTCACTAACAGAGGTATTGCTGAGTCATACAGAATTTCCATTTTTATTTAAAAAAAAATCTCCACACATATGGAAGAGCAAAAATGAAACCCTCAAATTAAAATAAAAGAAAAGAATTATAGGAGGAAGGGATAGGAGTAGATATTGGGGGTTTGTGAGAACAGATGAGAGCACGGTGCTTCCAGGCAGCGGGTGCCTCATGGACCCTGCAGCCGTGGAGCAAGCCCAGACAACAGACAAGGAAATTAAGGTCCATGGGGACCCATTGCCTTAGATCAGTTTCCCTAGAAGCAAAACTGTAATCTGGATTTTTGTGTGCAAGTAATTTGTTGGAGGAAAGGGGAAAATAGAAGCAGAAAGATGCAGGGAAAGAAAGCTGAGCAAGGATATGGCCTCAGTTGGAGACTAACTTCAGCCCTATGCTAAGAAGAAAGTTCTGAGCCTAAATTGCATACCAAACTTGGTTCCACCTTGAGGCACCAATTTGCCAGTTAGTCATTGGCTTTAGGCAGCTCCCAGGGTGAGTCACTTGTTGGCAGATCCTTCTGGCCAAACTGTTTCCCATATAGTTGAGGAAAAATCTTCAGGGAAGTGGACTGTTGTAAATTTTCATCAATGAACAGCAGAGCAGCTGGCGTCTGGGTATATGAACTTGCCAGCAAAGGACCTGCATAGGCACCACCAGCATTCACCACAGCCACCTTCCGCCTTATTTTGCTACTGTAATCTTTCGATAACTGTGGAGACGCTGACACATGCAGGCAGAGTTGCGAGTGGAAGACAAACATAGGTAGTGGATGCCTTGAGAAGATAGTACTAAAACCAACTTGCTACTTTTTCTCTTAGAGCTCTTTTCTCTTTCCTTTGCATGTATCCACATATCAATCCCTGATGCATCCATCCACCTGTCCACCTCCCAGTCCACCCGTCTGTCCGTCCGTCCGTCCGTCCGTCCGTCCATCCATCCATCCATCCATCCATCCATCCATCCATCCATCCATCCATCCATCCATTTTGCCTGCTTTCTGCCCTAAATAAAAAATATTGTTTTCTTTTTGGGTTTTACATAGAATATGAGGAGGAGAGGAGAGAGAGGGACAGATAAAGACACAGAAAGACAGATAACTGTAAAAACAAAGTTGTTAGAGGTCACCTACTGGGAAATCTGAGCTGCGTTTTGGCCAAACCCTCAGCTCCCTCAATTCTTACTACTTTTGTTTGTTCTCTAATTTTTTAGTAGGTCTTAAATCTTTATCAATGAAGTATAAAAAAACATAGACTATATAATTATGCAGACAAATACTGGAGAAGGGAAATTTTGATTTATGAGTAATTGTGAAATCTTTTTGTGGCCTTAACTTCGTTTTGGAATGTAGTTTTTTATAATGTTATTGAATTATAATTCCTACACGATAAATTTTATCCTTTTCAAGTGTGTGATTTTTTAAGCATATTCAAAATGTTATATAACCATCACTACTATCTAATTCTAGAACATTTTATTACCTCCCCTCCAAGCCCATGTCTATTGTCATTTCCTTATTGTCCCAGTTTCTAGAACCACTAATTTACTTTCTGTCCCCATGGGATGTCTATTCTGGAAATTTCATATACATGGAATCAGATAAAATATGGTCTCTAATAGACTGGCTTTCCCCCCTTAGTATAATGTTTTCCAAGTTCATCCATGTTATAGTATGTGTCATTAGTTCACTCCTTTTTACTGCCAAATAATATTCCATTGTATGAATATGCACATTTGCTTTATTCATTCAACAGTTGATGGGCATTTGGGTTGTTTCTACTTTTTGGCTACTATGAATAATGCTGCTGTGAACATTTATGTACAAGTTTTTTGTTTACATATATTTTCATTTTTCTTACATATGTAACTAGAGTGGAATTGCTGGGTTGTATGGTTATTTTTTGTCTAACAATTTGAGGAAATGCTAAACTGTTTTCCAAAGTAGCTACACCATTTCACATTCCCACAAACAATGAGCGTTCCATTTTCTCCACATCATCAACATTTGCTACTATCTGCCTTTTTAATTTCATTCATCCAATTGAGTGTATATCTTGTTTTGGTCTTTATTTCCATTTTCTTAATGTTAAGCATCTTTTCATACTATCTTTGGCTATTTGTGTATCTTCTTTGGAGAAATGTCTATGTGCATCAAATCCTTTCCCTATTATTGGCTATTTGTTCTTTAATTGTTTAACTATAAAATTTCTTTATATATTCTGGATGTGAACCCCTTATCATACATGAGATTTGTGAATATTTTCTCCAACTTTGTGGGTTGTCTTTTCACCTTTTTTATCGCATTCTTTGAAACGCAAACATTTTTAATTTTGATGAAGTTCAATTAACCTATTTTTCTTCTTTACACTTGTTCTTTATATGTCATACTTAAGAAAATATTGCCTAACCCGCGGTGATGAAATTTATCTGTCGCCTGAGTTCTGTTGTTTCTTCTGAGTTTATTGTTTATAGTTTGGTCTATGATTTGAGTAACTTTTTATGCATGGTATGAGATCAGGGTCTAATTTCATTCTTTTGCATGTGGATAATCATGTACCCCAATTCCATTTTTTGAAACGATGATTTCTCCCCCATTGAATTGTCTTGATACCCTTGTCGACAAATTAGGTTTTAAATAAGCGAATCAAATATGAGAATAGATAATTGAAAAATAATAGAAAAACATATACAAGACTTACTGCTCAGGTCAGTGACTGAACGTGTCTTTTTAAAGGGTTTATTCACATGCCTGCGGTTTTGTTTGTAGAATTTTCTATGTGTGGACACTGCATCCTTGGAACCTTCCCAGAGTAGCAAGATGGCTGTTTTGGTAGACATGTGGTGGGTGGTGCCAAGCTCTGCGCTCAATTCCTTTCTTTGTAAAATGGGGATAAGATACTTTACACTGTTTTCATGTATGATGGAATATGGTGATGAGGAAGCATGCTTATGGAATTTTTGTTAGTAGGTGCCCCATAAATTTTTGTTCCATTCCCATATCCTGAACTTCTATCTTTGGAGCTACATTCACATAGAACGGCATTACACGCTCCCAGCAAGCCCCCTTTCATTACCCCCACATTTAGGAAGCTGTTGCAGGGGGATGTCTATTTGTTACATAGAGGTTCTATGACTCGAGACTGCGATGGAGTCAAAGGTACTAGCATGTGCCCACTGAGTGAGCCCGTGAGAAATGCAGGACTTCCGGTAACAATAACTGACCAGCTTTGCAGGCCTGCAGGTAAGTGCAGACCAAGTCTTAGTTTCAAGGTTTCAGTTAGTTTCTGTAACTCCATGTTCTTATCCTAACTTTCCTGGCTATCTGTCTATACTCAACCCCTTTCCTCTGGAGCAGTCAGAGGGTTCCCGCAACCCTCTCCCATGCATCGCCCCACCTCTTTATTTAAGGTACAGTTGTGTTCCTGCCTCTGCTTCTCCTAGCTCTTTGCCCCAGGTGCTGAGCAAATTGTGCAGTCAGTTGAATAATTCCCAAGGGGCTCGACTAAGCAATTCAGGTGGGGTGTTAGCATGAGAAGGGGCTGATGAGATCTGTGTGTGTGGAGGGGTGCAGTCTGGGCAGGAAGTAATGCCCAGCATGAGTTGTGATGTTGTGGAGAGTATTCTGAATATCCAGGGTTTGCAAAAATTCAGTAGAAATTGGTTGACTTCAACATTAACATAAATGTCTTCAGAAAGAGCTTTTTTGGCTTGGTGATTCAAAGGGACTGACACGTCCACTTGTGTGTGTGTGTGTGCTCGCACACACATGTATATGTATGTGTGCACATATGCATGTGTGTATAATTGTTATGTGTGCACGTGTGTGTGTATGTGTGTGTGTACTAGTAAATGCTTTTGTCATAAATCTATAATTGCGGATGGCTCTGTGTTTGGCAGGGAAGGAAGGGGACTGGTGAACATTTTGAATCAATCGTAAATTTAGCTTCCACCAGCAACAAGCAATAGTTTGCTCTGAAGTAGGCTTTTCCAGTTATCTCTGAAAAAAGGCTTTTCTCTTCATAAGTACACCAGCTGGGGGTGCTCCAGTGTGGGTCTGAACAGCCTGTTCTGGAAGAAAGGACATTTGGAGATTTGATGAAACTAGACTTTTTTCTTTGTCTTTTTTATTTTAAATTTATTTATGTATTTTCTTACATCGTTCATTTTTGTACAATATTTGATTTCCCCCCGCAGGTGTAGTCCTCGTGGTTCTTCTACCACCTTGGCACCCAGGATCATCACCGCAGTCCCCTGTGCTCTTCCCTCCCCGATTCTGTCCCCTCTCCCTCCCTCTCCCCTCCAGGATGCCTCAGATCCATGGTCAGCTTGCAAGTTCTGTCTTTTTCCTGACCCTTTGTTTGCTTTCCTTATAATCCACCTATAAGTGAAACCATCCAATATTTCTTTTTATCCTTCTGAGTTATTTTGCCTAACATAATCCCTCACAGCTTTTCTGTCTTTTTATTTATTAATTTATTTTAAATATTTATTTATTTTGTAGAAGAACTGGGGTGTAGGCCAGAGGTGTGAGGGATGAGAGACTCACCAGAGACACAGTGGGGAGCAGAAGAGGCATATCGAAGGAAACACACTGCTGAGGGGAGCAGTGGGCATAACAGGAGAGGTCTGCTGCGCCATGTGGGAAGCTCCCTGGCTGGGGATGGAACTCAGGCTGCAGTGGTAATAGCACTGAGACTTAACCCCTAGGCCACCAGGAAAGCCCCTCTTTGTCTTTTAATCTTTTCTCTTACTTGATAATACGTGTTATTAAAATTGTATCTTTTTAAATCAAGGTAATGTTGGTGTGCAACATAGTGATGAATTAGAGGCGTAGGTTCACATTTCTTCAGATGTATGTTACCACACCACCACCACCACCAAAACACCCATAATCCTCCACCACAGTCCTTGGGCCCCCTCCTCCCTTTGCTCCCTGACCCTATCTTCCCTCTCTGGTAGCCTCAATTCTGCAAGATTTCTAAGATTTGGTTCAGTTCAGTTTTGTCTGTTCCTTTAGCATGCATGTTTTTATTCACTAACCAAGTTACTTATTGCACCACTTTCCAAGGGAAATAACTAACTTAAAAACATTTCAGTTAAGAATTTTTGGGAGAGGATATTTAACAGGGTGGTTCCCAGGGAAAGAGGGGTTTCGGGGTTTTCTGCTCCACCCAAAGGACGTGTGGAGCTGAGCAGGAAGAAGAAGCAAGGAAAGAACAGGAAGAGAAGACTGGAGGAGACACGTGGAGCGGAGAGACAGGTGAAGAAGCTGCGCTTGCTTCTCAGCCTCGGACTTGTACCAGGAGGTTGGGGGACACGGAAGGAAAACTTGAAAGTGGGTGAGAGACCCATGGGGAGGCTGATCATGGCAGCCTTTATCTTGATTTTGAATTTGTCTTTTCCTTCCAGATTTGCCTGGCCCCTTCTGCCTCTTTCCTATAGTTCCCCACCAGAAGGTGCTTTAAACTTGTGGCAAGGTTTGGGGGCTCAGAAGTCCCGCTTTGGGCCAACCCTGTTTGGCTGGGCATTTATCCACCAGGAGATGGGTAACTCTGGATGTTTTTTTTAAAAAAGATTTATTTATTTATGAATACAAGCTGGGGTGTAGGCCAGAGGTGTGTGTGGGGTGTATGTGTGAGAGGATTCACCAGAGACAGAGTGGGGAGCAGAACAGGCAGATTGGCTGAAATGTACAGTTGAGGGGAGCAGCAGGCGAGACAGGAGAGGTCTGCCGGCCATGCGGGAAGCTCCCTGGCCAGGGATCGAACTCATGCTGCAGTGGCTCTGGATAGCTTCACAGTGCTGCGACTTAACCTGTTGTGCCACCAGGGAGGCCCAACTTTGGGTGTTTAATTGGGAATTATTTTCATTATATTCTTTCTCTTCTATCTATTGCACACTAATTGTATTAAAGTTCCTCTGCATTGACGGTCTTATGCAGTAAGACAATGTTTGTCTTTATGCAGCGATGTCAGAATTCATTTAGAGCAGGCAGGTTTGGGGATCCTGTGGTACTCCTCATCCTGCCCATTGACAAAGGCATTGCTGGATCATACAAAATTTCCTTTTTTATTTTCTTTTAAAAATCTCCACATGTATGGAAGAGCAAAATGTAAACCCAAAATTAAAAGTAAAGAAAAGAGCTATAGGAAGAAAGAAGAAGAGTAGATATTGGGGGTTTGTGAGAACAGGCAGTGGGTGCCCTGTGGACCCTGGAGCCAGGGAGCAAGCCTAGGCAACAGACAAGGAAGGGGGCTGCTGGGAACTGAGGGCGGAGCCAAGCAGCCATGCTTGGTATAAAGCCGAACACAGGTGCGTCCGGAGGGGCCTTGGTGTTGCTGCCTTCAGCGTGCCCTGGGCGCCCAGCTCAGGCAGCTTACGGTACGACATATTGACCAATTCGTTTTTCTTTCTGTCTCTTTCTCTGTTCTCCCCCTCTTCTCATTTCTTTTGTAAACAAAACTTTTATTAACCTTTTCTGAGTGTCTGCCCTTGGTTCTTGTTCTGATTTTTTTTTTAAGAGTGTGGGTGAGGACTCATACCCAGGGCGTCCCACTTCCCCTTGGGGTTGCCCTGTAACAGCTCTACATACGTCATCTTAACTAATTACGTCAACCCCATTTACAAATAAGGTCGCGTTTTGAGGTGCTTGGGGTTAGTGCTTCAGTATATGAATATTAGAGGACACAGTTAAGTCTAAAACAGGAACCCCAAGAAAGCAGTGCTGATGGTACCTCAGAAGCAGTTATTTTAAGAGGATTTTGGTAGGATGTTCCTAAGGGAAATGAACTAGAAGGTAAAGATATCTTTGAATAGAAAGGACACAGCTGAATGAATGAATGAATGAATAAATTAACTTTGTCTTTGAAGTTAACATGATTGATTTATCAGGGGCCTCCATTTAGGATGTTGTTTCAGCTGGCCTCTAAATGTGTTGGTTCAGTTACATTTCCTTCCTCAGGTCTCTTTGAGACAACAGTCACTATTCATGAGAGCAGCCACCAGAGAGAAAGGAGCAGTCTGAGAAGCGACTGGTCTACACAGAGATCAAACACTCAGCTTGGTGCGTGGGGGCTCCTGGCGCCACCAGTCCAGGTAGATGGAAGGGAAGATAGCCATCCCAACCTAGAAGTGTGCAGGTAAGACTGAGGTTAGAGCACTCAGATTTTTCACAGAAACAATGTCTCGCATAGTTGTGAATCCATGATTAGCCTTACTAATGCCCCTGATAACCAAGTTATGATGCCAAAGCAAATACCCCAGCTGTGAGCCTGAACAGAGGGCTATGAGAGCAGGGACTAGCAGGCAGAGAAAATGGTTCTTATTTGGCTGGGATGGTACCATGCCTGGTACCTGGTATATTGGTCTGGAACTCCTACAAAATTTTCCCGGGAACTGCTAGCACCTTCTGCTTCCCTTATCTTTTTCTCTAACCCAACTGGTGTTCCCACCAGTGTTGCACTTTTCCTTAGAGTGTTCCTTAAATAGAAATTTTCCTCCTCCCTAATTAAATCTCCCAGTCCATCAGGGGAGACATTTGCCTCAGACAGAGGTTAGGATTAATCAACTTGGGTGAATCTACTTGAATACAGTAATTTTCCACTTTGGCTGCACATTGAAATCTCCTGAGGACTTTAAAAAATACTGATGCCTGGGTTCTGTTCAGAGAATTTGATTTAATTGGTGGGGGGTGTGACCTGGATTTAGAATTTGTAAAGCTCTCCAAGTGGTTCTAATGAGCAGCCAGGGCTGAGACCATCGCTCTGATGTGGGAGTCTTAAAAGGTTACCTAACCCCAATGAATCAGCAAAGGATGAAGTGTTACGCTCTGCGACAAAGTGCACCCCTTTGGTTTTCATAGTCTTGACAGAGAGTGGCTGGGAGCAGGTAGGCAGGGTGCTTTTTGACCAGGGGAATCCCATGTGGGTGAGGTGGTGGGGCCTTTGCCTTGGGGCAATCCTCTTGATGTGTTCCTACATGGCATGGCTTGGCTTCTCTCCACCTCTGCTTCTGAACCTGCTAATTTCCTGGATCAGCTTTTGTCTATCCTTTGGAGGTTTTGATGGTGAGTGTGAGAATGTATGGTGGGAGGACAGAATTCTACAACTGACTTGTTCAGTAGCCACATGTTTACATCAGGGGCTTCTTGAGTAGCCTAAGTCGACAATGGAGAATAATTGCCTCTTATACCCCCGGAGTAAACCAGGGTGAAATACCCCCTTCAAATCATCATCTATCAAGTCAGAGATATCCAGCTGATATAAAGAATGAAAAATTACATCCTCTACAAATAGAATTTAAATTGGATTGGAGCTGAGAATTGCTAAGACCTGCTAGGACATTAAGAATGAGGTCTAGTAACGGCAGGTAGGAACAGGAGGAATACAGGACTTGGTTTGCCTCTGCCTTAATTAGCATCCTCTTCCTTGCTGTGAAGAAGGGTTACCTGGGACATTAATTAAATTTGCAGCTGATGCTAAACTGGGATGCATTCCAAGGGCTAATGAGACCTAGGATTAACACACTAGAGCTGAGGGAGGAAGAAAACAGGACTCCTCTGAAGAAAGACATCTTACCCAGCTGGAAGCTGTGTAACCGGTGAACAGAGGTCCCCACCAAGAGGGACAAACTGGAAGGCAGTGCTGGACGAAGTCTGGCATAAAAGTCTGCCTCTAGACTTCTTTCATTTTTAATGCTAGCTTTTGTCTTGATTTTAAAGAATTTCCTTTTTTTCCTCCTAACATTTACATTTTGGTGGGGGGGGGCGCTGAGATTTCTTTATTAAAAAGGGACAAAATTTTACCAAAAATTTGATTGCAGTATTATTGATGGTGGAGTTATAGTGTTTTTAAGTTGAAATATAATTCACATACCTTCTATTCATTTCAGATGTACACCCCAACTTGACAATTGTGTGCAATGTGGAATGATTAGTACAATAAGTCTATTTCTCATCTATTGCAATTTTTTGAATTTTTGATACAGTCTTTTTTTTTTAATATTTATTTATACAAGCCAGGGTACAGGCCAGAGTCGTGGGGTGGCGAGAGGGTTCACCAGAGACAGAGTGGGGAGCAGAACAGGCAGATCAGAAATACACTGTTGAGGGGAGCAGTGGGCGAGGCAGGAGAGGTCTGCCGCCCCATGTGGGACTCTCCCCGGCTGGGCGTCGAACTCATCGCACGCCGCCGACAGCTCCACAGCGCAGCACCCAACCGCTGCACCACCAGGAAAGCCCCCTCGATACAGTCTTATTGCCTGGGGTTTCCATGCTGCACACCACACCCTGTGACTTATCTACTTCATAGCTGGAAATTTGTACCTTTTGGTCCCTTTTACCCATTTTGCCCACCCCTAAACTTTCTCCCCTCTGCTAAACACCAATCTGTTCTATGAGTTTTGTTTCCTTTTAGATCCCACGCATAAATGGAATCACATGGCATTTGTCTTTTTCTCTCTGACTTATTCCACTTAACATAACACTCCCAAGGTCCATCCATGATGCAAATGGCAAGATTTCATTCTCCTGAAAGTTATTTTTATTTGTATTTATTTATTAATTTAAACCTTTATTAATTGGCTTTTTAAATTTTCTTACATCATTGTTCATTTCTGTACAATATTTGATTTCTCCCCTCAGGTGTAGTCCCCATTATTTTCCTACCGCCACATCATCTGTGAACTGTCACCATAGTCCCTTGAGCTCTTCCCTCCCGTTTTTACCCTTGTCCCTCCCCATCCCCTGGGGTATGCCTCAGATCTATGGTCAGTTTACAAATTTTGTCTTCTGAAAGTTACTTTTAATGGACTAGAAGGTATTAAAGTAGTGGTTCCCCAACTGTCGTCCCAGGGCAAGCAGCATCAGTGCCATCCAGGGACTAGTTAGCCGCGTACAGTCCCAGTCTCCCCAGATCTGAGGAATCAGAATCTGCTTTTTATTTATTTTTATTTATTATTTTTTAAAGATTTATTTATTTATGCATATAAGCTGGGGTACAGGCTAGAGGTGTGGGGCGGTGAGAGGGTTCACCAGAGACAGAGTGGGGAGCAGAACAGGCAGAGTGATGGGAATACACTGCTGAGGGGAGCAGCGGGCGAGGCTGCGCCATGTGGGAATCTCCCCAGCCGGGTGTCGAACTCGCGTCGTTGCTGCCAACAGCTCCACAGCGCAGCGCGTAACCGCTCTGCCACCAGGGAGGCCCATTTTCCTTCACTCTTAATGGTTGCTCCTTCTCGGTGTCCTTTGCTAGTTTCTTGTCTTCCTCCAAGAGTTACAACATTGGGAGGCCCTGGTCCTTGGTCCACTTCTCTTCCATGTCCGCCTTTAGTCCCTTGGCAACTTTAGCCAGTTAAAAGCATTTAAATGTCATGTTGTTCCTTGACTGCTTTTCTGAATGCTGGATTCTGTTGTCAGCCATATACTAGATTTCACCACTTAAATGAAAAGAGATATTGCAAGTTTAACATGCTCATACATGAACCCTGCTCTTTCTCAAAGATTCTGCACCCAATCTATTGGGAGATCCTGGAAGTTTGCTTTGCCTTTAGAATGTCTCCAGAATCTGACCCCTTCTCTTCACCTTCACTACCTCCTCTCTGGTCCAAGACACTATCATCACTCACCTCCCCATTACTTCACTCTCCTCCCACCCATCCTCTTGTTTCCATGTTGCCCTCGATGTGTATTTTCCATACAGCAGCCGGTAGCTGGGTTGATTTTTTAAAAAAATTGTGAGATGATATCACAACTTTGCTTAAAACTCTCTCATGATTATCCATCTCATGTTGAGTAAAAGCCAGATTTGCTACAGATTCCTTTGAGTTCACTCAACTCCAACCTCACTGGCCTTCTTATGTTCTTGGATAGCCCCAGCCATGTTCCTACCTCAGAGCCTTTGCACTGGCTGTGTCCTCCATCTGGAATGCTGTTCCTCCAGATGTATATATGGCTCACTCCACTCCTTTGTCTCCCTCAAGCATTTGCTCAGATGCCACTATTATGGATTAATTTCTATGGTAAGCAGACGAAGATGATGTTTGGCGCACAGATGATGCTTATTAGGCAGTGCTCTTGGTGTTACCATGCTTTAAAGGGAGGGGAGGAAGCAGGACTGGGCAGATGGAGAAGCTGAGTTTTGAAGCAAGCCTAATGATAATATCGACGCTCCTCCAGAGACACTCCTTTATGTTCCACTCTCCAATCAGGACTGACATTGGGCAAGGTGGCTTTCTGCATAGGAGCCAACTGCTGATGGGACTGTCAGCATTTCCAGAAACTGGGACAGAACTACTCCCTTGTAGAGGATCCGGACCTCCAGCGCCACTTTCTCTACTTCTACTTGCAAATTGTCCCCCACCCTTTGAACTTCTAGAGCTCTTCTACCTTGCTCTATTTTCCCATAACACTAATCATGGTCTGAAGAAATATATCATTTATTTACTTTGTTTTTATTTATGGTCTGTCTTCCCAACCAGAATGTAGGCCTCAGTAAACGCAGAGATTTCTGTCATTTGCTCACTAATGTATACCAAGTGCCTAAATCTATATTGGATGCTAATGGATGCCTAACCAGTACCTGTGATCAAGTGATGCTGGCTGAATTCCAGATAATAATCAATGCAGTGTGATTTGGAGTCAGTTCTGAAAATAGAGGAGTGAATTTTGTCTTTAGAGTTCATAGATATGCAGGATAATATACTATGTGGTGTTTATTGTTTTGAATTTTCTACCTCTATTCACAAGCCTTCGGTGTTGGGTGACCCGTTTCTAACCTATACTTGATTAACTCAGTTTTGGGGCCCCATGGGAAAAAAATGAGTAATGACATCAGAAGTCTCTTGAACCACACAAAATGTGCTTCTTCTAATATTTATGAAGACTGACATTTCATTTATAGGAAGTTATTATTTATAATATATACTTTTTGTCACGTGCTAACGATAACAGGCATGGCATGTTAAGATCAATAGATACCTTAACAGTTGGCTGACTGGCCCCTGATGTCCAACATAATTTGGTAATGTGTACAGCAGTTTAACAATAACAGGGTTTGCCATATTAAGGAGAGCGTTTAGCACAGCAAAGATATAAATTCCTTTTGGGACCACAGACTGAACTCTCAGGTCAGGTCAGGTTTTATTGCTCTTGGCTAAAAGCCAGCACAAGATTTACAGAGCAAGGAAGAGGCCGCGTGAGATCAGAGTGAATTAGAGTTGACTGGCAAAAAGCGTGAAAATTGTTAGAATGTCAGGGATAATTTTTATAAAAGAATTCATCAGACCACTGCATCACTGTCAGTTTTATTATAACGTTTTAAAACATTTAAAAATATGTGGTCATTTCAATGGGTTCATTGAAGAGACTCTGGAGAGCTACAAAAGCACAAAGATGAACATAAACATCGCCCATTAAAACTCCCTGTGACAGTCCGTTGTATTGTTTCTAGACTTTTTTTTTGTTTTTACACATACCCTTATACTCCCATAATACACGTTTTATTTTTTTCCAAACCTGGAATCAAATTGGGATATTTTCCTTGTCCTACTTTATTGACTTAGCATGATATCTTTAGCCTTTTCTCATAGCATCAAATGTTTGTAAAGATGATTTCTAATTTAAATAGTATAATGTCGCATAGCTTATGTGTGCGTGTTTCTTTTTTACTGGTGCTCTAGTTGTATATTTATACAGTTCTCAAATATTTTGTATTGATTAATATTGCTATAGCTATTATTGTAAGTAAGCCATTTTATACATCTTTGATTATCTTTCCAGGAATATTTTCTAGAAGTGAAATTGAGGGGTCAAAGGATGTAGATATTTTTAAGACTCTTAGTGCATATTATTGTACAAACTCCCAAGAGACTGCTTCCATTTGTACTTCTACCATGAAGGATGTGAAATTTTTCCTGCACCTTACACATCAATGGATATTCTCAATATTTGTAATCTTTGCCTGTCTGATTCAATGATAACGTTTTCACCTTAATTCAAATTTCCACTTATGAAGTAGATTTTTTTTTTCACAGTATGATGGGTCTGTTGAATTTATTCTCTTGTGAAATGTCTGTTTTTGATCTTTTTCCACTTGGTTTGCATCCATTAAGTTTATTTCATACATTTATATCACAATTGATATCGTGTGCCATGTACTTTTAAAAGCTTTTTTTTTATGTTAACGCAAATGTTACAGAATATAAATCTTCAGTCTAACAAATTATAAAAATTGAATATTGGTGCTACCCAGCCCAGGTCAAAAAATAGAACATTTCTAGTTCCCCTAGTCTCCTTGGGTTTCTCACTGATCACATCCTCTTTCTAACTACTATTCTGAATTGTATGCTAATCACTTATTTCCTTTAAAAGTAATTTTATCACCTAGGAATATATCTCTATATATTATGGTTTTTTTTTTAGCTTTATGCTGGCAGCATTAATCTATGCATAATATATTCTTTTGTGCCTTATTCTCTTACTCAACATTGTTTGTGGGATTAATCTATATATTTTTGCTTATAACTATGCTTTGCTCATTTTCCTCATAATGTAGTATCCCACTGCACCACTACAGCACCATTATTTATTCATTATACTGTTAATGGACATTTGGATTGTTTCTACTTTTGGACCATTATAAAAAATGTTGGTATGAACTTTTAAAAAAAACTTGTGTTTTTGTGCACATGTGCATGATTTCTCTAGGCCTTAGTCTAGTAGAATTATTTGGTCACAGTGCATGTTCATCTCTGGCTTTACTATATAATGCTGAAAGTGTTTTTCAAAGTATTTGTGCCCGTCACCACTCTTACCCACCCATGCATGAGATGTTCGGTTGTTCTACATCCTCTCCAGAAGCTGGAGTTTTCTTTTTTTTTGAATTTTGCCAATCTGGCGGGTGTGTAGTGCTAGTTCTTAATATTACTTTACATTCATCTGATTACTAATGAGTCTGAATGCCTTTCATATAGTGATTGATCTTTTGAATTTATTCTTTTATAGAAGTATCTTTTTTTATCCATTTTTCTATTAAGCTGCCCATCTTTTCCCTATTGATTAGTACAAGTTCTGTATATGTTCCAAGTGCCAGTCATTTGTCAGTTTATGTGAGTTACAAAAATATTCTCCTATTCTGTATTGTGAAATATTCACTCTATGCTGTCTTTTGAGGAACATAACTTCTTAATGCTGTGATTTTTTTTTCTCTTCAGTGTTAGTGGTTTTTGTGACTTGGGTATGTGACTTGGGTTTCTATTTCTACATCATATGATATGAGTATCACTTTGCAATTTGCTTATTTTTCTTTAAAGATTTATTTATTTATGCCTACAAGAGCTGGGGTGTTGGCCAGAGGTGGGGGGGGGTGAGAGGATTCACCAGAGACAGAGTGGGGAACAAAACAGGCAGATCTACTGAAATACACTGCTGAAGGGAGCAGCGGGCAGCACAGGAGAGGTCTGCTGCGCATGTGGGAAGCTCCCTCGCCGGGGATCCAACTTGTGCTGCAGAGGCTGCTGATAGCTTCATAGTGCTGAGATGTAACCCCTTGCACCACCAGAAAGGCCCGCAATTTGCTTATTTCACACATTAGTATGCTTTAATGATCCATCCTTGTTAATATATAAAGTTTTCTATTATTATAAACTGTGTACACTGTTCCAGATTGTGATATTTCATAGTTTATGTACTCATTTCTCAGCTGAAGCTTATTTAGATTTTTCTAGTTTTATTTATTTTTCTGCTGTGATTCAAAAATGTAATACTGAGTATCTTTATATATAAATCTTTCTTGTCACCTCATTATTTTCTTAGGATGAGTTCCTAATTAATTAATGACTATATCAAACATCAAGAAATTTAAATGAAAAAATTTAAAAAATGTGTTAAGGTGGTCAAATTGTTTTTTGGAAAGTTTGGCACAATTTACATTGAGTGAGTGTTTTGTAAATGAGGGAGTAAGTCCCCCTTGTGGGGTGTTTTAGTATCAGCCTGGCAAAGCTATAGAAATTACATATGGAGAGGCTCGAATTGGAAGGATTTATTACCCTCTTGAGTCCTAGAGTGGGAGGCGTGACATGCCAAACAGGGGTCACACAGGCTCAACTAAACTGGGGTGGCCTAGAGAGAGTGAGGGCCCATGGAAAGTGCTGTTATTGGAATCAGAGCAGAATATATAAGCAAAAATCACAATGGGATTTTACTGACATGTTTCTATGTCATTAAGTGACTGTCAGGGGAGGACAAGGCAAGTAGGGGAACTTAGGCAGAGACCAACCTTACTACACTGGAAGCCTGGTGGGGTGTTTATGGCCTGCTTGTGGGAAAGCAAGGAAATATGAAGTTAAGAAAAATTACAGCATTGTGAATATGTCCATTTTTAGAAATTGTAATCATTGAGTATTATTTTTTAAAATTTTTGTTTTGCAAAAAATAAAACCAGAAAGCATTTGGTTTGCTTCAACAGAGAGCTATTTTAAAATGTGTTTGTTACACCGCAAGTCACGTGCCATCATTGCTTATATTTGTATTTCTTTGATTTTTCAGAGATTGAACATTCTTTCATGTTTATGTGCACTTCATGTTATTTTCTATTTTACATTATTTATGTTTCTACTAATTTTTATGAGGACATTTGTCTCTTTGTCATTGCTTTATAAAAGCTCTTTATACTAAGAATATTCACGTTTTTGTAATTGTTATTGCAAATATTTTTTCGCATGCAATTTTCCTGGCATAGAAAGTCTTTATTTTTTATGTTAATAATTATATCAATCATTTCCTTTATCATTTCTTGATTTATCATTTATGCTTAAGTAACTTAAGGGTCCTTAGACTTAATGCGTGAGTACAGATGCAGTCGCAATAATACTTCAGTTTGCTGGGTTTGTAGCTTCCATCTGCTGAAATGCAGGGCTGCAGTCTTGGCCCTGCCCCTCTATACTTCCATATCTCCCCACTTATTTCTGGGAACACCAGTGCTCACCAATCTCCTTGTTGATAAGAATGCCTGTTCCCTCATGCTTCCAAAGGTGCCGCACCACCATGTAAATCTTCCAAGGGCCACCCTACTTTGCTGTTGCCTCCTGAGAGTCTCAGGAATGCACACCCTTGAGGCACCATCCATGGTTCAGGCTCTTTGGTTCTGTGTTGTAGCTCTTCTGTGGCTCAGAAAATGCAAACGTGTCATCTGTTCCTTAAACAACAATAGGTGTTGCAGTGGCATTGTCTATATCAATGAAAATTTATCTGTGATTGTGTTCAAATTCATTAGCATCAAAATGGGTCTCATTTTAAAACTTGTTTTTTCAAAAGGGAGAAAAATAAATAGAATCAGTAAAAAGAGAAGTTACAACAGATATTTCAGAAATACAGAGGATCATAAGAGATTACTATGAATATGTAAATGCCATCAGATTATAAACTGGCCCAACCCCTGTGGAAAAATATAGAAAGGTTTCTCAAAATATTAAAAGTGTACTTATCATATGACCTATGCATTCCACTCCTAGGCATCTACCCGAAGAATACAAAAACACTAATTAGAAGGGATACATGAACACCAATATTCATTGCAGCACTGTTTACAATATCTAAATTACAAAGACAGCTTAAGTGTCCAAGGACAGAGCAGTGGATATGGAAAATATGGCATGTATGGCATGCATACACAATAGAATACTCAGCTGCAAAAATGGGTGAACTCCTGCCATTTGGGACAACGTTGATGGAACCGAAGAAGATAATGCTAAGCACTATCAGTCAGAAAATAAGTCAGAAGACAAAGAAAAATATCAGATGGTCTCACTCATATGTGGAATATAAGGAAACATAACAAAGGGTCAGTCAAAGCCAAACCAATAAACTCTTCATGTGTGACTGCAAAACTGAGGCAATCAGAAGGGGAGGTTGATGCAGTAGGAGTGGGGAAAGAAGAGACACTTTTGGTGGGCAGGGTGTGAAAGTGTACATGCGTAGAGGTTTGAACTTATATCCCCTGGAGCAGATGCAGAGACATAAACCTACCTTACCTCACTACACGTAACTTGGGGGAAAAATATGAGTAAATAAAACACATTAATATTTCATCTATTCCTATAAATCTGCTAGTTTATTTTATCTGTTATATCAGTTTTTTATATTTTCATCCATTTTAAATTGTACATTTTGTGTTTTCAGATTTTCTCATTATAATCTGCCAGAACTTTGTCTTCCTTATTGTCTTTTCTTTAATTAGCAATTCTTTGATTTATTTCATACTTCTGTTTTCTTCACTCCAAATTACTCATTTCCATTTCTTTATTTTAATTATTTTCCCTTGCATAACTTGATATATTATTTACTTATGATTTTCATGACTACTTGTGCTAAATCTTAGTTTAATTCATTTTTATCCTGTGTTTGCTAAATAAAAGGCAATTAAAGCTATAAATTTATCTCTGAACATTGGAATCAGCCTATAATTTTTTGCTTTGTGCATTTATTGTAATAAATTAATTTTTCCTAAATAAGTGTGTTCATTATAAAAATGCAAACATATGCAAATATATGCAGGATGAAAGTGACGTTTCCTCTTTTTGTAATTCCTTTTCTTAAATACCTCTTTCCTCATCCAGTGAAAAATACTGCTAATGATTCAATATATAGCCTCCTTGATCCATTTACCAACATATGTTATGTGTGTATTTGTATTTACATATATATTAGTCACATATACACCCAATTATGATTTATATATTATAGGTATATTTTACAGATTTTTAAAAAAGATTTATTTATTTATGCATACAAGAGCTGGGGTGTAGGCCAGAGGTGTGGGGAGGGGGTGAGAAGATTCACCAGAGACAGAATGGGGAGCAGAACAGGTAGATTGACTGAAATACACTGCTGAGGGGAGCAGCTGGTGAGATGAGAGGTCTGCCGCGCCATGTGGGTTAGCTCCCTGGCTGGCTGGGGATCGAACTAACACTGCAGTGCCTGCTAATGGCTTGATAGTGCTGAGACTTACCACCTTGTGCGACCAGGAAGGCCCTATGATAGCTTAACAGTGCTGAGACTTAACCCCTTGTGCTACCAGGGAGGCCCTATACAGATTTTTTTGTGAAATGATTGCCTTTTTATATATCATAGTTATATGTTAATTGCCATTGCCTCTAATAATATGTTACCAGTTTGCATTATCTACAAGGGGTATGTATGCTTGAAAATACCCTCTCCCACGCTTATGGGATCTGTCTTTTCTAATATTTGCAAAATTGATATGTAAAAGTATATTATTAATGTATTTTTTGTTATTAGTGAGATTAGAATTATTTCATTGCTTAATAGCCACTAATACTTCTATAAATTGCTTGCTTATATCCCTTGCTTGATTTTCTTTCAGGGTATCTCTTTCTGATTTATTTGACTGGCTCTAATTATTTTCTAATTAGATGATAAATAGTGATTGATTTTTCATTTAACCCAAGGATTATTGTGGAAAGTGGTTTTGATCAGCATTTCCCATATGGAGGTGATGTTGAGCAATTTTTCACATCTGCAGACCATCTGAATGTCTTTTTAGAGAAATGTTTGTTTAGGTTTTTTACATATTTTATGATTAGGTTGTCTCATTTTTTGTCATTGGATTATATAAGTGTTTTGTATATTTTGGAAATTAACCCCTTATCAGATGTGTGATATGTGAATATTTTCTCTATTATGTAGTTTGTTCATTTTGTTTTGTTTTGTTTTGGTGATGGTTTCTTTTTTTTTTTTTTAAAGATTTATTTTTTATTTTTATACATACAAGCTGGGGTACAGGCCAGAGGCGTGGGGCGGCGAGAGGGTTCACCAGAGACAGAGCGGGAGCAGAACAGGCAGATCAGAAATACACTGCTGAGGGGAGCAGCGGGTGAGGCAGGAGGGGTCTGCCGCACCATGTGGGATTCTCCCTGGCCGGGCATCGAACTCACGTCGCCGCTGCCGACAGCTCCACAGCGCAGCGCTTAACCGCTGCGCCACCGGGGAGGCCCTGGTGATGGTTTCTTTTGAGTACAAAGCTTTATAGCTTGATGCAGTTCCATTTGTTTATTTTTTCTTTTATTTTCCTTGCCATTGGAGTTGCATCCCCTGTGTTTTCTTTGAAATATTTTATGGTTTTGATTCTTATATCCAGATCTTTAATCCATTATGAATTAATATTTGTCCATGGAATTAAGGATGGATTTAGTTTCATTTTTTTAACATAGCTATTTGTATTTCCCAACACCATTTGTTAAAGAGGCTTTCTTTTCTCCAGTGTGTGTTCATGGCTCCTATGACAGAGATTAGCTATCCATATTTGTGTGGTTTTATCCTGGACTTTCTATTCTATTCCATTACATTGTTCTGGGTTTCTATTTTTATTCTAGTACCACACTGTTTGGATAACTGTTGCAGTGTAGTATAGTTTGAAGTCAGGGAGTGTGATAACCAGGTTTTCTTCCTTTCTCTCAGGATTGCAGTAGCTATTTGGGGCCTTTTGTGGTTCCATTTTTATAGATCTTCTGTATCAGTCTTTTGTCAGATACATGGTGTACAAACATTTTGTCCTATTCAGTAGGATGTCTCTTCATTTTGGTTACTGTCTGTTATGCTGTACAGAAACTTTTTAGCTTGATGTAGTCCCAGTTGTTTATATTCTTTTTTCCTTTTTTTTTTTCTGCTGTGGATGAGCTCAAAGATATTTCAGAAGTTTATGTCATGGAATGTTTTGCCTATGTTTTCTTCTATGTATTTTATGGTTTCAGGTCTTATATCCAAGTCTTTTATCCATTTTGAGTTGATTTTTGTGTATGGTGTGAGATAGTAGTCTAGTTTCTTCCTTTTGGATATGGCAGGTCAATTTTCCAAACATCATTTACTGAAGGGGCTTTACTTGTTCCAGCGTTCACACTCCAAAACTCAGTTAGGCTAGGCAAGTGCCTGCGTGGCAGGTGTACCCCATTGCCCACCTATTACCATAGGCATACTGCCACCTCAGCCATCACTGCTGTCACCCTACCAAAGGACCTGGATGTCATCACTGAATGCCCAGTTGATACTTTCCAAGTGTTAGGTGTGTTGTCTCTCTCACCAGGTCCTTCCCTCTGCTATTGGGCCCATGATTGAAGCTGACCTGCCTCTACCTGAACTCTTTGATCTCTTACTTCTGGAGGGAGGTGGGAAAGCTTTCCTTTAGCATGCTTGTGATGGAACTGGCAGTGTCTCAGGCTAGACTCACATCCACATGTGTTCATACTCCCTTTCTGAAAAGTCTCCCCAGGGAAATTTGCTGTGCCCCAGAGTTCCTCATAGGACTATGGATAGCCATCCCCAGCCTGTTCTGCTGGCTCAGGTTCTACCTTTCCATCCATGCTCCCTTTTCACCTCTCCCTCTCCTTCCCTTTCACAAGCCAAGAACCTAAGTGCAAGTCCTCCATGGGAAAGTCCTGGGACTTCGTGTGGGAACTTCTAAATCTTCCTTTGAGCAGATATATTTGTTTTTTAAGGGAGAAGGTAATCCTAACCTCTTTATTACACCATGATGGTGGGGGGGAATCTCTAAATGCCCTTTTAAACAATTTCCTTTGTTTAAAAACAAGATTTTTTTTTTAAAAAAGCATTTACTTTCTTCTTTGATCTAATTACTTCTCATGCTGATTTCTTTTACCTGCACTTTTGCTATTCAACTATTGTTTTTATATTATATCTCCTCTAGGAATGGCTTTTGACAATTGCATGCAGTTTCATGAGTCATAAGAAATCACTTACACTAATTTTTGTTTTATAGGTTTGATGTTCCCTGCTAATCCCTTTGAAATACTGTTTACCTATTCTTGAGCTCATTATTTTCTTTATCTTTCAATTTAAAGAGTTCATTTTCAAGTTAGTTTTTCAAAAGTGTGTATGTAACGAATACATGTTTGAGTCTTTGCATGTGTCAGTTAACTCAAATACGAAGCCAGAAAAAACAGCATGTTATATAAGGGAACAGCAGCGCGAATGATGACAAAATCAGTATAGCTGGACTTAGGTATACCATTTTTTATTCGTTCTCTGTTTTTCCCTTTGTTCTGTTGTTTCTTATCTTTCCCTTTTGAGGGGACTATTTGAATGTATATATTTACATATTATTCTTTTTGAAAATTCACTGTTCTATGGATTGCAATATTACATGTGTTCTATATGTAATATATTATTTTCCAGGTTTTTTTTTCTTCATACCTAAATTTCCCCAATTTATTTGGAGTTAATATTTTACTACTTTAAGAAAAATGTTGCTTTACCTTCTCCCTGGCCTCTATGCTGTAATTGTCACATGTGTTATATCAACATACATTGAAAATTCACCAGACATTATAATTATTTTGCTTTTTTTATTTTTTTAAGATTTATTTATTTATGCATACAAGCTGAGGTAAAGGCCAGAGCTGTGGGGCAGCGAGAGGGTTCACCAAGACAGAGTGGGCAGCAGAACAGGCAGATCGAGGGAAATACACTGCTGAGGGGAGCAACGGGCAAGGCAGGAGAGTTCCGCCACGCTATGTGGGAGTCTCCTCTGCCAGGCGTCGAATTTGCGTCACTTCTGCAGACAGCTCCACAGCACAGTGCTTAACCGCTGCGCCACCAGGGAGGCCCAATTTTTTTACTCTTTTTATTAATTTATTTTTTTTATTTATTTGTTTTTAAAGATTTTATTTATTTATGCATACAAGCTGGGGTACAAGCCAGAGGTGTGGGGCGGCGAGAGGGTTCACCAGAGACAGAGTGGGGAGCAAAACAGGCAGATCAGAAATACACTGCTGAGTGGAGCAACAGGCAAGGCAGGAGAGGTCTGCCACACCATGTGGGATTCTGCCCTGCTGGGCGTCGAACTCTCATCGCATGCTGCTGACAGCTCCACAGCACAGCACTCAACCGCTGCGCCACCAGGGAGGCCCCTAATTCTATTTTTTTATAATTATTTTGCTTTTAACATTCCTTTAAAAAACTTATGATGAGAAAAGTAATCTAGTATATTTAGTCAGGTATTTAACAATTAAAAAAAAACTAAGTTTAAAATTTTATGAATGTTTTATTCAATTTTTTAAGAAATAATTCACATACTATAAAATTTACACTTACAAAGGGTACCAGATATTTAATATTTTTATTGTTCTTTTTTCATTCACTAAGTTCCATTTTTTACCCTGGTATTGTTTCCATTCAGCCTGCAGTATTATCTTTAGTATAAATTTGAGAACAGGTCTGCTGGTGATGAATTTTCTTAGGTTTCCTTCATGTAAGAATGTATTTATTTTGCTTTCACACCTGAACTGTATTCCTGGATAGAAGGTTTTGGGTTGTCACCTTCTTTTCTCTTAGCACTTTAAAGATGTTGTCTCGCTATCTTACTGCTATGTGTTCTGAGAGGAAATTTGCAGTCATTTGAATTGTTGTTCCTCTATATGTAATATGTTGTTTTTCTCTATCTGCTCTCAAGGTTTTTTTCTTCATCTTTGGTTTAAGCAGTTTGATTATAATGTGTCTGTGTTTGGTTTTCTTTGTTTTGTCCTGTTTGGCATATACAGAACTTCTTGAAAGTGTAAAATCAATTTTTATACCAGGTTTACAAAGTTGCCTGCCATTATTATTTCAAATGTGTATTTTTATAATGATCTCTTTCACCTCTTCTTCTGGTATTCCAAAGAATGAACTGTTAGAGATCTTTTGGTTTTGTTCCATAGGCCCTGAGATTCTCTTTATTTAATAAAAGCTCTCTGCTCTTCATATTGGATCTGTCTTCTAGTTCACTGTTTATTCTCTCATCTATATTTTGCTGTTAAATTCATATAGGAATAAAAAAATTTCATATACTATATTTTCAGTTTTAAAATTTCAATTTGATATTTTGCAGTTTTTCTCTGCAGAAAAAAACTTCATCTTTCTACTCATATCAAATGTGTTTTAGCTTTATTTCATTGAATTTATTTATAACAGTTATTTGAGTCATTAGTTTTTTCTATTATCTAGATCATTGTGCAGTTTGCATCTGTAGAGAATTGATTACACTTTAAAAATGCTTGTTAGGCAATTTTCAGTTTTATCCTGGAAATTTTGAAGATTTTGTTGTGCAGTGTCTACACCCTGTTACAATTCTCTGGAGATTTTACTTTGTCTAACATGCAATTAACCCAGTTAGGTTCAGGTTGCAATTTTTATCTCACCACATATGTCGATAGGAGGGGGTGATTCAACTCTCAGTATGGTTTATAAAGCCTCTGCTATGCTTCTACTGGTTTATTCCTCATATGTGCTACTTAGCACAAGTGAGACTTAGCAGTGAATTGACTAATACTTCAATTCTCAAAGACTGTACTCTGCTTCTTTTAGTCTCTTCTGTACATGCACAACTCAGCAAGGAACTGTGAGTACTTGTATGGATTCATACAGAGAATTAGGGGATTCCTCATTCCAGTAGTCTTCTCTCTGGGATTCCTTCCATACTTTTTGACTATCAAGGGTGTTTTACTTGGTTCCCCTGGCCTTCTAGAAAATTGTGGTTTATTTTAAAAGTTTTTATTGTTATTTAATCTTTTACATTATTGTGTATTTCTCGTAGGTTAGCCACCACCAATTCACCCATGAACCATCACCATAGTCCCCTGTGCTCTTTTCTCCCCTGTTTTGACCCCCTCCCTCACTGAATGTCTCTCTCTCTTATTTGGCTCCCCTATATTCTTGTTATAAGTGAAACCATTTGATATTTTTCTCTTTCTTTCTGGCTTATTTCGCTGAGCATGATTCCCTTTAGCTCCATCTATGTTGCTGCAAAAATTGTGGTTTTTACCTCAGAGATTTAGCCATCCATGCTACCACTACAGTGCAGATCTTAGCTGCAACCCTCCATTAGGGCAAAGGTGCAAGGGAAAACAAATTGAAAAGAAAAGTTCCACATACTCTTTGTACAACAAGACCCATTTTTCCTTATCTCTTTGGCCAAAAATATGGATCCAGTATATGAGTTTTAGGTGTTTACATCAGTGCATCTTCATAGCTCTACAACTGGGGCCTGTCTTCAAAGCAATGTTTTAAGAGTAAGGAAAGTAAAAAAGAGAGAGAGAAATTGACCCCCCATATGAATCACTTCTCCAAGTTTTGATTCTTTTTTAAATTTATTCTGCTTTTGTTTGCTTTTCAGTCTTTAGTAATTTGTCCAGAAGTTTTAGTTGTAATCAGTGGGAGAGACTTTAGTGGACATACTGAATCTTGGTTCGAATTGAAAGCAACTTCATTGTGATATTTATATTTCTCAAATAATAAGGAATTTGAGCTTATTTTCTTCCCTTCTGGTATCACTTAAGCATCTTCTGTAAAGAAATATTATTGAGTATTTTGCCAAATTTTCTGCTAAATCATCTGTCTTTTTCTTGATTAGTAGGAATTTTTTATATATTCAGAATATGAGTCTTTTTGTGTTCATGTATTATGAATATCTTCTCCCACTCTGTAGATTGACCTTTCAGTCTTTTTATAGTCTTTTTTTTGGCAAACAGAATTTTAATATGATACTGCTTATTAATTTTAATATAATGCTACTTACATTTTATTTCTGATTAGTGCTTTTGAAGTCTTGTTCCAGATATCTTTGCCAATACAAGATGTTCTCCTTTGATTTCCTCTGTGAAGACTTAATGTTTTACTTCTCACTTTTAGATATGTAACCTATCTGGATTTTTTAAAATGAAGAGTAAAGTAAGAGTGAAATGAATTTTTATATGGCTATCTAATTGTTCCAGAATAATTAGTTAAAAAGATCACCTTTTCCTCACAGAGCTAAGCTGCATTGTTGCATGACGAATATTTTTTAGACAGTACTTTTTCTTGGGAAAAATTCTGTTGATTATAAGAAGATGGGGGAGGGGGAATGTCATTTCTATTGAAGATTTTTCAGAGAAGATAGTTAACTCTCTGAGTTGTCACTCTTAAAAATGAAATAGAATTTGAGAAGTTTATAATATTGATTAACCCAGTATTGTGTATCTGTGGGTAGGTATAGCATAATTTTCACAGATGTTTCCAAAGGTCTTTAAAGGCTTAAATTGACTATTGCTATTACAAACATACAACTTTACTCCAAATATTCTATCCTGTTTCCAAACCATTTGCCTCATACATAACTGTGAATTTGATGGATAAACAGGATATTTATGTGGTTAAAATGTGAGAAAGGAAATGGGAAAATAAATAGGCTATGTACTTGTGTGTATGGGGGTCTGGAAAGTCATGTTTATTACAGTGAGTGGGAAAACCCTGAGGGGTTTATTGTCACGATTTTGGATCATATGCTGTCTTGTGAATGGAGTCAATAAATCTTGTGAAAGGAGTCATTAATGAAGAGAAATATATTTGTGATAAATCACCAACACTAAGCTTGGCTGCTATTGATAAGGTCCATTCAGGAAGCAGAACCACTGCTTGCATGATTCCATAGAGCAGCAGTAATAGTAACCAGTAGTGCCCATCAATATCATAAGTGTCTAACAAGACATAGATGGGTTCTTGGGTCAAAAAGCGATACATTTAGTGTAAAGAAGCTGGACAAGTATGGTGGATGCGTCTCTATAGTGCTTGGGTTGAGTTGTTCCTGCCCAAGGTTGATTTATTTGGTGTGGATGGCATATCTGGATTTTCTCCCATATTCAATTGTATTCAAAGAGACTTGCCATTTAATTTGGGCGATGATGTAATAACTTCTTGGGTCATCTCTACTGCCATTTTTAAAATTGTAATTTAAATAATTTTCACCCAGAAAGAGATGTATTGATCCAAGAGGAAAAAATAACCACTATTGGTAATCTGGAGTATTGGATTTGTTTAAATAGTCCCTAACCTGATGATCGTAACTTTAATTTTGCTTATGGTAACTGTGGCCTCCCAAAGCTTATTTTACTATGTGGATCAGGAAAAAAATGAATATTTAATATCAAGATTATTATATTAAGTTATACCATACATTATCATCAATATTATTATATATTAATATAATATATATATATTATATTATATATATTATATATCATTATATATTATATATTATATATTATATATATTATATATTATATAATATGTAATATAATATAATATATTATATTATATATTATATATTATATAATATATATTATAGAATATAAATTATATATATTAATATATTATATATATTAATAGTTATACCATACATTATCATTTTAGTGTCTCATTTTATTTGAGACAGATGGTCTGATATCCTGAAATTAGATTTCACTTTTTCCAATATGCCTTTTCTAAATTCTGGTTATTGTGGGCTCATTTTTCCATTTTACGCACATTCTGTAAATGTAAGAGACCCTACAAAAATCCTCACTAATTGGGAATTTATTGGTCAGGTCAACCTGAATTAAAGGAACATCTAAATTATGTAGTTAAAAAATGTATATTTACTTCTCATGGTAAACAAAGTAGAATATTTGAACTTCTGACTGAAAGTGAAGGAAATCTGGAATGCCTGGAAGAAGATTGAGATGATGAGTACCATTTAGAGTCTTGGATCTAGTGGATCATCAAGGACTAAATCTCATTCTATTAACCCGTCCGTCTTAGTTCTTTTATTAGAGATTGAAGTTGGCCACCATCTTGAAAACTTATTGACAGTGTGCGCCTTGTTTGAACAGAAGCACGTGGAAAGTGCAAGGAGCACACACCAACACATATTGTTTTGTGCCTTGTGTCACATCTCTTTGGCTCAGTACCTTTGGGCTGCAGTAAATAGTACCTTTGCATTCTGATAAATTCCCATTTCAGGGCCTCCCGGGTGGCGCAAGAGGTTAAGTCTCAGCTCTCTGAAGCTATCATCAGTCACTGCAGCACCTCAGCCAGGGAGCTTCCCACATGGTTCAGCAGACCTCTCTTGTCTCACCCACTGCTCCCCTCAGCTGTGTATTTTAATAGATCTGCCTGTTCTGCTCCCCACTCTGTCTCTGGTGAATCCTCTAACCCCCACCCCACACTTCTGGCCTACACCCCAGCCCTTGTATGCATAAATAAATAAAAAAATAAATCTTTAAATTCCCATTTCAACCACTCACAGAATCTTTCGCTCTGTTTTAGGGCTTTCTCTGAAGTCACAGGAACTTGGTCACAAAACCCAGAGCTAAAATGGAGAGAGTTGACCAAGAGGGATAGGGGTTGGTAGATAAATACTTGTACTACTGTCCTTGAGAAGGATAATTCCATTACATTATTATATATGAATTCTGGACAATGGCATTGAGCCCCAACTTACTCTCTCCACTCCCAAATTCCTGCTTCTAGGAATCACCCTTAAACTTTCATGCAGTCCTTGTCTCAGGCGCTACTTGTTTAAATTGACCAACAACTTATGAATATTTTCTTAGAGTCTTTTAAAATAAATTTTAAGATATTCATTGATTGGTTTTATTATTGAATGGCGGTGATCTATGAAAATATTGAACATTTTCTTCCCAGAGAATTTCTTCATAATAGTGAAAATACAAAGCATCAACCAACTTTAATTGACATTGTTAAAAACTGCATGTAATTGGGGTCCAAATGAACAAAATTAAAAAAATAATATTTCAAATTAAAAATGCAAATAAGCTCTTTTTCTAGATCCAGTCATATTTTTTTCTTATTCATTAATATGCATCTGCAGTTTGGAGGGGTTTTTTCAGATTCAGCTGATTCTCAGGCTCTATTTTAGTCTAGGCTCTTGTGAATGGTTTCCCCACTGTTCTAGGGGGCAGGTTATTACTCCTGCATTATTCTCTGTGGGAACAGAGTTTCCTGCAGTCTTCTGAGAATTGCTGTTTAGTTGATGGTATTTTCACTTCTGCCTGGGTCTTGCTTCATAGTGCCAAGCTGAAAATTACCCCACAGCTTGAAGTCATCGGTTTCAGAATTTGATTTTTCCAGAAAAAAATTGTTCTCAGTACCACTCTCTCCCTCTTCCTTTCACCCCTGGCCCCCTTTCTACATGTCTACTTTGTAGATTAGAGCCTGTCAGTTGCAAAAAACTTTGATGTTCAAACTTCATGTCACAAGGCAGTATTCTTTTGATTACATGTTTGAGGCCTTTCCTCCTGGCTATAAAACTAGTATTTTGTACTCCCTCTCCAGCATGTCCTTTTATGTAGATTGCAGTCTTTGTTCAATGAGATTTATCCCAAAGTTGTATGATTAATGTAAATGTTCAATATATATGAATGTCAGGTAGAATTCTAAATGTAAGAAAATAGCTTCAGTAACTGTCAGTCAGAGTCTAGGCCAGAAAAATAATTATACCAGGTAGTTTTATTAACTAAATTTAATAATGGGTATTGAATTATAAAGGTGTTAGAACACCCTGAAGGGCAAATTGAAGAAACATCTCCAGGATTGAAGGAATAGTGGAAAGGAGTGTTAGCAAAGCCCAGGAAACAGGGTTACCCTGGGGTCTAAAATTATAGCAGGGATTTCCAGCAGCAAGTAGGACCAATAATTGCTAGAGATGTCACTCAAAGAAGAGAGAGAGAGAAAGACAGAGAGACAGACAGACAGATAGAGACAGAGAATATGAATGAGAATTGATGAGAAGCATGAGAAAAATACATAGCTTTTTCCTTCTTCTTTCACCAGTTTTTCCAAGGCCTCCTCATTGGCTGAATCTAACCAGAAACCAGGGAAATGTAATTTCTGTCATTCAAATCACAATGATACAGAGAAGAACAAGGAAAAGTAGGCATGAACTGGAAAAAATTCCATACAATTATGGCAATAACTTCATTGAGGATACTCCAGCCGTAGGTACTGTTACCAAAGGGGAGGAAGCAGGTGTCTAGCATTTGAAAGAGATCCTGGGAAGGAAAACTCCATTCTGTGTAGAATTGAGTACCTATCATGTGCTGTTCACTGTGGATGGGACAGGAAATGGAATAAACAACTCCTTCCTGCACTAATTAAACTTAGAGTCTAGCAGGAGAATCAGGCACGAAATCTCATGCTCTCTCTTTATATACATATGTACGTAATTTGCATTATATATGACACATTTAGTATATATCATTTATATTATACTGTTATATAAACATAATAATATGCAATACAAAATATATGTTATTAAATATTATGAGTTAGGTAGTGTGAGAAAGTATAGCTGGGAAGCACAGTATCTTGTGGCAGTCAGGGAACACTTCCTGGAGGAAGTCACATTTAAGGTTGAACAGTAGTTAGAAGCACATAATGAAGAGTGTGTGGTAGACGGAGAAGATGAATTCAGATCTTGCACACTTTGGCATGCACATCTTGGCTTAAAGAGGGAAGAGAAGAAATTTTATTAAATTTATTTATTTTCTTACATTATTGTTAATTTTATTACAGTAGTTGATTTCTCCTCTCGGGTAAGTCCACAAACTTCTTCCACACCATAACACCTGCGATCCATTTCCACACACAGTCCCTGTGCTTTTCCCTCCCCTGTTCTGACCTCTCCTCCTCCCCTCCCCTGTTTTAAATGAGGGTTCAGCTTTCAGGGATGTTTGTTCATTTCATCTGTACCTTCCTGTGGAGCCCAGAAATCCTAAACAGCTGTTGTAAGCACAAACAAAAAAAATGAAAAATGACTTTTATGCTGATTATTGTTAAAAGATATATTTGTATGAGGAGCCATCACTTGTAAAAAGTTTATTGTGTCTGCTCAAAACCATGTTATCCTATAGCCTAAATTTTTCTGTGAAGATTGAAGAACTATTTAACCAAAGTCAGTCTGCTATGCAGCAAAATTCCTAATCATGCTTCCAATCTTTTCCCAAATTCAGAGGCGTTGAGAGAAATAAAACAGGCCTCAAGATGGAGCCCTTGAACCATGAAGTTCTGAAGCAAAAATCAGTGAATTTGTAAACTTGCTAGGTAGGGGCAAAATTGGAGCCGCTGGTCAGGGCTGCCTGCAATTCTAGTGTGGAAAGCAGAAGGGGGATGATGAGGGGGTGATAAACTGTGTTCTTCAGACCCCAAAGCTTTGTCAGGCTGGCCTTAGGGACAGGCTTGTGTGGTGGTTTTCAGACTCGAACTCCATCAGTTTCTAAGGTTAAGAGGTTAAATTAACAGGATAAATCATTTTGTCTAAGTAAACTGACTTGTATGTTCCTCTAATAATGATTACATTTCCCACAACATGGCAGAATAGAGAGAGTGGAATCGCTCTCTCTCCTAAAAACAACTATATAAAAAAAGGATTGATACGAGCTATTAGCAACACCCAGACGCACCGGGACTTTTCGGGCGAAAAGAAAAGAGAGTCCACTTTCCGCAGGCGCGGCCGCACCGGGAAGCAGACCCTCCCTATGACATTTCCTTTGTCTTAACCCCACCTTAAATGGTGGAAACTTAATAATCTTCCCTGAGTCCTAATAAGCTCTCATTTCGAAACCCAAAAGGAGCCTCAACGAGGAGGATGTTGTGATACTCAAATGCCCCCCCCCCCCATTCTCAGCAGGGCACTCTCTCCTAGTGAGGAAGGCAGCATCGCAGAGGGAGAAGGGCTCCAAGCCTGCCCAGTTTAGGTTTGAATCCTGTCTGTGTTCCTCCCTAGCTACGTGCCTTTAGGCCAGTTTCTTAGCTTAATAATAGCTGTTCCACGCCCTCGAGGATTAGAGGTCGTTAATGTGCCCTGTGCTTTCCCCTACCAGCAAAGAACATACTTACTAATGGTCCCTGTTAGAGCATCCACGCATGGGTGTTCGGGCTGTGCACTGAACGAGGCATCACAGTTACGGACATGCAGTCACACGGCATATGTGACCTATGTGAATGCAGATGAGCCCTAGAACAACTGCCCTAGAAAAATTCCCTCCTCCTAGTGCCCCCAGATTGGCTCTTGCAGCCATGTGCTCACTGGGGCAAACGTGGGCAGGCATGCATCATTGCATATGTCTGCAAGGCTTTTGCATGCCACAACTGTGCCTACGCTTACCCCATAGGAACCCGATAAATTACCTCTTCTGCTTTGGGAAGGAGTACAAGGTACAGGCTGGCATTATCAGCAGGTAAAGGTGGGGGTTCCTGGCTAGCAGCTCAGGCTGTACAGTGTCTTTGATTCTTCACAGGCCTCCTGTGCTCTAACCAGCAGCTTCAAAAGGATGCACAAAACTGCCATTGAGGCCATTTTCAGCTGGATGGCAGTGCTCCTGGCTTCCCTTTAGTGCCCCACCTCTTCTGTACGCGGGCCATGGACCTCATGAAGGGTCACGTGCCACACTCACTGCTTGTTCAGCTTGACTATTACCAGGGCCCATCATATTATCTGTAATACAGACCCTTTTCCCCAATAACCATCTTTACCTTTTCCTCCTTCTTGCTGAGAACTTTCATTTTCCTACTTATAATCTTTATCTCTACCCCTCTATTTTCTTTTCATTCCTCATGTCAGTTTTCATGCCCTCTGTCCATATCTCTTTTGTTCTCTCTGTTTCTTTTCCTTTCTTTTCTTGCTCATTTCCCTCCTTCCTTATGCCTCCCTTGCCATCCATCCAGTTTTTTTTCTGTCTTTCACAGCCTTATTCCTTCTAGACCCTCACAGGTACCCCTACATTTGCCCCCTTTGTTCAGTTACCTCATTTTATCCAGTAGCACTGGAATTATTAAGTTCTGGGAAATGGAAGTTCTCAGTGCTGGGGATGCTGGCAGTTGACTTGGTATAAGCCAATTCCTCGTTTATGTCCTTTTTGCTTGGTATGCTTAGAACAGAGAGTAAAGGAGGTCAGCGGAGTGACCATCAAGGGTGTGAATATATAGAAAGGACATAAATGCCCTCTGGAGCTGGAGTTGTGAATTTAGATCTTGCCCAGGTTTAAATTCATGTTTATGGCTCATTTCCCATCGAAATTTTTTTTAAAGATTTATTTATTTATACATACAAGCTGGGGTACAGGCCAGAGGTGTGGAGCGGCGAGAGGGTTCACCAGGAACAGAACAGGGAGTAGAACAGGCAGATCAGAAATACACTGCTGAGGGGAGCAGTGGGCGAGGCAGGAGAGGTCTGTCGCACCATGTGGGATTCTCCCCGGCTGGGCATCGAACTCGCATCGCTGCTGCCGACAGCTCCACAGCGCAGTGCTTAACCGCTGCGCCACCAGGGAGGTCTCCCATCGAAATTTTAACAGAGGATGATGAAGTCTCTTTAGGGCTAGTCTAATGATCTTGACTCTTTGAGAGTCAGGATCCCCTTTGAGAATCTGCTAAAACTTTTGGGGCTTCTTCTCAGAAAATTGCACATGAACTCTGAGTTTCTTTCATAATGTTAAGAAATCCCATTTGTGGACTCTTCAAGAACTCTTTGACCAGAGTCTAGACAAAATAAATTGTCCCCAAAGGTTTTGCCAGGCAATAGGTATTATGAATTACGGGGCTGTGAACTGAGGCAGACTTTCATACTTCAGTAACAGCTAAAGACTATGGTGGGAATTTTCTAGATTGGAGAGATATTGCTCAGGTTTTGCCTGCCCTGTGAGTTTCCCTCTTTCAGTGAAAACAAGGAGGACTCACCTTTCAGATTCCGTCCTTTCTTGGCTATTTGGAAGGATGGATGTTTTAGCTGCATAACCTTCCAGCTGAGGCCTAAGCAGTGACCAGAATGGAATACTCACTACGACATCTGTTGCTTTCTACAGTGTCCTGCTTTAGTCAGCTTCAGATTAAAATCTACTTTTTAGGGGTGAAGAGGTCATTTATTTTGTTCAAACTTTCTGACTGATGGTGGTTTTTTCCACAATAAAAATAAATGTAGAGGGGAAGAACCCCATTTATCCACTTTGGAAAATAATTTATATCAATAATCTAAATTCTGGGGTATATTTTATTTAATCAGTATCACCCCATAATTATTATCTTGTGGTTTTTAGTAGTGCTGCTTACCCTTTCCTTGTATCCTTATTGGAAATTTAGTGCTTTTCAATTAAGTAGTTTCTTTTTCTCTTAGCTCATTAGGTCTTCCAAGTTTATAAGCAGCATCAAATTTCCAGGAGCAATTTATTCCTTTCTCTGTTCTATTAGGCATTGTTTGGAATGGCTTTTCTTCAATTAATTCAATTAATAGGTATTGCAAGCAATTTTTATATGAGAGAGCATATTAATCCCTACATGCTTGGAGATTAATGGGTAAAGGAAAAAGCAGGGACTGGGGAAACATGAGCAGGTAGAAATTCACCAGTTCTAGAGACTGGCAGACAGAAATCTGATGTGCCCAGTCCAAAGGGTTCTGATTAAAGACAAAAATATCAGGAAAGCTCAGTTTTACAGCTGGAGAGATCCAAGATGTTAGTTTGATGGTTGCACCAGTAACTCCCCATTCACTTGGTAGCAAAAATTCCCACTGTTCTCCAGCTGAGAATGCAGCAAGAATGGGTGAAGTTCTCCCTGAGTGAGCAAGGCAGTGCTGAGGAAGGCACAAGGTGACAGTAGCTAGTGCCACTAGGAGACTTGGGGAACAGTGAAGGAGGAGGAGCAGGTGTAAGGGAAAATTGTATGTTGCACAGAGGGCATTTCTTAAAATTTACAAGCGATAGATTATTCACGCTTCACCAAGAGGAATGCATTATCTTAGAACTCTTCACAATTGCCCTCAGTTATTGTCATCACAACAATTACAGTTTTCTCCTTGTAACTGTCTGCTAACATGGCATGTTGTCTAAATGAATCAAGCATGCTTAAATCCTGATTGCAAATGCTAGTGTCATGTAAAATCATTCTGAGTCTAGAAAGCCATGCAGAAAAAGACCTCAGCTAACAGTGAAACTTTGGAGTCTGAGAACTTCAGGTTTTTGGCGAATGTGATTTCCAAAAGATTTCAGACTAACCAAGATGCTCTTTTGCCTTTGGGAGGTGTTAGTTCTCATGAAATATTTCTCTTTACTGAAATTCTACCAGTAATAGATGTCTGTCTTGGGGTAGGAGTAAATAAGAATGTACCTTCTCATTATAAAAAGAATTTAAAAATTGTAGCATAGTAGGTGCTGAATATATGAAAGCTTTAAAGAAAAGATGATCTTATTTGAGCAGCACAAACGGGAACAAAGACTCTGGACAAAAAAGGGAAAATGAGAAAGCAAGACTCAAAATCACTTAGATCTATTTAAAGGAATCAGACAGCCCAGCGAAAACTCTTTTCTAGATCATCCTCTCTGGGATTGTGGGGTCAGATTACAATGAAGAATTCTGGTTTATGTCTCATCAGAGTCTTTGAGTCCTCTTCTCTTCTTCAACTTCTACCATGTTTTCTCAAATAAATGTATTTTTCTGTTTACAGGGTAGGAAACCCAAAAGACCAAGTGTTACCATGTCACCTGAATGTCAAGAACACTCAGGTTGGCTAGAAACATAGAAACAACAATGGAGTAGCAAGATCCTCCTTTTCTCCACCTCTCCCAGCCCCACCCAGTGAGTTTTTCTACTGCTTTGTTCCCGGAAACAAGAAATCCTAGCAGGGATTCCAGGTGGCAGGTCTCAGCAGGTCACCTCACCAGTTACTTTTAAGATTAGTACTGACACAAGGGACTATGGTGACGGTTCATGGGTGAATTGGTGGTGGGAAACCTATGGGGATACACAATAATGTAAGAGACATAAATAATAATGATGGAGGAGATATAACGCAAAATAAGGTTAGAACTAGACCCACACAAGAAAGTGGGGGTAGAAGAAATCAACATAACCATTAGCACAATCCTGAGGTGCCAGCTCCTAAGTTACAAAGCACAGGTAGGCGCTAGACTGCAGTCTAGGGGCAAAGATACGGAGATTGAGCATATTGTAGAATCTCAGGTCTCTTTTCTGATTCTGTTAGCCAGTAAACAGACAACCATCCTTGAAGATGAGCCCCTCCCAACTGAAAGAAGGCTATATCAGTGCCATCCGGGCAAGAATTCGGGGCAGCCATTTTCTCTACCCACCTGTGCCTATGCAGGCGCTTTCCTTTGCCAACTCTGTCCCTCTGCAGGGCAGCGGCCTGCCTGTCTGCCCGCGACCTGCACCATGCAGGCCTCTCTTAGCAAACCTGCCCCCTCAGAGGGGCAGCTCTTCCTGCCCACTTGTGCCTATATAAGTGTCCTGTTATTTCTTTTCCTAATAAACCTGTTATTTAAGTATAACTGACTCTCTGTCTCGTGGAGAAACTTGTCACGTGCCGCCCAAGGAAGCTCTGGGGAAACCTTTCCCAGAGTGAACCCAAGGACGCTCTCAAATCCATCGACTCTAAAACGACATCAATAACAATAAAAAAATATTTAAAAAAAGATTGGTACTGACCTTCAAAATGTCCTCCTATGAGCAGTGTTGCTCTCCCTCCTCCCCAACTTCACCCTGTCCGCAAAAGTGTAGGTATTGTAGCAACAGCATTTCCATGACCTTTTATTGTACTGGAGATGATAACTAAGGTGAGCATATAATTTATTGCCTAAACTGAAACATTTTTTAAACCTAGACATTGGGAGAATTTTTTAAAGTTTTTTTAAAGATTTATTCATTTATGCATACAAGAACTGGGGTGTAGGCCAGAGGTGTGGGGTATGAGAAGATTCACCAGAGACAGAGTAGGGAGCAGAACAGGCAGATCTATTGAAATACACTGCTGAGGGGAGCAGTGGGCGAGGCAGGAGAGGTCTGCTGTGCCATGTGGTTCAGCTCCCTTGCTAGGGATCGAACTCAGGCAGCAGTTCAGTGGCTGGCGATGGCTTGATAGCTCTGTGTCTTTAACCCCTGCACCACCAGGGAGGCCAGAATTTTTAAAAGTTTTTATCATTTTTTGAGCAAACCAACAGTTGTAGAAAATAATACAAAGATCTCTGATACCCTTTACCCAGTTTCCACGAGTGACAACATCTTTATAGCTATAGTACAATATCACAACCAGATAATTGACATTGATAAAATCCAACTATCTTATTTAGAGTTTACCTGTTTGCATGAATTTCTACCCTCCCTCCAAAACCTGGTAACTACTGATCTGCTCTTCATATTGATATTTTTGCCATTCCAAATCTGGTACGTGAGTGGAATCACAAAGGCTGTAACCATTTGGGATTTTCTTTTTCTTAAATCAGCATAATTTCCTTGAAATTCATTCAACTTATTTCAAGTACTAGTGGTTTGTTCCCTTTTGTACAATTCCATGGTATGGGTGCACCATAATTTCCTTATCCATTTCTCAGTTGAGGGACATCAGTTTGTCTACAGTTCAGGGCTTTTATGAATAAAGGTGCTATGGCTCTTTGAGTACAAATGTTTGTGCAGATACACATTTTCATTTCTCTGTGATAAAAGGCTCAAGAATGTAGTATCTTGGTTGTATCATAAGCATGTATTAAAGGAATTACCATATTCTTTCCCAGGGTGGCTGTACATTTTACATTCCCAGCAGCAGCTTCTTTGCATCATTACCTACATTTGATGTTAATGCTACATTTATTTCAACCGTTCTGATAAATGTGTTGTGATATGCTGCATAGCCCTGCTCACAACAACAGCTATTTTGTTGTTGCCCTGTGGAGAATGGGATCGACAGCCTACCCAAAATTGGTTCAGATGTTGAGATTAGTGAATACACACACACACACACACACACACACACACACACACACACACACCAAGAGGATATGGAAATCGGGTATTATTCATGTAATGGGACTTTTGCAGGGCAGCAGGGCAGGTGCCTAAGAAAGTTTGAAAGAAAGGGGGAAATGATTTTGGATTTTTGTTATTATGGAGTGGTACTGGGGTCAAGATTTCCATGTGTGGGCAGGCGTTAAAGTGGTTTGACCTTCCCTGGAAGACCAAGAAAGGAGAGCTCAGGCTTGCTTATCAGCTCACCTAGATATAGGGCAGAAGCAGGAGGGCATGGTAGACTCTGAAAACTATCAGCAGTCAAACATCACAAGTGTACTCAGGCACTGTCTTACAAATCGCTTTTGTACCTTTCTCAAACACCAGTTGGGCACATACGTGTAAATCTGTTTCTTTATTGTCTCTTTTGTTCCATTGACCCAAGTGTGTCTATCCATCTGCCAACCCTGCACTGTGCTGACCACTGCACATACATAGTAGGGCTTTGTGTGGTGCAGAGCAGTTCTATCTACTTTACTTTTGCTTTTAAAGATTATTTTAACTATTCTAGGTTTTCTGCCATTCCACATAAATTTAGAATATGCTTTGCTACATTTACAGAAATCCTTGCTGGGGCTTTGAGAAGTATTGCTTGAACTATAGATTGATTTGGAAAGAATTCACATTTTTGCTATGTTGAGTCATCTAACCCATGAACACAGCATGGTACTCCTTTTATTTGGTTCTTTGCTTTCCTTCATCTGCATTTTATAATTCTCAGGATACAAATGTTGTACGTGTTTTGTTAGAGTTACCTCTATTTGGGGGAGTAATTGTAAGTGGTATGCTTTAAATTTCTGATTGTCCACATTTACCATCCAACTAGAAGCTATGGTGATATCACTGGCCATGTGAAAGCCAGAAGACCCAGATCTGCTGAAAAATGTCAACATCTATTTAAAAAGTTAGATGCAGAAGGTGAATTTGCATAGCATTCTGTGAAGCATGGCTTTTCAATTAGATCAGACGATGATTCCTTTAAATTAATTTCATTCATTTTCAATTCCATGTTTTCCCATGCATGTACAAAGAGGGAAGTGATAGTTGTTACTGGGTTGGCTCCATAACCAGAAAAAGATCTTTGCAAACTGTTAAATGATGCCAGTTTTATATCAGTGACATTAGATGTTTCAAATAGAAAATTGGTTAATTTCAGTAATGGCTTAATTTTTTCATTCAATTTATACAATCAAGGCATAGTTTTTGGAAGTTCATTTTGTTAAGGCTAAAACAGCTGACTTTAATAATGGCTATCTATAAATTCGGTTTTAAAACCCAATATTGAGATAAAAATTTTTTGTTTTGATGGTAATAAATGCAAATATAAATTTAGGTGGAATATAATTATCTTGGCAAAACAATGTTTGTACTAAATTAAGAAACCTATGGAGCAGAAATACAATTGGAATTGGTGGTGGTGCATATATAATTCATCATTGCATTTACACTGTAATAATCTACCAATCGAAATACAAGCTATAGTTGTCAACATTTACAAATGTATTTATATATGCACACTTAGAATAATCGAATTTTAAAGTTTTGTGACAAGTCTGATGTGGAACACATAAAAGAAAATTTTGTTATGACAGTACATGATTTTCTTTTAGTTTCCAGTCATGACTCAGATTTCAAAAATGTTTGAACCTTTAGCGAAATACTTTGTTAATTAACTCAAGTGTCCTACACTGTATTGAATATTACAATTTAGGTTGCATTTTGTTCAAAATCATTTGAAAATCATGACTCAAAATACTCAAGGAATGGATATCAAATTTTTTTCGGCTTTGGTCTCTTTGCAAATTGCAATTACAGTGGCAAAGTTTATATAAGCGAAGACATTAATATTTATCATTAACAAATTATATGAGAACCCAAATACTGTGGAAGGTTTCATTTAGAAATTCTACAGTTGTATTTTGTAGTATCTTGACTTGATGCTTCTCTTCTTTTTAGGGCACATATTTAATTAATTTATTCATTTATTTTTGATTTGTATATTTATTTTTTATGAGGCAACATTGGTTTACAATGCTGTATATGATTTAGAGGTATAGGATCACATCCTTTAGATGTATGTCACCACACCACACGCCCCACCAAGGCACCCATAGTCCTCCCCCGTAGTCCACACTACCCATCCCTGTCTGATTGCCGCCTCCCTCCCTCTTTCATAGCATCAATTCTACAGTCAGATTTCTAGGGTTTGTTATTGATTTGGTTGCATCTGACTTTCTGTTTTGTTTCTCTTTATTTTACATATAAGTGACACCATCTGGTATTTGTTTTTTTTCTTCTGCCTTATTTCATTAGCATAATCCCCTCTAGTTCCATCATATTGTCATAAATGACAAGATTTAATTTTTTTACAGTGGCATGGTATTCAATTGTGTATATATACCACATCTTCCCAATACATTCATCCATCTCAGGGCATGTGTATTGTTTACATAACTTGGATATTTCTCTTTCTTCTTCCGCCTGGATTCTTTGTACATTACCATCTTCAAGATCACTGAATCAATCTCCCATTTGGTCTATTCTACTTCCATAGCTTTCCCCAGAACTTTTAAAAATCTCCTCCATTGATCATTTTACATAGTGTGTGGCCATTATTTTCTTATTTAAAGCTTCAATTTTGTTCTTCTGTTTGTTAATTTTATTTCTCAGGACACTCATGTGTCTTCTGGATTTTTTTGATCAGCTTTCCTGTTTTTTTTTTTCTCCCATTTCTTTCAATTTCTTTATCAGTGCAATTTTGAACTGTGTATTGATAGGAAGAAAGAGTGTTCCATATCTTCGTGGTTGGATTCTGGAGACTTGTTCTCTCTGTGTGTTGCAATATTCCCATTCAGTTTCCAAGGTGCCATGTGTTATATTTTCCCATGTCCCCATTTGAAGCTTTCTTGGTTGCTGTATTTTCAATGTACTAAGGGTGCAAAACTTCCACATTTCCAGCAGATGGCGCTGCATGTTGCAGAGAACTGGTTTATAGCTGCTAAGTCGGGCGGGGGTGGGGTGAGGGAGGATCCTGGAAGGGTAGGGTCACTGGTGACTGTGGTGTGCTGGAGTGGCTGATGCTTGTGGTGTTGCTGAAAGCTCTTCTCTCTGGGTCTCCAGATTCCTGTCTCTACAGTCTGGGTGCCTTCTTTTGTCCTTTACTGGAATAGTTCTGATCCTGAGGTGGTGGAGGAGGGGTAGCACTGGGACCCTGCCTTCTCAGCACACCCCAGCTTCTCCACACCCATCTATGCTCAGTTAATGGTGCTCCTCTATATTCATCAGCTCTCCCTTCCCCGGGCCTGCCAGCCCAACACGGTAGTAGTTTGAGATTTGCAGTGCAGGCTCCCGCCCTGATTGTAGTCTTTAGGCACCTCTCTCCACCCAGCTTTTGTGATATGGGCTTGAATTTCCTCAGTGTCCCTTCTTGTCTGCTCATTGTTGGTCTCCAATATCAAGGAGGTACTCTAGTTTCACGCCAAGTCACAAGATCCTCTGGGTCTAATGCCTCAAGCTACTTTCAACTGGAGAAGTTTATAGTCTTTTCTAGAATAGAAAAAACTTGAGAAGGCCTTGATTTTGCATTGTTTAAATTCGATGAAACATTCAAAAGAATCATAAATAGAGAACTTACTTAATAAGTTTTATCTTATAAAAATATTTATTGAAGGATCAAAAATGGAAGCAAAAAGACAGTACCTTCAAAATATTTAGACATTTTTCAATAAAAAAGTCAGTGTCAAGAATACTCTGTAATTAGCAGAATTTGCTTTGAACATCAGATACCTTAACATCTGTAAGGATAATATTTCTCAATTCAAATTAATTATAGTCTTCAGGAAGAGACAAATTAAAGTTATCAAAAGTTTCAAATTTATTAGCTATAAACTACAACTTTGAAGAATATTATAAGCAATGTTGTTAAGCTACATTGAAAAAAATACATTTTTAGAACTAAATGTCAGAAATAGACATAAGCTACTTAAAGCACATGCATATGAAATAAAGGGGAAGTTTGTTTTGGGGGACAAAAGAGAATAGTAAGAGAGAAGACAAACTTTACCTGTGTAGTGGGCAACAGAATTTGGACCCATCATCTGATCATTCCAGTGAAGCTACTTAGTTTTTAGAAAAAGGTAATAAATATTGGGAGGAAGAGACAGAAAAGAAACTTTGAAATTTAAAGACATTAAATTTTGCAGGGTTATGTACATATGTATCAAAAACAGACCTTGCAAACCCTACTTCAGGGTGATAAGACTCTCTCACCTCGAGGACAACCCGGGAGATTTATTTCCTGTTTTTAGAGAAATCAATAATTAAGAAAAACATGGTTTTTGGAGTTTGTCTCTTAATTTCTTTCAATGAAAAATAATCAGCATGTCCACACCTGGGACACCTTGTCCTTGGCCTCAGCAGTACCAAGAATTACTATTTTACCCATGTGTTTTTTTTTAATTTTGGAAAATCATTTGAAAAGACTTTTACATTAAAATAGTGGTATTTTTTGGAGCTACCATATGACCTAGCAATTCCACTCCTAGAAATCAACCCAAAGGACACAAAAACATTAATTCAAAAGGAAACCTGCACTCCTATGTTTATTGCAGCACTATTTACAATAACTGAGGTATGGAAACAACCTAAATGCCCCAAAACAGATGACTGGATCAAGAAGATGTGGTATACATACACAGTGGAATACTATTCAGCAATCAAAAAGATAAACTCATGTCATTTGCAGCAAAATGGATGAAGCTAGAAGGGGTTATGCTCAGTAAAATAAGTCAGAAGGAAGATGAAAAGTATCGGATAGTTTCACCTATAGAAGGAATATAAAGGAACCAAACAACGGGTCAGAAAACAAAAGACAAAACTAGCAGGCAAATGATAAATCCAAGACATACATCAGGAGGGAAGGGAGAGGGTTCAAAACAGGAGAAAGAGGAGCAAAAGGGACTCTGGTGATGGTTCACAGGTGCTGTGACACACACATTATTGTATGTGCACACACATTCATAATGATATTATACAAGTGCCTGCCTGGAAAATATGTTTACATCTATTTTTGCTGAATAAATAATCGTGATAGAAATAAACTCATTAATAATGGAAACTTCATGTACAAATAATTAAAATCTTACTGAATATACACATTATACTAGTGGAATACAAGTGCAGTACTAATCAAGTCTCACAGAACATTTGGTTCTATCCAAAACATCCATTGAGATATTTCACCCATGCCAAAAGCTCCTTGAATTTGGTCCTTATAAAACATCCACTGAAACCTTTGGCACGCTCCAAAAGAGTCACAGCTGTTCTCACTCCTCTGGAATATGTCAGACACTCTGTAAAGTATTTAAGTCAATGCATTTGTTTTTCATTTCACATAGTGAGTTGGCCATGCTCCTCCTTTCAAACTCTGCCCTTATGTAATGACCCAGCCACAGACAACCAAATGCCCTGAGACATATTAATGCACCATATATCACAAGGTCCCGTCTAGGATCCCATCCCGGACTTTTAATCTTCTGTGCATTTCTCTAACTGTAGGATTCTGCCTCTATAATATAAATCTCACTCTTCTGCAAGTTTTGAAACCAGAATCATCTACTTAATCCTATGTACCATTACCAGGTAGACTACAGAAGCAAGAAAGTTATTGACAATATAGCCACAACATAATTATAGGGGCTGTAAAACATGATAGTATATGTTATGTATTTATTAATCCTGAAAACCAAAAGTATAAACATTATAGGCTATTTGAATCCAAGGATGTTATCTAAGAGTAGATGTTTTTGAGAAGTTCAACTATCTTTTGGTCTGGACCAAATGTTTCAACAGATGTTTGGGGCTGGACCAAATGTCAACCTGCCCAGATTGAGGTAAATGCATATGGTGATCAAAGATAAATATTAAATGGATAGCCTTCAAAGGAACAAGTACAATAGTATCATGAACTCACTTATATTTAAGTTTTCCTCTCAGGGGTTTTATTTTTCTACAAACGTTGCTTTTAGCCATGTTTCATTGAATTATTTTTCACATTCCTTAATGATGGGATGGATTCCAAAGATTTCTTGTTACATCAAGTTGCTAAAACTCAATTCAATCTAGTTAATAACTATGCATGATGAAGTGTTCAGGTGTAGAGTATACTGATATCTTCAACTTACTTTGAAATGCATCCAAAAAATAAGATACATTGGGGTGAATAGAAGGACTGATATGAGATAAAGCAATTGCACCAACATGATAACTGTAGAATCTAATTATTGTGTATATGAGTGCTCACTGTATAATTCTTTCAAAATTTTTGTTTAAAAATATTCATAATAAAAATCTGGGGAAAAAGCTCTTTCTTCTCCCAAACTTCCATTATTTCTTAGTTTAAAGCATCAACTTCAAAACTCAGTGTAAGCCCCATATTTTCCTCTTTCAGGGGCAGTTAACTTGGGGTTGTGGCTGCATGCAGTGCTGGGATGTGGAGAGCAAATGAGTCCGGAAATTTCTGCCTGGCATTTTTCAAAATAGGCCCAGCACGTTCCCTTACTGTTGCAGTCAAGTTGTGGCTGAATATCAAAATATGGAATTCAAGGTATACTGGGTCAGGTCCCACTGTTTAGTGTTGGCTCTGGGAGAAATGGGGAAGCAAAATGGAACTGTAGACCTGACCATGCTGAGCCCTCTGGAAGGCTTGACTCCTTATTTAAAAATGCTGTAGGACTACTTAGTGCTGACAGGATTAAACACACCCACGCCCCTACAAATACCAGAAACATTCCACCAAAAAACTAAGAAATACATTCTAGTCAAAAACTAACCTTAAGTTTCCAGGGACATAATCCTTGGCTTAGTTTCTCTTCTGAGGCACATGATTTTCTTATTTTCAATTACTATGTAAAGATAGTTCTGGAAAGTCACAATGTGGACTGATTGACTAGCATTTTCAGATTGTTTTCCAAGGCTAACCACTTCAATGTGATGAAGTAGGGAGGTGTCTTAGAGGGACAAGTTTTCCCCTGTCCAGCTTTTGTCAAGACAAAAGCTTCCAGTTTCTTTTGTCAAGAGTGTGTCCCTCTGCCTCTTTTTACAAACCTGCCTTACAGCCTGCTGCCTATAAAATGGAGTCTCTACAGCACTCTCTCCTCAGTCGAAGGCCTAAGTATAAAAGTGAGGTTTCTCTCTCCTCAGTCTAAGGCCTAAGTATAAAAGTGAGGTTTCCCAGAGAATAAAAATTCTGCCTCAAGGCTGTAATAAAGTATCTTGCTTGAGCTTCCAGCCTGTGCTATAGATTTCAGATGTTCCAACTGCCACAACTATGTTAGCCAATTCTTTAAAAGATTTCTCTCTCGAATTTCTGACTGGTTGGCATTTGCCTAAGGTCCTGCATTTGAAGAGCCCACCTTCGAGAGCTTCCAAGAGACAGCTATTTGCCCCAACACAGGTGCACAGACAGAGTAAACCACCGGTCCTTAAGCTCCATGATGGCAGCTAGCATGCAGACCCAAGACTTACGTGCCCCACTTGGGACATCACCTCTGAAGCTAATGCCAGTCCTGACCGGAGTATCACAAACCATCTATTTGCTGAAGGGTCAGCTTGAAAAAAATTCTGATTTTCTGGAGGCTGATACTTTCAAAGTAGACCGTAAAATGGTTTACTAGAAAAGCGAATAATGGACAAAGTCATAAAAACGACAAACCTCAATTACATATCATTAAGTTCTCAAGAGAGGAAAATTACTCCATCAAAGTACTGTACGATTGCCAGATGCTTATTTTTAAATTCTGTACTTGTTGCAGATGGATGACATTTTGGAGCCCTCTGTGAGTGGCAATGGCTTCACTTCTTTCTTGGAGGGAGGTTGGGTGGGGCAGTGGGGCAGTGGGAGAGGCATCTTAACTGGGTTTTTCCTGCTGGTATGACCTGACTAGTTTGGGGCTGCTCACCACCTCCACCCCTCCTCCATCCCCCTTTCATTATGCCCACTCTCCAAGTTGGGCTCAAACTTTGTGGATTCTGCAAGCTACTCAATATCCTTTCAATAAAAAGTATCTGCACTAAAATTACCCATGACTATTATTGGTAGTATGTAGCCAACAATCCTGAAAAGTGCAAATATTATCGATGAAGTTTTTGAAAGGATTACGTAAGCTAATGGAATAAAGTAATTTAGAACCCAATAAGAGCTTCCTAAGCTGTGTGGTGGGAAGACCTCATGGTGACCCCCTCCCAGTGACTTTACCCATCCTAGTGTCCATGCCTTTGTGTAGTCCCCTCCCCTTGAGAGTCATATTCAATAGAATATGACATAGATGGTAGAATATTATTCCTGTAATTATGGGAATTACAAGTTGGAGTGACATTCTCTATTTATTTATTTATTTATTTATGTATGCATACAAGCTGGGGTGCAGACCAGAGGTGCAGGGTGGTGGTAAGAGGATTCACCAGAGACAGAGTGGGGAGCAGAACAGGCAGATCTACCGAAGTACACTGCTGAGGGGAGCAGTGGGAGAGGCAGGAGAGGTCTGTTGCACTATGTGGGAATCTCCCTGGCTAGGGATCGAACTCGTGCTTCAGTGGCTGCCGAAAGCTTCATAGTGCTGAAACTTAACCCACTGCACCACCAGGGAAGCCCTCTTCCTTCCCTCCTTGGTTCCCTCCTTCTGTCTGTCCTTCCTTCCTTCCTTCCTTCCTTCCTTCCTTCCTTCCTTCCTTCCTTCCTTCCTTCCTTCCTTCCTTCCTTCCTTCCTTCCTTCCTTCCTTCCTTCCTCCCTCCCTCCCTCCCTCCCTTCCTTTCTTCCTACAGTAGGGAATTGGGAGAGGCCCCTGAGGCAACCTGTAACCAATGGTTAACAAAATAAGTGGGGCCCTCACTACTGGAACACTGGTCAACAAATTTTTATAAAAGTCATGTTACTGAAATAAAATTAGTCATTTCCTATCAAACTGTATGTGCTCAACACGAATATGACAGTCAAATTCTAATTTTGGCTCTAGGTTTTTTTGTTATCTGCAATAAATGGATGTTTACATCACAAATGCATGCCAATAGTAATAGGCCTATGGTTAATACCTGTAAAAAATCAAGTCATAGACTACTTCTTAGATTTCTTCGCTTGTCTCTTGTACAGCTGTTCAGGAGCATCTCTGGGGAGTGCCCAGCAGTAGTCAGCCAGCATTGTAGTGGACCATTTTCCCCGGTATCTTTGTTCCATTGACGCGATATCTTGATGAAAATGTTCGCCATGTTCATCACTAACCATACCACAGTTTTCAGGGAAGAAATCCAGATGGGAATGAAGGAAGTGGATCTTTAGAGACATATTGCAGCCAAGTTTCTGATCCTGCGTCAACATGTCTTCTACTAGTTCCTTGTAGTTTTCTGCCCTAACATTCCCAAGAAAGTTTGTATACACTAGGTGAAAAGCATTCCATGCTTGTTTCGCATCACCCTGCAGCAAGTTGTTGAACCAGTCATCTCAATGCAGACGGAATGTTTGGGTAGACTCTTCTCGACTTCTTTTGCTTTGTTATTCCGCCGGAAAGAGGAAGAACCAAGCAGAAGGAACAGTCTTTTATGTGGTTGCTTGGCTCTCTCCACACCATGGGGACTGCAAACGGCATTGATGGTCTTTTGCCATTGAACCACTGTGAAAGTGGTGTTGTACATGTAGCACAGCATATATGTGGGGCTCAAGGCTTGTCTTGGTCACCAACCTTGCATCTGAAGTCAAGATGATAAGCCTTCTTCACTTGACAAGTGATACTTTTCTTCTGTTTGGCAAATGTCACTTCCCCACAAATAGAGCAGAAATTGTCCAGGCTATTAACGCGCTTTCGAGGCATGACTGTTCTGTATTGTGCCTAAATGGATAAAATAATAACAGTTCTGTGGAACAGTCACTTAAACTGTCTCACACAAAGTCTGAAATACTTTCTCTGCTCAACCTTTCTGACAGGGCTTTCTATAGTGCACTGCTGACGTCAGCTTACTTCAGCAGCCTCCTGGCAGTAGTATTGCATTGCATCAGAAAATGATGCTATCAACTCTGGATGATGTGTGCATGATGGTATTATGCAATGTGATGCAATATTACATCATTCTAGGCTGATTTAGGATGTTGTTGCAGAACTACTGGATAAATTTACACAGTGAAACATAGAAAATGAATTATATGAAATATCTTCAAAACGAGAGCTAATAAAAAATGTTCAGGGTTATATTCATGTTCAGCACACCAAAATACTACAGATTAAGGCCTTTTAAGTCAGTTATGATCTCACTGTTGACCAGTGTAAGCTACAGGGAAATGAACTCTGGCAACATATGAGGGAGTTTGGATGTAGATTCTTCCCCACTGGAGCCTCCAGTGAGAACCTGACCAAAACCTTGAATGCAGTCGTCAAGAGAGCAGAGGCAGCACTCCCAGCTGAACTGTGCCTGGATTCCTGACCTGTGGGAACTGAGAGATAATAAATACGCTTTGTTTGTGTTGTTAGGCTTGTGTTAATTTGCTATGTAGTGATAGATAACGAACACCGGGTGCCTCTCCCGCTTGGCTCACCAGACCCACACATCCTTATCTTCCTCAGCCAGACCCGCAGCCACCAGCTTTGCCCTCCCCTCTAGGTGTCGGTATTGATGGAGGCTGAGTTGAAAAATTGGGCAGGAGATATCACAAGACCAGAAACTAGTCAAACTGGAGGTGGGGGTAGAAATGATTAACATAGTCATTAAACAAGCTACATAGAAAAGTAAAGTATCCTGAGGCGCAGACTGAGGTGCAGGCCAGGTGGGGATGTGGAGGTTGAGGCCATTGTAAAAGAATCACCCGTCCTTCCAAATTGACCTATTCAAACCAAATACAGAAAATATCTTTAGGCGCCAACCCTAGAAATAATTTAGCAGCAGTTAACAATGCCACAAAGGAACGGACCCCTCCCAAAGAGAAGCAGACCGCACCGTGCAACCTCTGCACTGGCAAGAGGTGGCAGCTCTTGTGGCTGCCTGTGGCTGCAGGTACTTCTCTGCACCCCCTTTTCCCTGTGTGAAGCAGCAGAGGGAGCTCCCCTTCCCTGGCCACTGGCCTGGGACTGTGTAGGCTTCTCTTTAGCAACCTTGTCCTTTTTGGGGGCAGCTCTTCTGTCTGCCTGTGTTGGTGCAAGTGTCCTTCCTCCCCTTTTTATCATACACTTGACCTTTTGGACATAACGAAACGTTTCTGCCTGGGGAACTCGCCACATCCGCTGAAATTGGAGCGATCTCTGCCGAAATGTTTCTCAGAGGTAACCCAAGGACCCTGGTCTCTGAACTCAACACCTCTCCAAAGGGACATCAGGTATGAACTGCGGTTTCTGCCTTGGTGTCCACTTGCTCATCAACTTACCTTTTTGTTCTGAGAGTTGAACTTCCTCCATGTCTTTTGTCACACTTGGTCAGCATAGGTCCCTGGTGAATGTGAACTACTACAGTGTCACCCCATATCACAGGATCCTCCAAATCTCACGCCCATTTGACATCTCACTTTGTGCTCCACAGAGGAGAGCAGGGAACTTCCTCCAATGCCATCTTCCCGGTGAGATCCTGGATTTGAGAAAGCTGATCTACAGTGTTACGATGTGCATTATGGTTACACATGCAGGACTTATTACACTAGCACTTTTCCAAAATATCGGTTCTCCAGCACTTTGGTGAGGCCAGATGAATGTACTTTTTGTTAGGAAATGTTTGAAAAGAAAGAGGCCAAGAGTATCAGACTGAAGTGGGCTTTATTGAAAGTCCAAGAGGGACGACCCTCCGCGGGCTGAGAGTCGTGACAGGAGATCAGGAATTGGGTTTTTATAGGATGAGGCCTCTGCTGGAATTTTACAGGGCCCGGGAGGTGGGGGTCTCCTCTACCAGAGGAGGTGTCTGTTCAGATTTACTGCCAGGGGCAGAGGTCTCTATTGTGATTCTTTTTTTTTTTTTTTTTTTTTTAGATTTTTATTTTTTTTTTTATTTATACATACAAGCTGGGGTACAGGCCAGAGGCGTGGGGCGGCGAGAGGGTTCACCAGAGACAGAGCGGGTAGCAGAACAGGCAGATCAGAAATACACTGCTGAGGGGAGCAGCGGGCAAGGCAGGAGAGGTCTGCTGCGCCATGTGGGATTCTCCCTGGCTGGGCGTCGAACTCGCGTCACCGCTGCCGACAATTCCACAGTGCAGCGCTTAACCGCTGCGCCACCAGGGAGGCCCTCTATTGTGATTCTTTTTTTTTTTTTTTTTTTAGAGAAAGAAAAAGTTTATTAGAGAGAAAAGGGGCAGAAATAAAGTGGGACTCCCAGGCCAGTGTAACCAGGCCAGGGAGGGGCAAGGAAGCCTCTATTGTGATTCTTAATTGCTGTTAGTTTAGCTTATCTCTGGTGCCTTCTGCTGCCAGGGCATCGTGGGGAGGGGCTAGTAAGTGTGTATGGGCCTGCGAGTGCTCTCTTCACTTTTGGTCATCTTTCCAGGGTATTTTTTTTTTTAATCTGGTGGCTTATGAAGAACAATTTGAGAGATGGTGGCTTGGGCAGTGGTTCACACCCATGACCACACATTGCTGGCCCACAAAAAACATTAGATACTGATGCCTTGGTTCCTTTTTCTGATATTTTCATTTGCTGGGTGGGCAACACCCACCAGAACTCTCTGAATGGTTCCAATGTGCAGATAAAAGTGGAAAACTACTGGCGTAGAAAAACCAGTTGACTGAGAGTACTAAAATGGGTTACCTGAAACTGGCAGGTTATAACTGGTTATTTTCTAAGACAAGTCAAATTGGCTACCTTTACAGGCTTGGATGGTCTTGTAACCGGGCTGAGTCCAAAGTCCAGTAAAGGTGGTGCCCCCTGGAGGGGGTTTGCTGATGAGAATGAATAGCCCCGGGGAAAATGCTAAGTTTGCAGTTTGGGGTGGAGAGTCTGATGAGAAATAAAAGGGACTGAAGGAGAAGAAGAATCAGTCGCCATGATGTAGAAATAGAGGAAGCAATCGCCATGATGTAGGAAAAGAAGCGGCAGAAATTGCAGCTGCCAAGATTGAGAGTTTGGAAATCAGACGCCAGAATTTTTGAGCCGCCGGGATATAGAGTTTCGGATTGAGCATTTTTGGAGACTTCAGTGACTTTGGGGCCAGCGACTTTGGAGGCTTTGCAAGTAGCCAAGAGATGGAAACTGCTCCCAGTTTTGTCTTTACGCAGCCGAAGGAAGAAGGCAGAGGCCCGAAGCAGGCACCTTCCTAAAATGCGTGAGTGCCTGTTGGGCTGTCTGGCCGCTGTAGTTGCTGTTTGCAGTGTTGTTGGCCTGGTGCTGTGCTGGGGCACCATGGCAGTTCCGGGAGTATCTCCATCTGTGTTCTGTGTCGTCCTCGTGAGTTGGAACCTGGCCTACAGTCTGATTACTGTGTGTCTGCAGAAGCAGGAAGATGCCATTTTGGAAAGGTGGCCTATTTGGAAGAGGAGCTCCACATCAGCAGTGGCGGGAAGATGCCACCTTTGTTACTTTTCTGGAACTTAAAGGACTGGACATTGCCTTAAGTAAGATAAACGGCCATACGTTGATTTTAGTAATTATTTGCTTTTCCCTGTTTGTTAAATAAATCCCATTGTTATTGTTCCTTAAGCCTGAGTAGTCTTGTAATTTTGCGCGTGGGTGCAGAACCAAGATAGTGACCGGTAAGCAATTCGGGCACTGTCTTTGGCCAAATTTTGAAGCCCCATTTGCCCGGTATCAGTTTGAAGTAATTTGGCTACATAGATTTTACTGCATAAAGAAGCATCAGAAGAGTGAGATAGGCTATTCTTTGCCTTGCCACATTTTTAGTAATGGAAATGTTTTCAGCCTCCTGAGAAACCATTGCATCTTGGGATTTCTAGAGTCTTTAGAGGTATACATTGGTTTCATTCAGGCATTTCAAACTGTTCAAAGTCTGTTTTCTAAACACAGAAAAATTCCTTCAAGTATCTTATAACCTCAGATAAATTAACATGTCATTAAAATCACTTATGAATCTATATTATTAATCATGAAAAGACAAAAAGCAAACAGAAGCAGAAGGGAAGAATATTTATTTCCATGTTAACATCGGATGAGGTTTGACTCAAAATTAGAGCTTTACCATTGTTGTTCTAGAAAGATTGAATAAAAATTTGGCCTTGTATTAAAATTAATTTTTTCTAGCTTGTGTTAAACTGAAAATTCTCCTAGAGTAGGAGTTGAATTTACGTTTTTTTACTTTATATATTTGTTGTATAATAAGGAGCTGAATATATATATATATTCAGCTCCTTATTATACAACAGATATATATATGTGTGTGTATATATATATGTCATATATATATATATATATATGTCAGAAAGAGAGGGTAAACCCCTTTATTTTTGGTAGCTTATATCTTTCTGAAAAGAGATGCTGGTATGGAATTGGGCCAGGTAATCCCATTGTATTAAAATGCCATTGCTGCTATTGCCATTCTAGAATATAAAGGCTGAGAATTATCTTCTTTTAAAAAATTAAGGCCTATTGATTTTCCTTTTCTCTCTCACTTCTTCAACACCAGCTCTTTTCTAAGCAAACTAACACATGAATAATCATCATGCTGCATGACTAAATAACAACTGCAAATTTTGGTCCCCTGGGAAAGGAAGATTGAGTGAAAGAGAGTGAGAGAGAAAATGATTCATCAATCATTTTAGATTGGAGCGTGCATAACTAAAGATTTAACCTTTTATTTAACTCATAGACTTGGTGTTTAAATTAGTTGAGGGATACAAATCTTTCCAAAATATACCGTACTTGTCTCTGATTTCTTGGGTCAAAGATACTGGTTTCTAAATTCCTCTTACCTGTGAAGCTCATTCATTCATTCACCTATCCAACAAATACTGATTGAACATCTATTCTGTGCTCAGCATGGGGCACATAAAGGTACAGAGGACATGGGCTTTGCATTCTTGGAGCCTTCACTTACAGTGAATTTTCAGTGGATTCTTCGATTCACGAAAGTGGGATATCTTTCATCCAAGTCCAATCATCCTTTTTTGACTGGATTATTGGCTTTGTTTTTGTTGAGTTGTGTGAGTTCCTTGTAAATTTTTGTTATCAGTCCTTTATCTGTTGTATTGTGTGCAAAGATCTTTTCCCAGTTGGTAGGGTGTCTGTTAGTTTTGGTTAATGTCTCTTTTTGCTGTACGGAAGCTTTTTACTTTGATGTAATCCCATCTGTTTATCTTGTCCTTCATTTCCTTCGCTTTGGGGGTTGTGTCTTTAAAGATTTTGCTGAGATGTATGTCATGTAGAGTTTTGCCTATATTTTCTTCTATAAATTTTAAGGGGAATACAAAATGTAAAAGATATAAATAACAATAAAAATATATATTAAAAAAATAAACCTCAACACTATGAAAGTTAAAAAAAAAGTCCAATCATGTGCATTATACAGTTTTTTACTTCTTTGGTTAAATATATTCCCGAGTACTTTATTGGTTTGATGCTATTATAAACAGGGCTGTTTTATTTATTATTTTTCAAATATTTCATTGTTAATGTATAGAAATTCAAATGATTTCTGTATGTTGATTTTATATCCTGTAGCTTTACTAAATTTGTTGATTACTTCCCAAATTTTTCTGTTAGCTTTAGGATTTTCTATATATAAGATCATATTATCTGCAAATAATGACAATTTTACGGCTTGTTTTTCAATGTGGATGCTTTTTATTTCTTTGTCTTGCCTAATTACTCTTGCCAGGACTTCCAGTATCATGATAAGAGTGGTAAGAGAGGCATCCTTGTCTTGTTCCTGATCTTAGATAAACATTGCTGTTAATATTTCACCAATGAGTATGAAATTAACTCTGGATTATGTTGAGGTTATGTTCCTCTATTCCCAGCTTGTTGGGTTATTAGTCCCCTTGGTGAAATTTCCACTCTCTGTTGGTTTTCCTTTTAAGTTAAAGTTGTGTCTATTTGACTGAGGCAGAACTGGGGACACCTGAAATATGTTTGAACTTTATTCACCAGAGCTATCAAACATTCTCTGGCCACAGACGGGCTATCTCCTCAGGCCTTGGTCTGGGTGGGGACATTTCAATCTTTAGGTTGCATACAGTTGTGTCACTTATATATGGAAGGCACAAAGTGAAGTGGTTTTTGTAACTTTCCTTTTTAAAAGGAATATACACATTTATCCCTGTATGTGACTCCTGGGCATCCTGCCAACTGAGCACCCACAGCATGAGCTGAATGCAGAGCCAAGCAGTAGTGCAAATCCCTAAACAGCAGCTAGCGCCCTTGCATTAAACCAAGAGCTGGAGCCTAGTTTCCTGAAAGAGATTAATGTTCCAGCTTTCTCATCTGCCAAATTTAACTCACGATTCCTAGTTAAAATTTGAATTTCTCAGTGACTGTGCCTAAGGACCTCTGGGGCTCTCCTAAAATCAATGCGGCAAAAATGACAGTCCAGAGCGACTTGCTCCCATCTGTCATCATTATTTAATGTCAGCTCATTGTCGAACTGTAAGAAATTAGAGTATTAGGGCAGGAGAGTGTTTCTTTCAAGGGGCTTGTTCATATGTTTTCATTTCAAACAGGATGACTCCCAGGAACTGGAATTGGAAGGTACAAGGGGACAAAATCTGATAGTTTTCTTAGTTTATGTACCTCTGCTCAAATTTGACCTCATATTTTGATTCAGAAGAATGTCACAATAAGTTATGCTGTTCAACTTCATCATATAGGTGACCCTGAAATCACAGAAATAGGGAAAATGTCTCAACCTCACCCATTGTCTGGGGAAGGGGGGATAGAAAAAAAGAGAAACAATGGTGTGGCTGCTAATTCCAGGAGGTATTGGTGATAGGAGGCCTTGGTTTCTTCTTCAAAGGACTGGAACGGAAGTTGACTTGAAGTTCATCTCTTTATTTTGGTGTTGGGAGAAGCTTGGAGTTAGATAGCTGTCCTGCTGTGACCTAGTTTGCCCCTTTAGCATGTTCTACTATGAAGCAATTCTTGGATTATTCACTGTTGGAAGATGCTGGAGAAGTTACCCAAACTTCTCCCCAGTGGGAAGGAATGTCCATTTTGAAATATGGTGGGCTTATTATTTGATAACCTCGGCACAACTTTTTCATGGGTTGTGGAGTCAGATAAACCAAATTTGCATATTGGTGCTGCTGTTTTCCATCTGGGTGAACTTGGGAGCATTTAATTCTCATCTGTCAATTATTAGTCAGGGTTTTCCAGAGAAATAGATTCAGCACACACACACACACACACACACACACACACACACACACACACACACACAATTTCTTTATACATTTATCTTCTTCATCTGTTAGTGATACTTAGGTTCTTTCCATGTCTGGCTATTATAAATAATGCTGCAATGAACATGGAGGTGTGGGTGTTTCCTCAACATAGTGATTTCTTTTCTTTCAGACATAGACCCAGAAGAATTGCTGGATCGTATGGTAGTTCTGTTTTTAATTGTTTGAGGACCCTCCATATTCTCACAGCAGCTATACTAGGTTCAATTGCACCAACAGTGCACAGGATTCTCTTTTCTCCACATCCTCACCAACACTTAGCTCTTCTCTTCTTGAAATAGCCATTATAACAGATGTGAAGTGACATCTCATTGTGGTTTTGATTTGCATCTCCCAGATGATTAGTGATATAGAGCATCTTTTCATGTGCCAGTTAACCATTTGCCTATCTTTGGAAAAGTGTGTTTTGAGGTTCTCATTTTCAAATTGGATTATTTGCAACATCATCAGAAAAAAATAAAGTGAGAAAAGCAAAAATAAAATGAAATATCCATAGCAAAAAATTGGATTATTTAGCTTCTTTTATTGTCATTGGCTTGTATGAGTTATTTATGTATTTTGAATCTTACAGATCCCTTATCACATAGTTGATTGACAAATATTTTCTCCCAATCTGTAGGTTGCCTTTTCATTTTGTTGTTTCTTTTTCTGAGCAGAAGCTTTTAGTTTAGTGTAGTCCCTTCTGCGATGCAAGGTCTAGAGTAGCAGCCAGACAGAAAAATAAATCTCCTGATTTCAACTGTGTCCTTTTTCTGTTCATAGAATCTTTTACTATATATAACCTAGAGATTAAGGAAGGGATGATGACTGCGTTAGTTAGGTTTCTTCAGCAAAATAAAACTAATATTATTAATAGGTGTGTGTATGTGTGTGTCCACATGGGGGTGGGCAGGAAATGCTTTGTTGAACCCACTGATCCAAATGCTAATTTCATTCAAAAACATCCTTATAGACATGCCCAGTAGTAAAATATACTTAAGTACCTGGATCCATGATCCAATCAAATTGACATCAAATTAACCAACACAGGGCCTCCCCGGTGGCGCAGCGGTTGAGCGCTGCGCTGTGGAGCTGTCGGCAGCGGTGACGCGAGTTCGACACCCGGCCTGGGAGAATCCCACATGGCGCGGCAGACCTCTCCGGCCTTGCCCACTGCTCCCCTCAGCAGTGTATTTCTGATCTGCCTGTTCTGCTCCCCGCTCCGTCTCTGGTGAACCCTCTCGCCGCCCCACACCTCTGGCCTGTACCCCTGCTTGTATGTATAAATAAAAAAAAAATAAATCTTTAAAAAAAAACAAAAAAACAAATTAACCAACACAATCACATAGTTCATGTCCCTGGACTGTGCCTAATTATTATCAAATTCTTTAATACACTCACAGATTCCTGCAACCTCATGTTGCAGATAAGAGCAAGTGTCATTTTCCCTGCCCCCGGTATGCCATAAACCAGACTTCCCGAGTGGGCAGCTACTGGGAACTAAGGATTGAACAGAGCAACCAGGTGAAGCTATAGAACAAGGAAGGTAGGTAGGACTGGTTTGCATTTGCTTCTCTGGTTTTGACTTGCACCCAAGGACTTGGGTGGACTTAGAGGAGGCACACAGAAGAGAGACATGTAGAGACTTGGAAGAGATACTGGAAAGAGATATATAGGTGAGAGACATGTGAGGAGGATGTTCGTGGCAGAGACAAAGGCAGCTGTTATCTTGATTTGTAGTTTGCTTTACTTCTTCTGTCCCAGACCTGCCTAACATCTTTGTGGTTCCCCATTAGAATGGACCTTAGACTTGTGGCAGGCTATCAGGCTTCAGTGGCCCCACTTTGGGCCAACCCTGTTTGGCTGGGCATTTGACCATGGATGGGTGGGTGATCTGGGGGGTTTTATTTGAAAACTATTAATGGGAATATAATTTTTCTTCTCTCTCTGTGCACATGAATTCCATTAAAGATCTTTTCCACTAAGAGTATGATTTCTTTGCTTTTGTGCACATGGATGAGTAGGCCCCGTGAGAACATACACCCTTAAATAGTTTGGGGGCCCTGGGTACCCCTCAACAGAGAGCTAACATTCAGGCTGCTCCTTGACAGGATGGGATTTTAATTTTAATATCTCAACATTCAGATGTCTTCATGTTTATTTTAAATATTTTGAACTTCAAAAATCCTGCATTTTCCATTCTTTTTAGAACAATTCTTACAGAGTTAAGAAAAAAATCTGAACAAATTTTCCAGGCTTTGTCACTAGTTTTAAGGATATTATACTAACATGTTTGGACATTTAAGAGACATTTAAAGTTCACTATATTTTAAAATTTAATTTATTATGTTGACAGGAATTAATTAAGTGCTGAGAAGATTTTATTTATTAGATATTTAAGGGACTTAAAAAGTAAATTGAATTGTTCAATTTATAAGGGCAGTTGAAATGTATAAGGGTTGCTTAATTAAAGGGACCAATCATCAGTCAAAGGCATCTGTATAAGTGATCATTAAACTTTACTAGATTTATAAATAGAGTAACAAGATTTATAGGTTGAACTTTAAAGCTTAAGGGAAGGCTGAGTTTGGTGTTTGTAACTTTATAAAGTAAAACACATTAAATTCCGTCATTTGATATCAAAAAGTTTTCTGTAAATGAAACAAAATCTCACATTGTAGCTTAAAAACAAAATAAAATATATAAGGTAATTCTACAACTCAATGGTTAGAAAACTAGTAAACTGATTAAATATGGGTTAAGGACTTCAACAGGCATTTTTCTAAAGAAAACATACAGTCAATAGGTATATAAAAAGATGTTTGGCATCACTAATCATTAGGGGATGAAAATCAATACCACAGAGAGATATTACTTCACCACTGTCAAGATGGTTATTATTAAAAAAAAAACAAAAACCAACATACAAGTTTTGGTGAGGATGCAGAGAAATTGAAACCCTTGCACATGGTTGATGGGAATCAAAATGGTATGGCCACTATGGAAAACAGCATAGAGGATCCTCCAAAAATTAAAATAGAGCTACCATAAGATCCGGCAATCCTGTTTTGGGTATTTATCCAAAAGAATGGAAATAAGGGTTTCAAAGAGAGATTTGCATTCCCATGTTCAGTGTAGCACTATCCACAGTGGCCAAGTTATGCCCAAGGAAAGATGAGTAGATTTAGAAAATGTTTTATATACATACAGTGAAATACTATTCAGGGTTTTTTTTGTGTAAATTAATTTATTTTTAAATGAAATACCTTTTTTTTTTACACTGTTGTTAAATTTTGGACCATATATGCTTCCTCCCCTCAGGTGTGGTCACCACAGTTCTCCCACTACCAAATCACCCATAGTCCTTCACCACAGTCCCCCATGCTCTCTGCCTGCCCTTGTCTTCACCTTTCCCCTCCTGGATGCCCCAGATTTGTGGTCAGTTTTCAAGGTTTGTCTTTGACCCTTTGCTTAGTTTCTCTATATTCCAAGTCTAAGTGAAACTATCCCATGTTTATCTTTCTCCTTCTATGTATTTCTTAGCATAATCCCTTCCAGCTCCATCTATGTTGCCATAAATGGCATGACATTTATCTTTTTCCATCGCTAATTAATATTATATTGTATATATATATATCACATCTTCTTGATCCATTCCTCTGGTTTGGGGCATTTAGGTTGTTTCAATATCTTGGCTACTGTAAATAGTGCTGCAATAAACATAGGAGTGCGGGTTTCCTTTTGATTTAGTGTTTTTGTGTTATTTGGGTAGATCCATAGGAGTGAAATAACTGAGTTATAGGGAAGATTCATTTTTAGTGTTTTTAGGAAACCCCACACACCTTTCCATAGTGACTGAACTAGTCTACATTCCCATCAACAGTATAAGCAGATTTTTTTTCTTCTTCATACCCTTATCAGCACTTGTTGTTTCTGGTGCAGGTCCATTCTCACAGGTGTGAGGTGATACCTCATTATAATTGTGATTTTCATTTCCCTGATAATAAGTGATGATAAACACTTTTTAATGTGTCTGTTGGCCATTTTAATTTCTTCTTTGGAAAAGTGCCCATTTTTTTATTGAGATTTTTTGATTTGTTCTGGCTTAGTTTTATGAGCTCTTATAGATCTTTGATTTTGTCCCTTATTAGATGTATGGCGTGCAAATATTTTCTCCCACTCAGTAGAGTGTCTCTTTGTTTTAGTTACTGTCTCTTTTGCTGTGCAGAAACTTTTTAGTTTGATGTAGTCCCAGCTGTTTATATTCTCCTCTGTTTTCCTTGCTGCTGGAGATAAGTCCTCAAAGATGTTTCTGAAATTTATGTCAGGTAGTGTTTTGCCTATATTTACTTCTATGCCTATATTTACTCCTATGTATTTTATGATTTCAGGTCTTACATCCAAGTCTTTCATCCATTTTGAGTTGATTTTTGTGTATGGGCTTGAGATAGTAGTCTAGTTTCATTCTTTTGCCTGTGGCATTCCAATTTTCCCAGCACCATTTGTTGAAGAAACTTTCCCTGTTCCAGTGTATTCTTCACTCTTTTGTCACAGATTCATTGCCCATCTATGTGTGGTTTTATTTCTGAGCTTTCAATTATATTCCATGGGTCTGTGTTTTTTTTTTAATACCATTCTGTTTTAATTTTGATGACTTTGTAGCATAGTTTGACATCTGGATGTTTAGTAACCCCATATCCCCTCCTTTTAGTTAGGGTAGCTTTGGCTATTCATGGTCTTTTGTGATTACATATAAATGTCAGGAATATTTGTTCCATTTTTCTGAAGAATGCATTGATTTTTACTGGAATTGCATTGAATTTGTAAATTGCTATGGGTAGGATTACCATTTTGATAATGATATTCTTCCTATCCCTCAGCAGAAGGGGATATCTTTCCATTTCTTTCTGTCTTCTATTTCTTTCAACAATATTTTATAATTTTCCTTGTGTAGGTCCTTCACCACCTTTGTTAGGTTTATTCCTAGCTATTTAATTTTTTTTTGGTGTGATTGTAAATGGAATGGTTTTCTTAATTTCTTTCTCTTTAGGCTAATTGTTTACATATAGGAAGACAACTGATTTTTGTGTGTTTATTTTGTAATCTGCCACTTTACTAAACTGGTTTAGTGTTTCAATTAATTTTTCCATGGATTTTTTTTTGGTTCTCTCTATATATTATGTCATCTGCAAATAGATATCTTTACTTCTTCTTTCCCAATTTGGATTCCTTTTACAGCTTTCTCTTACCTAAATGCTCTAGCTAGCACTTCCAACACTATGTTGAAATAGTAGTGGTGAGAGTGGACATCATTGTCTTGTACTGTATCTTAGTTGTGGATTCCCTTATTCCCTAAGAATAAGCCCCTCTTCTTAGGATATTGTCTTGGCACCCAAAGTTTCTGCTAGTCAAGCTAAAATGTAGAGCTAGGAAGGGGACCTCTCACCAGGACAAAAGTCTTGGTATGAGGATATCTGCTGACAATAGCAGCAGACATTATAGCCAGATTAGCGTAACCAGCTAGACCACCTTGACAGGAAGTTAAGTGTAACAGGGACTAGAGATAGGATATTTTGATCAGCAATAAAAATGGCGCACCCCCACACGCAATAGCCCCTAGTTACTTCCCCCAGCTTGTGCCAGACATTTATGCAACCCCAATCCACATCCCCACCATGCATATTCCTCCACAGACCTGCCCACTTTCCCTGAATCTGATACCCAATAAATGTCAAACTGTCCTGGGAAATAGGCTGCTGCATCTCCGGAGGTGCAAGCCTGTCTCTCTCTCTCTCTCTCTCTCTCTCTCTCTCTCTCTCTCTCTCTCTCTCTCTCTCTCTCTCTCTCTCTCTCTCTCTCTCTCTCTCTCTCTCTCTCTCTTCTTGGATTTTGAGTTGTCTTTCCTCCATCCTGCACTGCTCCCAACGCTGCTGCCGCACGAAGTGACACAGTGGAAAGGCTTTCAGTATTTCACCATTGAGAATGATACTGGCTGTGGATTTGTCATATTGGCTTTTATTATTTTAAGACATGTTCCATTTATCCCCAGTGTTTCAAGGGTTTTCACCATAAATGCATGTTGAATCTTACCAAATACCTTCTTGACATCTATTGATATGATCATATGGTTTTTATCCTCCTTTTTGTTGATGTGGTGAAATATATTAATTGATTTTTGGATGTTGAACCATCCTCATGTCCCTGGAATTAGTCCCACTTGGTCATGGTATATAATCCATTGTATATAATGCATTGGTATATATGCATGGTATATAATGAATTGTTGGATTCAGTTTGCTAAGATTTTATTGAAGATTTTAGCATCTGTGTTCATTAAGGAGACTGGCTTGGGCCTCTCTGGTGGCGCAAGGGGTTAAGTCTCAGCACTATGAAGCTCTCAGCAGCCACTGCAGCACTAGTTAGATCCCAGGCCAGGTTGCTTCCCACATGGCACAGCAGACCTCTCCTGTCTCTCCTGCTGTTCCCTTCAGCAGTACATTTCAGTCAATCTGCCTGTTCTGCTCCCCACTCTGTCTCTGGTGAATCCTCTCACCCCCTCTACACCTCTGGCTGACACCCCAGCTCTTGTATGCATAAAAAATAAAAAAATTTTTTTTTACATACAAGCTGGGTACAGGCCAGAGGCGTGGGGGGCGAGAGGGTTCACCAGAGACAGAGTGGGGAGCAGAACAGGCAGATCAGAAGTACACTGCTGAGGGGAGTAGCGGGTGAGGCAGGAGAGGTCTGCCCCACCATGTGGGATTCTCCCCGGCCGAGCATCGAACTCACGTCGCCACTGCCGACAGCTCCACAGCGCAGCACTCAACCGCTGTGCCACTGGGGAGGCCCCCAAAAAATAAATCTTTAAAAAAAAAAGGAGACTAGCTTGTAGTTTTCTTTTTGTGTGTTCTCTTTGTTTAGTTTTGGTACTGATAGCGGGAAAATGAGGCCTTTTTAAATTTAACAAAGGCAGTGCCTCAACTGTTACCGGTTACTCTATGGGTTCTGCACCCGCGTGCACAATTATGAGACTACTTAGGTTTAGAAAACAACAACATTGGGATTTATTTAACAAACAGGGAAAGGCAAAGAATTACTAAAATTAACATAGGAAAAAACAGAAAATTACTAAAGTTAACATATGGCCGTTTACCTTACTTAAGACAATGTCCAGTCTTTTAAGTCCCAAAAAGTAACAAAGGTGGCATCTTTTTGCCACTGCTGGCTGTAAACCTCTTTTTCCAAATAATAGGCCACAATTTCAAAATGGCGCCTTCTTTCTTATGTTGATGGAGTTTTCCTGCCACGGCTTTTCCTCTCCGACACACACCAATCAGACTGTAGGCCAGGTTCCAACTTACATGGACAACACAGGATGCAACTGGAAATGCTTTTAAAACTGCCGTGATGCTCCAGCACGGCATCAGGCTAACAAAACTGCAAACAACAGCTACAGCGGCCAGATGGCCCAACAGACTGCACTCACGCATCTTGAAAGGCACCGGCTTTGGGCGTCTGTCTTCTTCCTTCGGCTACAACAAAACAAGGCTGGAAGCAGTTTCTGTTACTCGGCTACTTGTAAAGCCTCCAAAGTCCCTGGCCCTAAATCTTCATTTCCACATCGTGGTGGGCTACCGACTCTCCTCTTAACAACGGTACCTTTTTGTTCTACATAATGGCGTCTGTCTTCCTTTTTCCCGAGTTCTGCTTTATGTTTTACAGACCCTGCCCAAAACTGTCCAATATTTACCTGGGTTTACCTGGGGTTTCAGATTACAATTTACCTTTAACAGTAAACCCCTGTAGGGGGCGCCACATTTTTACCGGACTTTGACGCAGCCCGGTCACAGTACTAGTGTGATGTTGACCTCATAAAATGTATTTGGAAGTATTTCTTCTCAGTTTTTGAAAAAGTTTGAGGAGGATAGGTATCAGTTCATCTTTGTATGCCACAGCTCATGTATGAAACTATCTGGTCCTGGGCTTTTGCATTTTGGGAGAGTTTTTAATTACTGTTTTAATTTCCTTGCCTGTGATTGGTCTCTTCAGGTTTTCTATTTAATTCCTTGTTCAATTCTCGTGGTCATTTGCTTTAAATTCCAAAACTCCTTCTAATATTTCTTGGAAGTGGGGGAGTTAGTGGTTGCAAATTCCCCAAGATTTTGTTTGTCTGAGAAAGACCTTATTTTATCCCTCTTATAAAAAGGAGAGCTTTGCAGTATAAAGTGCTTTTGGCTGGCATATTTTGTCTTATTTTCAGCGTGTCATCAATTGTCTTCTTGCCTATAGTGTTTCTTCAGAGAAGTCTGATGTTAGCTTAATTGGTGTTCCTTTGTAGGTTATCTGTTTCTTCCCTCTCATCAGTTTCACTATTTTTCTTTGTCTAAGACTCTTGGAAGCTTTCCTACTCTGTGTCTTGCGTAGATTTCCTTTCATTTAGGTTCAGTGTTCTTTTAGCTTCCTATATGTGTATGTTCACTTCCTTCTTTAAGTTTGGGAAATTTTCTTCAATTATTTTCTTAAATAATTTTTCAGTTCTCTTCTTTCATCTCCTTCATGGATTCCTATGATTCTTAAAATTCTTTTCCTCACGGTGTCAGATAATTCTCAAAGTGTTTCTTCATTCTTTTTCCTTCTTTCCCTCCCTCCTTCCTTCCCTCTATTACTTCCTTCCCCTCTTTCTGTTCTTTTCACATCTGCATCTTTGAGACCATTGCTTCATTCTTCCATTTGCTCTATTCTATTTCCAAAGCTTTCCCCAGAATTTCTTCCCTCTCCATTGAGCTTTTTACATCTTGCAATTCCATTGTTTTGTTTAAATTATCATTCTCGATCTTCATTCATTGTGTTTCTCAATAGCATTCTTTTCCTTTTCTGAGTTTTCTCATGTATCTCTGATCTGTTTTAACTGAGTTTTCTTTATTGCTCTAATTATTTGATTTTCTTGATTATGTCAGTTTTGAACTCTATCTGATGGGAAAAAAAAAAACAACACTTCCATGCCTGTGTTGTTGGGTTCTGAAGACTGGTGTATTGTTTGCCTTAGGACTTACTTGACCACTTGTATTTTTATTTCTCTTCATTGTTTGCTCTTGGGTTTGTTCCGTTGTAGTTGGGGCTTCTGTTGGGCGTAGGTCTTTCTCTCCCATTATTTTGGGCGTTTACTAGGTGGTGGTGTTGGGGGAGAAAGGACTGCTTGAATAAACTCCACAGACAGATTTTTACGGACCCCACCCCCACCTCAGACCAGAGAGATCCAAGACACCTAAGACTACGAATCCCACAATGCCATCATCACTGAAGGGAGGATGCTGGGAACTGAGGGTGGAGTTAAGCAGCCATGTTTGGTATATAACCAAACATGTGGTCGGTTCAACGGATTTTGGTGCACCATTGGGATTCTAGCTCAGCAAAACTGGTAGGATGTATTCACCAATTTATTCTTTTTTTTTTCCTTGAGTTGTTTTTTTATTTCCCCTCTTTTTGTAAATAAATCCTTTATTAATTTTATTGTGTGTGCCTGCAATTGAGTCTTATTATAAGTCTCTTTTAAGCACATGGGTGAGGACCCACAATCAGGCATCACATTTTATATCGAGATTGTCCTGTAGCAGTTGGTGCGGTCCTTGGGGCCTTCCCTGGGCCAGGTTCTGGCATGTGACGTGGTTGCAGGGCTGCCTGTGTTGGCTAGATCAGTGGGAAAACACTATTCAGTTTTGAAAAAAGAAGAACATTTGGCAATATAAGATAACGTGGATAAGCCTTAAGGACATTATGCTAAGTAAAGTCAGTCAGTCACAGAATGACAAATACTACAAGATTCCACTTATATGAATAAGTTATAATAGTTAAATTCATAGAATCAAAGAATGAAATGGTGATTGCCAGGGATTGTGGGAAAGAGAGACATGGGGAGTTGCTAATCAATGTGCATATAGTTTCACTCAAGCAGGATGAATACAGGGGCCTCCCTGGTGGCGCAGCGGTTGAGCCCTGCTCTGTGGAGCGCGCGATGCGAGTTCGATGCCCAGCCAGGGAGAATCCCACATGGTGTGGCAGACCTCTCCTGCCTCGCCCGCTGCTCCCCTCAGCAGTGTATTTCTGATCTGCCTGTTCTGCTCCCCACTCTGTCTCTGCTGAACCCTCTCACCGCCCCATGCCTCTGGCCTGTACCCCAGCTTGTATGTATAAATAAATAAATCTTTAAAAAAAAGATGAATACGTTCTTGAGGTTTGCTGTTCAACATTGCATTTGTTGTCAGAAATAATGTATTGTGTACTTAAAATATTGTTGAAAGAATAGGTCTCATGTTAAGTGTTCTTACCACAATGAAATAAAATAAAATGATAATTGTTGAGTTGCTTGTTATTTTAGAATGACTTCTCTGCCTGGTTCAGTGGCTGTCTTCCTCCTTCAGGAATCATGGCCTAATGCATCTGGACGGGATCCCAAAGCTGCAGTCCATCATGACTTTTTATCCTCTTGACACCCCTGTTTTTCAGTTTTCAGGCTTAATACAGAGAAGAAGGTCATCCATTGGGCAGAGTCCCGATATTTCCTGTCATCACATTGTAGCCTATTGGCTGAAGCAGTCTGCTTAATTCTTCAATGATTCCTTATGAGTTAATGCGCAGGCACTGTGTAACAAAGATTATTTCTTTAGAGAACTTTTAAAGTTTCTTTTCAGTTGTGTTTCATGTAAATGTGATGGCCATGTACATGAGTGCATTTATTGTATATGCCTGCAAAATGTGAGGGCAAGCATTACAGTGAGAGGTTAGAGATAAATCTTACAAATACCTAGTAGCTGATAATCAATAATTGTGCAAATGATGAGGAAATTACAGGTAATTTTACTAGAATAAATATCAATTTTTGCAGCACTGCTATAGAGTCCTCACATGGTTTCCTTGAGCAAGAAAGCTACCTTTGGACAAGGTATTTCAGGGTCTTGAGACCCAGGGCTTGATGTGGAAGGAAGGACTGTGTCTCTGAGGGAACACCTCTTGGTTTTATGAACTACTTGCCTGATTCGTAGGGCAAGACTGGAGGAGATCTAGAACAGGATCTTCTTTTTTTATTTTTTTTAAAGATTTATTTATTCATGCATACAAGCTGGGGTACAGGCAAGAGGTGTAAGGCGGTGAGAGGATTCACCAGAGAAAGAGTGGGGAGCAGAACAGGCAGATTGATGGAAATACACTGCTGAGGGGACTAGTGGGCGAGGCAGGAGAGATCTGCCACGCCATGTGGGAATCTCCCAGGGCTGGCGTCGAACCCGTGTCGCAGCTGCCGACAGCTCCACAGTGCAGTGCTTAACTGCTGTGCCACCAGGGAGGCCCATTTTTTAAAATTTTTTTTAAAAAAATTTTTACAGTGTCTGCTTTCTTTTCTCAGGTGTAGTCCCCGAAGACTTTCCGCCACCAATTCACCCATGCACCATCACTATCATCCCAGTGAAATAAGTCAGAAGGAAAAAGAAAAATATCGGATGGTTTCACTTATAGGAGGAATATAGGGGAGCCAAATAAGGGGGGAAAATAATAACAACAACAATAGAATAGGATCTTCTAAACTTTAAAGTCTGAAGTGTGAGTCTCCTTATCAGTGGGAGGCCCAGATGAGTGACTGTGGTTGCCTCTGTCTAAGGATAGTGCTGGTTTTAGGATTGAACGAATGAAGATCTAATTGTCAGCAAGGATGTCTCATGATTTGGGGAACTACTCCAGATTCCTTTGTGTTATGGAATCTAATTTTAACCAGTAGTCAAAATCAGTTAATATGGAACACTAAATTACTATATTCCCTTCTTACTGATCTCTACACCTTTCCCTTGGATTCTCCCTACAGCAAATCAATTTTGCTGTTATTTGTGTGTTTCAAATATCAAGCAAAAACCTTTAAGGTTAGAGTGTCTGAAAATCCTTTTAAAATGCTCCTTGGAGGTGGGGGTAGAGAGTTTAGTGGTTAAGAAAGTTCAGGAGATGCTGCAAGTGCCATCTCCCCAGTCTAATAATTACAATGCAACTTGGCACCTTAAAGCCTCTGAGAAATTTTTCAATAAAGAAATTTGTTTAATTTTTAACTCTTTCATTCCAACATGTACTTGAAAATTGTCACCCAATTCCTTTTATTTCAAAGAAGTGCTTACTGATAGTTTTTTTTGCATTAAAGGAGAATTAAACTAAGACATTCATCCATTTCTTTAATACCTATTTATTATCCCAAATACTGACTAGAGATACAAAGGAAAATTAAATAAGGCCCTGCCTTTGGGGATCTATTAATCATTTTGCCAGTACCTTTAAACATTGTTTTGATTTAAATAGGAAAAATCTCATTTTTGTTTGGGAATTATATAGTTCAGTTATAGCTTCATACCAGTTACTACTCAGATGGCTGGAAAAATGCATGACTATCAGATCGTGCCTGTGCTAATTATATTTTCTAATTTACATTGTCCATGAAATGTGTCTTGGAATTAAAAAATCAGAAATTGCCTTTTTTATTTTCTTTTTATTTATATATGTATTTTTTACATCGTTGTTCCTCTCAGATGTAATCCCCATAGAATTCCCACCTCAAGTCACCCTTGAACTGTCACCATCGTCCCTACTGCTCTTCCCTCCCCCTTTCTGATCCTTCTCCCTCTCCCTCCTCTGCGGAATGTCTCTGATTTATCTTTTGCTTGCTAGTTTTTTTTTCCTGATCCACTATTTGAGTCCCCTATATTCCTCCTATAAGTGAAACCATTTGATATTTTTCTTTTTCCTTCAAAAAAATCAGAAATCTCTTTGTCTTGGATCTGATGAAGCCTATTCCAAACCCCCAGAGTAACTTGATACCTTGGGATTGACGTGACCCAGAAATATTTCTTAGAATTCAATGAGGAGGGCATCCCTGGTGGCACAACAGGTTAAGTGCAGCGCTGTGGAGCTGTTGGCAGCTGTGGAGCGAGTTCGATGCCGGGCCGGGGAGATTCCCACATGGCGCAGCAGACCTTTCCTGCCTCGCCAGCTGCTCCCCTCAGCAGTGTATTTAGGTCAATCTGCCTGTTCTGCTCCCCACTCTGTCTCCGGTGAACCTTCTCACCGCCCCACACCTCTGGCCTGCACCCCAGCTTGTATGCAAAAATAAAATAAATCTTTAAAAAAAAGAAGAATTCAATGAAGAGGATCACTGTGGTTCACTACTACCTTCCAGGTTACTCAAGGGCTAATATAATCAGTCCCAATCTCCCATGGTCACTTGAGGCTTTTGTGACCTATCATTACTTGATTGGCACTCTGCAGCCTGTAAAATAATCAATGATGTTCCAGGAGGCTGCCCAGTCCAATGATGGATAAAGCATTAGAATATTGCTACTTCAAACTACAGCTTTTGATTTTTAAAAAATTGTGGTTGTTTTTTTTTTATTTTTACATCATTGTGTATGATTTAAGGGTATAGATTCACACCTCTTCAGGTGTATGTTATCATACCACTCCCACTACTAAAGCACTAATAATCCTCCACCCTAGACCATGGGGTCCCCTCCCCACTTTGTTCCATACCTCCTACCTTCTCCTTCTGGTAGCCTCAATTATATATTCAATTTCTAGGCTTTATTTTGGTTTAGTTTTGTCTGTTCCTTTGTTTTGTCTCTTTATATTCCAATATGAGTGAAATCATCTAGTATTTCTCTTTTTCATTCTGACTCACTCCACTTAGCATAATCTTTCTCCAGTTCTACCCATATTATCACAAAAGGCAAGATTTCATCTTTTTTTATATAATTGAGCAGTATACCATTTGTATACATTCCATATCTTTTTTATCCACTCCTCTGTCATTGAACACAAAGGTTGCATCCTTAATTTGATTATTGCAAATAGTGCTGCAATGAACATAAGAGTGCATATATCCTTTTGAATTAGTGTTCGTTTTTTTGGATAGATATTTAGGTATCTTGCTGGAACATATGGTAGATCTATTCTTGATATTTTGTGAAAACTTCATACTGTTTTCCATAGAGACTGTACCAGTCTAATTCCCACCAACAGTATACAGGGGTTCATTTTTTTTCCACGTCTCTGCCAACACTTCTTTCTGGTCTTTATGATACAGGTTATTTTTATGAGTGGTTTTGACTTGAATTTCCCTGGTGATAAGTGGAGATAAACACTTTTTTATATGGCTGTTGGCCATCTCTATGTCTTCTTTGGAGAAGTGTCTATGGATCTTTGGCCCATTTTTTGATTGGGCTATTTGTTTTCTTGTTGCTGAATTGCATGTGTCCTTTGTAGATCTTGTATAGTAGCTCCTTGATGGAAATAAGAAGTGCAAATATTTTCTCCTGTTTGGTATCACATCTTTCATTTTCATGACAGTTTCTTTCTCTGTGCAGAAGCTTTTTGGTTTAGTTTAGTATTCCCATTTGTTTATTTTTGCTTTTGTTTTCCTTGTTGGAGCAAGACCCCCAAAGATATCACTGAAGCCAATGCCATAGAATGTTTTGTTTTTATTTTTTTCCATGTATTTTATGATTTCAGGTCTTAGATCCAAGTGTTTAATCCATTTTGAGTCAATTTTTTGGTATGGTGTGATAGTGTTCTAGTTTCATTCTTTTGCATGTGGCTGTTTTAGGGGTGGTATGGGCTCTTTGGGGAGAATTTTATAGCTTTCTTTTACATTACAGATCATACTTTTAGCTTACCACTTGCTTCCCATGACCAGGACTGTGTGTTGTAACTTGAATGAAATAAGAACTGCTTATCTACTTATGGGTTTTTTTTTAGGTATAACCCTTCATGAAAGCAGGGAAAGGACTGGGTTGTCGCCCAGCAGCTCTTCAGTTCTAGTGATTGTCACACATGCTATTGTTGTTCCATCTGCATTTCTTCCACACTCACCTCTCCATACTGAAGGCTGCTTACTGTGAACATCTGTGACTCTGTCAGAGGACATTTCTACCCCTTTGTCTGGGGAAACATGCTCAACCTTCACACACAGTAAGCATAAAGTAAGTGTCAGAGAGTTAATGCTTCTAGAAAGTCTTCAACCGATGCTAATGGTTAGTTAATGAATAAATGCTTTCTCACCCTTAGTTATTATAACTGGGAGGTATGATATTTGCTGTTCCCCACTGGAACTTACTCCAGCTGCCACAATGGTAAAGAGCTTAAAAATATACTCTTTATTGACTGTACTTGCTTCCATTCTCATTTCTCCACTCCCCTCCTAGAGTTTGCCTCCCTGAAAAAAACTGTATTAAAATATTTGTTTAAAGTTTCTTATTGGAGAAACCCAAACCGAGCTAGTTATTTCAGCATACTTAGTCTTTTAAGTTTGCTGATAGAAGCTAGAGACACTTTCCTGATCTGTAGCTATCATGTGGCACCATTTGTTTGGAAAATATTATCTTCCATTTTTAATTTTTTACTTTAAATTTCAGAAAAATAGATTCAGACTCTGTTAGTGGTAGGGATCATAAGAAAGAAAACACGTACTGATATCTGGATTTGGAAAATAAAAACACTTGGTCTGAAACCAGATTTGTCAATCTTTTTGATCTGAATCTGGCTAAATTCACCAATACATTACTACTTGTAAGCAAAATAGACTTTTTAATGTGAATGTCATGTATATTAAGAAATGAGAAGGCTGAAAGTAGCCACGATGCAATGTAGAGGGATCTGGGGTCTCAGTGATCTGGGTAGTGCAGCGGTTAAGTGCTGCGCTGTGGAGCTGTCGGCAGTGGCGACGCGAGTTCGACACCTGGCCGGGGAGAATCCCACATGGCGCTGCAGACCTCTCCTGCCTCGTCCGCTGCTCCCCTCAGCAGTGTATTTCTGATCTGCCTGTTCTGCTCCCCGCTCTGTCTCTGGTGAGCCCTCTTGCCGCCCCACGCCTCTGGCCTGTACCCCAGCTTGTATGTATAAATAAAAATAAATCTTTAAAAAAATGTTTAAAAAAAATAGCTCCCAAATATTCTGGTCTCTTTGTATTTATAGCCTTGTATACTCTCCTTTCCTTGAGTAACTTGCTGCAGTGGACTTTCTCAACTATGGGGAGATGTTATTTCTGTAATTAGGTTATAAAAGATTGTAAGCTCCGTGTTGCTATCCAGACTCTCTTTGTTGCATGCTTTCATGAAACAAGATGACTTGTTTATAAGGCCCATGTGGGTGATCTCTGGCTAATAACTAAGAAGGAACTTGGATCCTCAGTCCAACAACCCAAAGGGAGCCGACTCCTCACCATAATCATATAATGAGCTTGGAAGTGGATCCTTCCCTAGTTGAGTTTTCAGGTGAGACTTCAACACTGGTCGGCATCTTGATTGCAGCCTTATGAAGGACCCTGAAGCAGAGAATCCAGCAAAGCATTGCTTTGATTCCTATTCCACAGAAGCAATAAGATAATAAATGTGTGTTCTTTTAAGCTACAAATTTATGTGGCAATTCATTATGCAGTAATACATGATTAATATGGTCAGTATGGATAAGTAGGTGTATTTTTTTATTCATTCTGTATTAGGATAAATATTTAGGATTTAGAAGGAAAATTCAGGCTCTAACAGGGTCACTATCACTCTGAATACTGCATCAAGTTGACCATGATGGATGATGCTTACATTTAGGGCTTGATCTCCCACTGCTATCAAAAAGAAAAGAAGATACCTTCTCTTTGAAAGTATGCCTGACCAAGATTCTTTGTATAAAATGGCCACTCATAGATTAGCTTCTAAGTATATTTTATACCAATGATCTTAAGTCATCCCTAAGCATATGCAAGTCTCTTAGCAACAGAAGATGATTCTGAATGAGAAAGTATCATGTGCCAATTCCCCTGCAAGCATCTGAACCAACAAGGATGGTATTTTAAATTTTATTTAAAAAATATTTAAAATGAGATCATCTGAGAGATTGGAGCAGCATGTAAAAATCTATAAGCTATTTTAATAAGTTCAGTTGTTTCAATGTTAACATCTTTGTCTAAGATAAATATATTTTAAAGATCCATATAGCAACATGTGAAAATCGTTTTCTTTATAATCAACATGTCTTCTGCCAGAGAAATCAAATTTCTTGTAAAACAATGCAATATAATGGATGGTGATGGAGTGAAGCCAGCTGGTTTTAAATATCAAGCTGACAGTGGAATGTGGTATTTAGAAGATAGTCATAACACAATGTACAAGGAGACATAGAAACTTACTAGTTGACAAATTAACAGAAAGCAGTCTGTTCTCCAAAGGATTATTTCAGCCTCAGAAGTAATTACATTTACATAGCTTCACTTTATGCTCAGTATATTGTATCTGTTGTGAGTGAATTCCATGGGAGCTTCTCAGAGTTGAAATTGCATTCTAACGAGGTCCTTTTCCCCTTTACTTTCTAATCTAGAAGTTTCTGAGCTAGAATACATGAGATGATCTACAGGTGTATGAGAAGAAATTGTTAGGATATATTTGCTTAATAAATAAGAAAGAAGTTGACCTTTATCAGCAGTTAATATTCAGTCTGAAACTGATATCCTCAGTCAGTTGATCTGCAGAGAAGGCTGTCATATGTTATTTCCAGTGTTCATGGTTTCCAGAGAGAGAAGAGAGGGGTCTTATAATGCAGACAGGTGGCTAGAGGCATGCTAACTGCTGGCTCAGTTCCAGTGTATTGAAGTTCATGTGAAACCAGTTAATTGAGTTCAACTAGTAGGTTATATTTTCTTGCAAAGTAGAAACTACGTATTGAAAATACATATTGAAATGAAATGAGTGACCTTGAAAATCTTTTCTACTACACGCAGTTTCACTGGTTATTCAAAGGCAAATGTGAAAAGAGTCACTGCGCATATTTTTGCCCTTTTTTCCCCCTAATTTCTTAGTGTTGATTATTGATTTGAAACCCCTCTTGTTTATTAGAACAAGTATTTAATGTTGTATGTTCCCCCTAAGTATAGATAAGTGTGAGGAGCATACAGGTGGGTCTTGCTTTTTGAATCTAATCTGGGAATTGTTGTCTTTTAGTTGGTGTATTTAGATTATTTCGCTGCATCTCACAAATTTGATTATGTCATATTTTCTTTTCTTTAATATATATTTTTATTGTTATTTATATCTTTTACATTTTGTATTCCCCTTGGGTAGCCCACCACCAATTCACCCGTGATCCATCTCCATGGTCCCTTGTGTTCTTTTCTATTCCATTTTGTGCCCTTTTCCTTCCCTCTATTTTCATTTTTTTTGGTTCAGTTAAAAATATTTTATCTCCATTGGTACTTCCTTTTTGACTCACATATTATTTAGAAGTGTATTGTTTGATTTCCAAGTTTGGGGATTTTTCAAGATGTCTTTCTGTAATTAATTTCTAGATTAGTTCCATTATTGTTAGAGAGCATACTCTGCATCTTTTCAATTCTTTTTAATATACTAAGGCTTGTTTTGTTGCTCAGAATGGAGTCTACATTAGCAAACACTCTGTATGCACTTGAAAAAAATGAGCAGTTGCTGTTGTTATGTGAAGTTTCTATAAATAAATGTCAATTAGGTCCAGGTGATTGATAATTTTGTTCAGTTCTTTTTATATCCTTGCTGAATTTATGTATATTTGTTCAACGAGTTCTAAGAGAAGTGTCAAAATTTTTTCATCTGTAATTGTGACTCTATCTACTTTACCTTTTAGATTTTGCATCATATATTTTGAGATTCTGTTGTTTGGTGCTTACACATTTAGGGAATTGACCCTTTTACATTATGTAATGTCATTTTTTAAAATTGAGGTTAACAGTTTGCAACACTGTATAAGTTCTAGGAGCACATTTTCTCACTGTGCCCATCAAATATCCAGTAATCTACCAACCATTGACCTCTTCCCTTCTTTCTCCTTCCTCTATGGTAACCACCATTCTTTTGTCCAAGGGGTTTCATTGTTTTCTTTATATTATGCAAATGAGTGAAATCATATGGTGTTTGTCTTTCTCTTGATTTATTTCACTTTGCATAATCCCCTCAAGTTTCATCCACATTGTTGTAAATGGCAAGAATCTGGTCATTTTCTATGGCTGAGTAGTATTCCATGTATATATATCAGATCTTCTTTATCCATTGGTCTGTCGTCAGGAACTTGGGTTGTTTCCATACTTTGGCTACTGTGAATAATGCAGCAGTGAATCAAGTCGCATATATATAAATTTTCAAGTTCTTAATTATTTTCAAATTCTTCAAGTGGGATTGCTAGATCATATGATAGTTCTACTTTTAATTTTTTGATGAACCTCCATAATGTTTTCATAGTAGTTGCACCAATTTATATTATTTCCAACATTAGACGAGGGAATTTTTTTCCCCACATGCTTCCCACATTAATTATTTCTTGATTCCTTAGTAATAGTCATTCTTAATTACATGAGATGAAATTTCATTGTGGTTTTAATATGCATTTCCCTAGTGATAAGTGATGTAGAACATCTTTTCATGCATCTATTGGCCATCTATTGGTGAGCTATCTATTTTAATCCTCTGCCAATTTTTGATGAGTTTGCATTTTTGTTGTTGAGTTGTTTTTATATTTTGGATACTAACCCTTTATCCAACATTTCGTTTACAAGTATCTTCTCCCATTCAGTAGGCTGGGTTTTTTTTTGTTTGTTTGTTTTAATGATGGCTTCTTTTGTTGTGCAGGAACTTTTTAGTTCGATACAGTCCCATTTGTTTATATGTAATGTCATTTTGATCTTTGGTAATTTCCTTACTTTTAAATCTATTTCGTCTGATATATCAATGTAGAATTTTTATACCATGAGTAAAAAGGAATTTTAAAACTATTATTTCATATTACATCATCTTAAATTTTTTTTCATATATGTTATACTGTGTGTGTAATGCTTAAACACAATAGTGGTTATATAATGTATGTAAATATATAAGTAATACATATGTATAATAGTGCTAGCAGATATATTATTTATTTATTTTTTTAAAAAAGATTTATTTTTTATTTATACATACAAGCTGGGGTACAGGCCAGAGGCGTGGGGCGGCAAGAGGGTTCACCAGAGACAGAGTGGGTAGCAGAACAGGCAGATCAGAAATACACTGCTGAGGGGAGCAGCGGGTGAGGCAGGAGAGGTCTGCCGCGCCATGTGGGATTCTCCCCGGCCGGGCGTCGAACTCGCGTCGCCACTGCCGACAGCTCCACAGCGCAGCGCTTAACCACTGCGCCACCGGGGAGGCCCCGCAGATATATTATTTAAAAGTTGGTAAACAAATGGCAAATCAATAAATTTTGATTTTAAAAATGTTTGGAGACTTCTAAGCCACTTTCCAAACTTGCATGACCTGAAGTGTACTGCAACTTGCAATGTTTTCACAGAATATAAGTAGGTATTATTAATAAATAAAAATAATTATGAAGGTTCTCATTCTTATAAGGATGAGAAATGCTGACTTAAGCAAAACTGAATATATGCCTTTGCTGTAAAGCTTCTTGGAGTGTTTGAGATGCTAAAGTAAATGCTGGCTTTCCAAGAGGTACACAGTTCTCAGAATTCCCCTAAGCTCTGGCTCTTAGAAAAGGTTTGTTAGCTTTATTTGTGACCACTCTGTATGTCTCCCAGTAGTCAGGAATGAGTGGTTGAAATAACAAACATGACTCCTTTGTCATCAGGTTACAGGTATGTATTTCTTCAACCTAACTAAAGGGAAGTATCACTTTATTTTTGTCAAAGGAGTGAAACTGTATTGGACAAATTCTGATCAAGTATAAATTTCTTCTCGATTAATTGCTTCATCTAAATCCATTTACTCTGCCAAGAGATGTCTTCAAATAGCATCCCAGTCTCTGTTCCCTGACCCTTATCCTTCTCACCCGCTTTTGTATATGAGCCTCATAACTGCTTTCTAGACTTTCTTTCTGTTTCCTGTTATAGAAACTTGGTCACCGTAGTTATTGTTTGGAAAACAGCACAAATGATTTGTATCAATTCTTTGTTTAAAAATGTCCACTGCACAGTGTACTGTCCAAACTCCAGGATGGTGATCAAACACACAAGAAGCCTTTGAAGGAATCAAAATATCTTCCTTTATCTCTTGACACTCTGCATTCTCTGTACACCCTGAACTTTAGTTATGCCAGCCCCATTATTTATAGGTGATTTTTGCTTATATTAAACCACCATGTCCCTCTTGTGTGGTAAGATTGGCTTTTGCCATCTCCTGTATTAGCAGGTGAGGAAACATGGCCTGATGGCTTTGCACATAGTTGACAAGTTGTCGCATAGTTAGTAAGGAAGAGTTTGTACTCAAAGGCTAGATTTCTGATTTCAGAGCCTTGTGGGCTTCAGTGTTAAGATACTGTCTGTCAGTAAAAGAAGAATAATCTAGAGATCAGAAGTTCTAAAGAAGTTCCTCAAGGTGATACTTTAAAGAATGATGTGTTTAGTCAATTTTTCAACTAAGTGGCTTCAAACAATTTTTTCATGTTTGTAAGCCATCTGAATGTCTTCTTTAGAAAAGTGTCTATTTAGGTTTTTATGCATTTTTTTATTGGGTTTTGTTGTTGGATTGTACAAGAATTTTGTAAAAAACTTTTTGAGATGAACCTCTTGTCAACTATGCAACTATTTTATACAGTTCTTTAGGTTACCATTTTGATTTTGTGATGGTTTCTTTACCCCAATTCCAGAGTTTCTAATTCAGATCTAGTGTGAGGCCTAAGACTTTACATTTGTAATGAGGTCCCAGATGTTTGTGATGCTGTTAGTCCAAGGTAAACATTCTGAGAACACTGCTCTAGAACAGTGGTTCTTGACATTGGCTGCACGTTAGAATCATCTGTGGAGTTTTGTTGTTTTATTAAAATATATTTGATGTATTTCTTTCCTAGATATAACATGCATATATTACATTCTTTCCACCTACATAACTGAAACAAAATTTCCATGAAACATTTTTAACCCTGAATGTGCATTGTGATATTTTTAAGTCTATCCCATCCCTTTCCATTTCACTTACAAATACTTGTCCTGACTCCCTAAATTAATTTTATAACCCACTAATTGATTATGACCTTCAGTATGAAAACCACTGATCTGGTGTCTTGTCCTGCACTGAAGAAGCTGTAGAAATAAAATCTATGTTCCATAGAACCCCTTCCAACTACATCCTGCATGTGTATAAGGTTAAGTCCATCAGGTGCACTCATGTAAGCTACGGAAAGCAGAGTTTTTCTGAAGCAGCATTAGTGGAGATATTAATGTCAAGTAGCTAGCTGCGTGGCTGTTGAGAGGCAGAGCGTGGCAGTTTTCTTAATGTAGATCATAACAGGTATGGTGTGGTTCTGTGCTGCAGAGATGATGATGGTGTTCTGATTACGGCAACTTTTTAAGTATGGTAGTGGCTATAGGGTTCTGAATGACACACTTCCTTGATGTAGGGGAAACAGCAATTTCCTCAGTGGCTCAATTCTTCAGCCTGATTTTGGGATTTGCATCAGGAACCTCAGTTTAAAGTTTATTTCTTTCACCTTTTCCAGTGATTCTTAACGACTAAGAAACTGCAAGCATTGAATTGTTTTTGGGGAAAATGCTTGAGACAGACAAAGGTAACAAATGAAACTGTAGAGACAGTCAAAGCAAAACTGGCTTGCTATCTTTTGAATTTGAATTTCTTTGTAGATAATGGAAATTCATTAGATGATTTTAAATGGAATTTTCAGATTTAAATTGTAGCCAGATCAGCACTACTCAGAATGTGGTTCATATATCAGTGTTGGTCCAAGAACTGTTTGTTATTGGTCTGCAATAAGCAGAAAAGTGTGATTGTTTAAGAACTTCTATAGCACCTGGACATTGCTTTCACACTCGAATGATCAGTCGGCTTTGACAAAGTATTGGTCTGCCAGTTGTTGGGGGAAAAAACACACTGATCCTTCACCATAGCTAATTTGGGAAACATTCAGCTTGATCATTCTGTGTACGTATTGATCATCCAAACATGAAATCACTATGTCATTCTGACCAGAAATGAAGGTACAAAGAAACAGGGAGAGTTATGGTCAGGATGACATAGTGATTTCATGTTTGATAAATCCCAACACATAGACAAGAGACATAAGATATAAATATAGAAAACAACAACAAAGGACATAGCCTGTTCTGAAAAGTAGAAAATAGGGTAAACTAGAAATGCACGGGTCCTGGATTTTCTGAGCTCCAGGTTGACAAGTAGAAACAGGCACCCTGTTTTATTATTATTAGTGACTGTGAAGCACAAATCTCATCCACGACAACATGGCATATTAGAGAGGTTGGAATCAGCTTCTCTTCTAAAAACAATTACTAAAAAATATTATTTGCTCAAAGGAAGACCCAGTACTTTCCCATGGAAAGCTTGAACTAAGATTGGTGGCTGCTGAGGGGAAAGAATGGAAGGAAGTGAAGGGGTGAATGACTGGGAGAGTAAATACCCCAATCAGCAGAACAGGCCAGGCTGTGGGTCCTCCACCCAAGCAATGACAGGAAACCCCAGGCACTATGGAATTCTCTGAGTGAACTTTGCTTACTCACGGGCTCTGGTCCGACTCAGGGGGAGTGGGAACACTGCAGGCTCAGACCCAAACCAGGATATTTCTAACTTCAGGTGCACCAGCATGGTCGTGGAAATCTCTCTGCTCTGCCCCTTCCAGAAGAGATCAGAGACGCCATGCTGAGCCAGGGCAGATTCCACAGGGGACCCAGTAGGAGAGCGGGCTTGTGGGATGACTCATGAATCCCTTGGAAAAGTAGCAAAGGTTGCACAGATCTTGCAGCGCCACAGAAGCGGCACAGCAGCGGTGGGGGCCCAGGACCAGTGGGGGCCACCAATGACTGCCATAATGACAAGCAGCCCATGCCACACAAAGGCCAGTCACCTGCCAAGCCGACTTGTCTGGGACCACAGACCCTGTGGTTGACCCCTAACTGCCCCTGCCAGGAAACTCAAGAGTCACAGATAATGACTTGTGGAGAAAGGAATAGGGAAGAGTAGTGGGAAGTTAAGACGAGGAAAATCCCCAAAACAGCTTACTGTGAAGAGAAAGGAAAAGATGAAAACAGGCAATCTGACACTTCACCGGCAAGTTCTTGGCTTGCCCAGACCACAGAAGGGACCGGGAGCCAGTGGCCGCATGGAAAGCAGGAGAAAAGACAGTGGAGTATGCACAGCAAAGCCTTATTTGGAACAAAACAAAGCAAATCTTTATTTGAAGTGAAACCAGCAAAGCAGCACAGCTCCTGTTGGCGGGTGGGATGGGGTGAGGGACGGCTGGTGAGGGGTGAGGACTCAAGAGTTGCCTTCAGTGGGAATCGGGAGGCTGCTTTCAAAAGTTGGGATTTTGTTAGTCTTTGTTCTCACTTTTTAAGGAATTTGTTAGGAGGTGATTTTGCATCTTTGTTTCTTTGGAGCTGCTGTCCAATGGCTTTGCCTGTTGCTACCTGGACATTGGTGCCACCGTCTGCCCTCCCTCCCCTTTCTTATCTCCCCCTGCAGCTGTCTCCTGACCTTGGTCATTCCTTTGTTCAGGGAGGTGAAGGTGACCAGCTTCACCCTCAAACTGAGATCAAGAACTTAAGCCGAAGACGCTCCTCCTCCCCCCACCTCATGCCAAGGTAAGCAAAGAAGAGACACAAACAAAACTAAACCCCCTGTGTTACACACACAAATGAAAAGAAAAGAAAAAAAAATGTAAGGCAATACATATGCCTTGGGAGCAAGAAACATCTGGACACAAGATGGAAAAGCAAAATAAGGAAAGAAATTCTGGGACAAATATAAAGGAAACAGAAATAGATACCCTATCAGACAAAGACTTTAAAACAACAATGTGGGCCTCCCTGGTGGTGCAGGGGTTAAAGTCTCAGTGCTATGAAGCTATTGCCAGCAACTTCAGCATAGTTTGATACAGGCCAGGGAGCTAACCCACCCACATGGCGCAGCAGACCTCTCCTGTCTCACCCTGCTGCTCCCCCCAGCAGTGTACTTCAGTAGATCAGCCTGTTCTGCTCCCCACTCTGTCTCTGGTGAATATGCTCACCCCCTGCACCTCTGGCCTGCACCCCAGTTCTTGTATGCATAAATAAAAATAAATCTTTAAAAAAACAAAACAACAATGTTAAAAGTGCTAAATAAGATACTGTAAGGTCAGTCAAAGATAAATAGGTGCAAAATCTCAGCAAGGATATCCAGGAACAAAGAGATTTCTTCTCCAAAAAGATTGGAAATATTTTTTTTTTAATATATATTTTTATTGTTATTTATGTCTTTTACATTTTGCATTCCCCTTGGGTAGCCCACCACCAATTCACCCGTGATCCATCTCCATGGTCCCTTGTGTTCTTTTCTATTCCATTTTGTGCCCTTTCCCTTCCCTCCCTCCGGCTCCTTCCTCCCCCCCTCCCCCCCCACTGATTGTCTCTCTCCCA